>JAVXUM010000021.1:17737962-17749166 GCA_035590655.1 Pouteria glomerata | reverse complement strand
TCTTGGTTGGAGATAGTGAGTTATTACTCCAAATTTGTGCTCCGATTTGAACCTAGAAGCATCTAGGGTTTTGGATGTTGCTCTTGTCGAAGGCGATGAAGGAGTTGCAGAGGGGCAGAAAGGACATTTTACAGCTTCACAAACGGCTGTTAGGTGTTGTACTTTTATGTATAGTACAGAGGTTATTAGTGTACATTTTTAAAGTTAAGGGGACAAAAGTGTAAATGAGTATAAGTACAGGGGGTGTTAAAGCAATTAACCCTTAAATTTATCTTCATTAAATCAATTTGATTTAAACATTTCAATACTACTTCAGTCCCATTTAACTTGATTGGACTTAAATGGGAAAGAAAACAAGTATCGCTCGAATGAAAGAACTTATTGAATAAAAAATTTATTAAATATTAAATCATTTAAATATTTTGGTCTCAACACTTGAAAAAACTGAAAAAATAAAAGAAAAAGAAAACGCACTAAAGTAAGATGGTATGAAAACCAATTAATTTAACTTAGTTGTAATGATAGTTCATAAGTTTGAATCACGTATCATGAGTTTCTTAATTCCAATGTAAATAGTCTATCTTTAACTAAATAAGGAAGGAGATTAGTCGAGATATGAATAAATTGTTTAGTACATTTTTATAATAAAAAAAAAAACCAAAAAAAAATAGCAAAAAATTCTATTAAAAAAAAAGGAA
Organism: Pouteria glomerata; assembly: GCA_035590655.1. Classification (NCBI taxonomy): domain Eukaryota; kingdom Viridiplantae; phylum Streptophyta; class Magnoliopsida; order Ericales; family Sapotaceae; genus Pouteria; species Pouteria glomerata. The sequence continues at coordinate 17,748,468 of JAVXUM010000021.1, read as the reverse complement.
ATTTTTATAATAATTGTTTATGAAAAAATATATTTTAGGGAATTACATAGTTTGAAATCAGTTGAGATCATTATTGAAGAAAAATATAAAAATATATACGGGTTTGTAATTTAAATAAACTATTATTTCAAAATTGTACAATTCAGTTGATCACTAAAACTTACTCAAAACTAACATTGCGAAGTTGCTAAATCTTGTGTGTTTATTTAAAGATACATATGTCAAACACCGGAATAAATAAAATAAAATGGAGATTTCCATTTTGTAAGTAATATGGAGAGGATCTATATCATATTTTAGTGATGAAGTTTGCCAAGACTTGGAATCATGACCCTTTCTGAGTTCGGAAGAAAGTGTTGGTCTATGTAAATTTTTAACCCAAAAAAATTTATGCTATAATTTGTTCCCCTAAAATTTTAAAAATTGGTTTGTCTCGTTATAGAAAAATACTACTATTAATACATATAAATTTTTTGTTTAAATAAATTTTATATATGTACTGACCTTCTAAAATTTTAATTTTTTTTTAATTGTTATATATAGTCAAAAATTTGAAAACCCAATTAATTTCACCATCTATATATAATTTAATCCATCAATTATTGTTAATGACATTAAAAAAATTAAAAAAAAAATTTTGAATGAATACAAAAATTTAAGCATATAAAAATATTCATAAACTTAGCCTACAGGAACGCTGAAATTCGCCCCTCAACCAAAATTCTGCACAAGTACACGTTTAGAAGAAATATGTATATGCATAAATGTTACAAATCTAACTTCAAATCGTAGCCTACAAAAAATTGGTTGCAGCAACTCTTGATCACCCGAGGCCTATTCGGAGATGAAGTCAAGATTTCATGATAGGAGATCAAAAATTTTTTAGTAAAAATTTAAAATTCTCTCTCTCTCTAATATACACTTACATTTCAAGTAATCTTAATTATTTAACAATGGAAACAATGGGAATGAAGAGTTATGCTCTTATGTAATAGTAAAAGTGACTAGAACAAAAAATTATACTCTTAGGGTTTGTTTGGTAACACTGTCTTTTTTCTATTGTTGTTTTTTTGTTACTATTTTCTGTTTTGTATTTTATATTGTCATTTTTCTTTGTTAAAATGAAAACTGAAACGGCGTTTGGAAAAGTAATTTTATTTACAATTATTATTTTTTTATTTTTAGAAAATATTATATTATATATTATATTATATTAATTAGTAAATTAATATTATACTATATTATATTATATTATGTTATAATATATTATATGATATAATAAAATATAATAATTAAATTGTAATATAATATATATTATATTATATTATATTATACCATATTATATAATGAAAATGAACAAAGTTCAAAATTTACAAAATATTTGCAACAGAAAACAAAGAGTGAAAACACATTTTCTTCTATTTTTGTAAGTTATACTTTTACTTAATAATAAATGTAATAACACCGGAGAATTATGCACTTACATTTCAGGCAACCTTAAGAGTTTGTTGTAATTTTTTTATTTATGAAAAGGAATCATTATTAATAAACTAGTTTTTTAATAAAATGTATCATATATATTTGCAAAATTCCAAAGCTAGAGGGTCATGTCACCATTCGTCCTACATAAACTTGGTTTTGCCTCTATATACAGGAACAAAATATTACTCAATAAAACTAAACAAAAAATTGTTATTAAAACCAATAATCAAACTTTAATAATTAGGAATAAGTGGATAGTATTCCGTTCAGAAGCATGAGCACTTTAAAATAAGTGTCATATTCGTATCATGCTCATATATTATGGGATGTGCATTATATATGTTATGTTATATGACAGGGGTACAAGAAGAATACGATAAAAGTTAAAATGCAATATTTCAAATTTTAAGGGTCATTATGTAATTTTAATATTTGTTGGAAGCTAAACTGTAAAAAAGTAAAAATTCACTTTCACATAAAAAGTCCTATTTTCAATCATTGACTCACAAGTAAATTGTAACTGTACATGTTTAAATATATTTTTAATAAAATATATAATTTTATTTTGTACTATTTATTATTACCCTATCTTATTCGTATCGCGACTACTAACACAATTGGCGAATCGTAATTATGCATTTGTAAAACCTGCATGAAATCCACATAAATTAACAGTTATGATAAATCATTCTTCTGTTAACCTTCTGAATCAATGTTTGGTTCTCTCTCAAATTCAAATCTGACTCCTCTTTAAAGGCAGAGAGAAGAGCATGCTTGGAAGCCTTGTGGTCTCTCACTGAAACACCTCCCAAGGATCTCTTTACAAGCTTTTGGCTTGTTCAAGCTTTGAATTGCCCTTCAGCTGTTGATTAATGTACATGGAAGGGATTACTTTATATATTTTTGGATATCTTTCTACATAAGAAGGCTCATGCAGGTGCAGTCCTCGGGCTTAGTTCTAATTTTTGTATAAGTCTGTTCCTAATTTAATGATTTTTTTTTTTAATTATACTTTATAAAAAATGGGTAAATTGCACTTTAAAAACTAAATATTTTTTATAAAATCCTATTTTAAGATCTGACATTTAATTATAATAATTAAGAACTTAATTTTTTTTGCATTGTCAATCATCTATTTAGAAATATCACTAAGTTGAACTGCTCATGAGTTACATGCGAATATCTCGTCAAATATTTAGCGCCCTCTTAGCCTTTCTAATAGAAAAGTTGAACTTGACCTTACTTTAAAACTCATTTAATAAATGAATTGAATTTTTTGGTAGTATTTAGGCCTCTATTGAATTTCAAGTCACTTTTTTTTCCAAACGTTCAACATGATTTTCACAAGTTATAAAGATTTTCTTATCAATTATCAAGTCCTTTGAAAGTCCAAACTTTAGTCTTTTTAAATATTAATTGCTTTTATAATAAAAATTATTATTTGATAATATTAGATATTTTTTTATATCCTGCATAAACAAATTTTATGAATCAAACCCGAACCTTAAATATTTTTTAATTAGTCCACACTACTATAATAATTGATAAAGAACACATTAGAAATTTTATAAAAATCATGATTTTAAAAAAAAACATGATAAAAATTTATAAACTAAACTTTTTATCTCAATCTAATTAAAAAAATAAAATAAAAAATTACTTCTAATATTTTTTATCTCAATTTTGTTAAAATCATAATTGAATTCGGGATTTTTAAGCCTTACTAAACCCAAACTTGGCTTGAGCTTAATATAAAACGAGTTAAGCTTAAGCACAACAAAACTCAGTTGGCTTGTCTTCTAAAACATCATAAAATTTGTTAACAAAAATTTACAAATGACTAACATTACAACAGTTTTAAATCTTAGACTTTTAATTATTATAATTACAAAAATCCAATTCTAAGATAAAATTTAATTAAAAACTCAGTACCATAAACTATAATTTACCTAAAAAGAATTGATAATTGATTGCTGGGTCAGAGACAAATTTTAGTTGCCACAACAATTATTCCCCAGATACCTGAATCTTGCATATTTTGAGATCAAAACTAAATTGGGAAAATTCCAAAAAAGAAGAAATTAAATTTGGACTGAGAATTCCATTATAACGAAGTAAAAAATTAAAATTCCAAATACATCACCTTTTATTGCACTCCAATTGCACCTGGCATATAACTTATGTTGTGCCTAAAATAAAATTTCATATGTTTGAAAATTCAAGTTTTTGACTTCATTAAAATGGAATTATCAATCCAAAATTTTGACTAAAATGCTCCATCCCCAAAACAAAGTATACAAATTACAATAATTTACTTTTATTTACCTTTTCCATTTAGGGTACATCAAAGCCCTTACCATTTCCGGTAAAACTTTGAGAAAGTTATTTACACAATAATTATTGCTTTTCTTAAGCTTCAAATACAACCTGAACAAATAAGAGAAGGAAAACGTGGAGCGTTTAAGCCCTCATAATCGTTCTGAACCTACCAGGTCATAGTTTTGAAATTCACCCTTTGGACTGCAAAAACTTGCTTGCTTTGTAGGTAAGAACTTCTGCCCCAACTCATCTAAGATCTCAAGACCACATTCACGGCACAAGGATTCCACGTCTGATTCCTAAACAACAAATATGATTGATCACGTGTTTCAGGACCAAATATACAATGCTGACTTCCAAGCGTGGCCAAGATTCAAGCTCGACTCGAATTTGATTCGTGACCTTAACAAGCCGAATTTTCAAACTCAAGTCATAGCTCATTTAAAATTCAAACTCAAGTCTGAAAAAACTCGGCTCAAAAAACTAATATATATATATATGTACATATACATATTTATAGTATTTTTGACCATAACGTCGTTTTGGTTTAGTAAAATATTATTAGTTTTGGTTTAGCCAAATTATTTGTTCTAATTTATAATATTTTAGACTAGAACAATGTTGTTTTACTAAGTAGACTTGTGAGTTGAGCACAAGCACAATACTAGCAAATTCGAGCCAAGCTTGAGTAAGCCAAAACTCTGGTCAGTTCACTTAGATTCCAGTCACCTATGCACAATAAACGTTAAAAGCAAATGCCAATCAACGAAAATTTTACCTTCATCATCAATAGTTTCGATAGGTCTGCCAGTGGATATGGATGAAGCTTGTAACCTCCGTAATTTATACAGGACACTGCCAATGCTCGAACCTTTCATTGAAATTGAATTGCCAAAATTCAAGCAAGCAATAACACAAGTGCTTAAATCAGTTACAACTTTTTGAGGCAAGTGCAGAGTTATTTCACATACATCAGATGTAAAAAGGCAAAACCTCAACTAAGAAACCGAGTTAATTAAATTATAGGATTGAAAATCTCTATATGCATGAGTAAAATACAATACGCATTAGAGTGATGCTACACAACCAAACAGTTCTTCGAAGGAAAAAAAAAAACACTAGAATGAAGTGGTAGGCTTGTGGGCCAAATAGCCAATCACCCAGGAAACAACAACCAATTAAAGTATACTATGTAATTGTTATTGCCACATCATTCCATTACCTCTTTTTTAACATTTTCCTACTCACTAATATCCAGAGATGCATATGGGAAAAAGTCAAGGAGAAAAGGCAGATGAAAAAAATCAAAATAAAACTGACAATGTCATCCACTGAAAATGCAAGATTATATTTACCCAACAATAGTTGCCTCTTTTAGAACAAACAAAATAACGTAGGCATGCATTCATTTAACACTAAGTTTGGAACATGGATTTGTGGAAGGAATAGAAAAGTGAAAGAAAAAGGTAGGAAGAAAAATGGAGTGAAAATTTTAAATTTATTTTATTCTTTTTATTTGAGTTAGGAAAATGTGAATATAATGAAGGGATATTTGTCAAAAAAAAAAATAATCTTTACTTAGTTGAGGAGGACGAGGACGAGGACGAGGATGAACGACGACGACAACAACAACAACAACAAGACGAACTAGAAATTTTATTTTTCCTTCAGTTTTCTTTTCCAACCACGAATCCATATTCTAAATATAAATAAGAGAAATTAAGAAATCCCCATCAAATCAAAGTCCAATCATACAAAAAAGGTTTCAAAGGGTAAATGACGAGAACTGCCTGTTTGGCAACAATATTTTTATTGTCGGCATTTTTAAACAGCTATTTTTAATCCATTTTTAGCATTTTGGGGTATGTTAGAATATTTTATATTAGGTTATATTATTTTCATTTGGGAGTTTGTAGGTAACTTGTAACTTTTTACCAAACACCAAGGAAAAGAAAGGACTACATAAATAAGCTAGTAAAAAGGGTGATCCACAGAAAAAGCACAAATCAACATATCTCATCATGCCTCATAAAAGATAATGATCTACCTCCCTACAGATTACCTTCATAAAATAAACAGAGGAGATTGGGAGGGTTTCACTTCTTTCTTTCTTTCTTCCTTCCTTATTTTGGTTTTGGCATCAATATTTTTTTTTTTTAAAAACTTTTTGGGTTTTCCCTTTACATTTATTCTGATTTAATTTTTTAATTTTAATTTTGTTTTAACTCTTTTTCCTTGCAAGCCTGGTTGATAAGTAATTGGAGGATCCATGTCATGAGTACACCAACTCAGCCATCCAGATGCACAAAATGTTCTCACTGGTTAATCAAAAATGCTAGACACCAAAAAAGAGTTTTGAAAGAAAGGGTGTGACTGAAAACCAACAGCTGGATAAGCCCCCAGTAAATAAAACAAGCACAATAGGGATGTCATCGTGTCACAGATATATAAATTTTCACACAGGTAGGGAGACACAGAGAGAGAGAGAGAGAAAGAGAGAGAGAGCAACCTCATTAATGTAAGGTTCAATCATGCAATATTGCAGATAAGATGCCTCAGCTGCTGTAGTACAGATGAAGCGCCTGTAATTGCCCAAGCGATAGTATCTATTTCAAATGTAAACAAATAAATATTAGAGAAAATGACGTACTTCAAGAAACTCTAAATATTAGCACTGTTAAATAAAGTAATGAAAATAAAAACACAAACAGACAAACAAAAACAGAACAGAAACTAGCAGCATGCCTAGTGATTATAATCTTACCTTAAAACTCTTCTCGCAAAACACATTTCCTTCGATTCTATAATGGGAGTAGAAGCATGACGAAACCACAGTGACAGTGACTCCACCTGCCAACATGGACGTATATTTAGTGAATTCAGGACCTAGCACAAGACTTTTTTTTGTTTGGGGGGGGGGGGGGGGGGGGGGCCCCCCCCCCCCCCGCCGCGCCCCCCCCCCCCCCCCCCCCCCCCCCCCCCCCCCCCCCCCCGCAGCAGAACCACACAAATGAAAGACCCGAACCATTGGTTTGCTGTCAGAACCAAGATGAATAAGCACGTAGAGTGAATGGAATTCAGCTTCATTCTCACATATGGACTGGGGACTTTGAATTGCTTCATATAGATGATATAGCGAAGCTAGAGCCTTCGTAAGCTGCTCCATGTTAAGGTGATACAGTGAAGAAACATTTGGATTGCCATTGCATCTTCGAAGCTTGTAATGGGACATAACATGAAATTTAACCTATATAATGAAAAATATTGTAACTCTACAGTTCTTAAATGTGGATATCTTAATATCAAAAGGGGTAAAAAGAATAAATAAAAAGGTGCTATGTTGCTAGAAGATGGAAGATGCAAATATGATGACTTTCAGAGATGTGAACATATGAAACCAGGATAGACCTGGTATAAACAGCCCCAACAAGCAAAGGAAAAAATAGGCAGATAAAAATTTACAAATGCATAAACCGTTAACAAGGTGTGGCACCTGAATTCGGCCCATCTGGGGCCGGCCAAGTTGGGAGCAGTTCCTACAGAATCATGGCATGGAAGGGTGAGGCTATTGATGAATATATGGAATAACCACCCCATAATTAAAAATGGACATGTCGGAAAATAAATAAGTGTTCTATGATGTTCGCTGAAAAAAAAAAAATCTGTAAATGTCGCATTAAATGAGGATGCAGATGACTAGGGTTGTGATCGAGCCATAACTAGCTACCTAGGTATCTCTGGAGAGAATTAGGCCAGTTGTAGTCCATGATATGGTCATGTGTTAGTGATGCATGAAGGGTTGTAAATGCTGAGATAATGCAATACAAGCAATTTAAAGACTTATCAATTTTAAGGCTAGAAGAAGTTTAAAGAGTGAGGTTGAGCCATAAAAATAAGATTACTCCTTTACAACCTGGAGGTCATGAATATAATTCTTGGAAATAGTTGCTCAAGTTATTAGAGTAACACTGCTTACATTGCCGTTCCCACAACTGGCATAGATTGGAGTCTTGAGCACTGGGCCGCTCATGTAGATTAAAGACTAGATGATAATGGGTTGAAATGAAACATGATGAATGTTATGAAAATGCAATTTTTCGCCTATGTAGAATGGTGACTAGACTTGGGCAATATACTCAAGCTGTCTATGTATCCTAAATAGGAATCAAGTCAACTTAGTATGGAAAAGTGATGCTAAATGTGATGCAAATCGAAAATTGGTAACGCTCAAGGTATCAAAAGATAAGGATGCAACTTAAGGCTGCAAGATGACACCCGAGGCGTCAAAATATTAAAAATTCACCTCATGGGTGGAAGATGAGACTTAAGTTGACAAGAGTAAAACTATAACTCAAGGCTGGAGTGTGACTCAAGGCATCAAGATAAAATTCAACTCAGAGCTGCAAGGGTGATAGTTAGAATGTCAAAAAGTAAAAATGCAGCTCAAGAATGAAGGATGACTCGAGGCACTAACACAAAAATGAAGCTCATGGCTGCAGGGTGATGCTTGAGGAATCAAAATGTAAAATTCAACTCAGTGCTGCAAGGTGACACTTAAGCGTGCCAAGGTAAAATGCAACTCAGGGCTGTAGGGATGACACTCCTGGGTGACACTTAAAATGTTTGGACCATTGAGTGAACCTCTTAATTTTCATTGCTTGGAATAAAGAAATTACACTTGGATGAATGAAATGATTTTTGAAAACTCATTTTGAAATATGTGCTATTAAAATTGAATTAAAATTTTCAAGTTATTTCATGATTGGGACCAAGAAATTGAACTAGAAATGCAAACGGCTATTGAGCCTTAAAGTGATTCTTTACATTTCTATGAATACGAAAAGAGAGATTGCACCTTCTATAAAAATCAGTTTGCTTTGAGATCCTATTTTCCATGAATTGAAAGGAATAGCTTTTATGTTGAAAAAATCAATGAATGGGTACAAAAATGTACATCCGCATTACTGAAGAATTAGCATTTGAATCCTATTCTGATATACAAGAATTAAGGGTAAGCCGTAAATTGAGAAGAAATTTTACCCAACCACATCAACTTGATGTTCAAGAGTGCACCTTCTATAGTCTATAAAGCCTTGAAGATCTTCTAGAGAACGAACTTCAAGAGAGCACCTTCTATAGAGAAATTCTCAAGAGATGTAGATTGTGCCAACAAGGGAAGTGGGGTCCTATTTATAGGAAATTTTCGAAAAGCTAGTAATGGAAAAACTCATAAACAGGAGTATGCAAAAATTCTTGCACAAAGATTGTAACAAAAACTCCTGCAGAAAGACTAAGCGAAGATTTCTTGCAAACAGGGGACATATGATTTTTATGCACGAGGGATTACAGGACTTCATGCACTAGAGAGAGCCGTTGGTGCATCCTACAGTTTTTCTTCCATGTGGTTGACGATCCTACAGTTCTCCAAGCTGTGTTAGGGAATTCTAGAAATATTCTAGATGGGTTTCTAACTGTCCAGTGTTGTTATTCAGTGTCTAAAGGTGTACGAGGATGAAAAAAAGATAAAACTAGAGAGGGGTTTCTTGACTTTGATTGATCTTGCACAAATGAACATGTTAGCCACCGAGAATGGTCAGTGTACAATTTAGTGTGTAAAATTGCTTTTGTGACAGTTGGCAAGACCTTGTGACGCGAAATTAAATCAGAGCAAATATTGTTTTATTTTATTAGATTCAATTTTATTCATATCATTTCATTAAGGATTAAATTTCATTTTATACTTGGGATTTGGATTTTTATTTTATCGCTTAAGTTAACATTTTATTTTTGCTGTCTCCTACTTGTGAGATTTTATGTTTATGTAGGGCTAGCCTATATAAAGACTATGACCGTAATGGATTAGTAAGACTAATTAAGTGAGATTATTGATATTGATGGCTTGTGCACCTTTGTCTTCTCTTATCCCATCTTCTTTTCTTCTGCTTGCTTGATTTTATTCCTCTTTGCTTTCAATGCTTTCTTGTTCCACATCAAGTTGGTAACAAAGCCTAAAAAATCCCTGATCACTATTCAAACCATAAGAAACCCTAATCCCTAATCAACCCTCAGTAGTCAATGAAGTAAACAGACCCTTCAAGGACGCGACCCTCACTAGTCATCGATGACACCCTCAGTCATTGACGACATCAATGATGACGAAAGCCAAAACCTCACCCTAGCCTTCTCAGATGATATCACATAGACCTCCTTGCCAACTGAAGACCACCTCACTAGACCTCGAACTCCTCATCCATCAACTACCAGACCTCGACTCCCCTTCCATGGACGAACCAAGCCCCCATTGAACAACTCACTCACCAACGACCTCCTACTAATCATAGTTCAGTCATCGATGCCTCAGCTCCTCAACAACCGCTGACAAACTCACCCATCGACTTTCCTAGCTTCAATTGCCACAATCAAGGTTGTTAAGATCTCAATTTAAATCTTAAAATTTTATGATTTTACAGTGTTAGGGTGAGAAAACTCATTGAGTAGTATCAAAAATTTTAATGAGAGTAAAATAGATAAAATCTCAATTTTGAGACAAAAAATTGATAAAATCTCAATTTTATAGGTAATTTTACCGATTTTAAAAATTAAGGAGATTTTGTGTAAAGTTGTCAAACAAAATAAACTTTAATGGGTTTTAATTAAAAAAGACTTAAGTCGATTTAAATCTTAAAATTTTATGATTTTCCAGTG
>JAVXUM010000021.1:17704210-17725091 GCA_035590655.1 Pouteria glomerata | reverse complement strand
AACTTAATGTCATTTACCAAACATATGAAAAAATAAAGAAACATAAATTGTGTTTAGGCTAATTTTTTTTTTTTTGGCTCAACAGGTTATGTCAAACAAAAATTTTAGTTAAAACATTAACAGATAAATGTTGTTTTGACCCATCAAGGAAAATATTTATGCTTGAAAGAGTTGATCATCCTATTTTCTTTTTTTTCTTTTTTTTTTTTTAATAGGGGTTTACATTATGATAAAAGTTTTGATTTGTTATTGTAAATTGTTTTTTTTTACTAGATTTACATTCTAATGGGTAATTGTATGAATTGCTGGATGATTTTGCCGATGTGGTGGCTTTTTTAAAAATCCCACATTGGTTTCTCAAAAGGAATGGGAGCTCTTGTGATATTATAAATAAAGGTCTCATCCCATTTAGTTAAGTGCACTAGTCAAAATCAAAGATTTGTGTAGTAAATTTTGGCTCTAATAAATTCCTCTTTTGTGAGATAAGAGCTAAAGATTGCTTTGGACAATTCTTTTTGGGTGTGAAAGGAGAATTGTGTGATTGTGACATTTTTTACATAATTTATTTTTTTTTATTTTTTTTTCTTAGTGCCTATGGACGTAGATAAATTGACAAATCACATAAATTCTTATATTATTATTTATTTTTTTATTTTTCTTGATATTTTGCCAAAAATAAATAGTTTGACCCTTTAATGAAATGATATATGCTCAAAAACTGATTATTTTTTTTTTTTACTTGCATTACTAATAGAAGCTTTGATTTACTACTATAGGTTGTTTTTTTTTTTTCTTTTTTTACTTTTGGATTTACATTTTGATGAGCGATTGTATGAATTGCTGGAGGTTATTTTTTTTTTACTTGAATTCAATGAATTGTTGTATGATTTTGTTTTGATAACTCAATGTTGTTTACGAAACATATATAAAAAAAATGAATCATAAATTGTATTCGGGCAGTTTTTTTTTTTTATTTGCTTACTCAACAGGTTATGCTAAGCAAAAATTTTGGTTAAAATATTAACAGGTGAATGTCATTTTGACCCATAAGTGAAATGATGTATGCTTCAAAGCTAATCACTTTATTTTTTTTTTTGGGGGTTTACATTCTAATTGAAGTTTTGATTTATTACTATAATTTTTCTGTTTTTTTGGATTTGCATTCCGATAGGTAATTATATGAATTATGATAGCCTGTTTTTGCTATTTTTTAGGGGGGCCTGCGTTCGATAAATTGCTGTATGATTTGGTCTTGGTAGCTTATAATGTTGTTTACCAAACATATGAAAGAAAATAATGAAATATAAATTGTGTTTAGATTGATTTTTTTTTTTTGGCTCAACAAGTTGTGTCCAACAAGAATTTTGGTTGAAACATTAATAGAAAAATGCTATTTTGACCCTTGAATGAAATAATGTATGCTTGAAAGTTGATTATTCTATTTTTATTTTTGTTTTTTTTTTTTTTTTGTTGGGTTTACATTTTGACAAAAGCTTTGATTTGTTACTGTAAGTTATTTTTTTTATTATTATTATGAATTTACATTTTGATGGATGATTATTTTTTTTCATATGTTTGGTAAACAACATTCGCTGAATAGAAATTTTGGTTGAAACATTAACACGTGAAAACTATTTTGACCCATTAATGAAATGATATACTCTTGAAAGCTGATTTTTTTTTTTTTTTTTTGTAATTCTAGATTTACATTCTTATGAGTGATTGTATGAATTACTGTAGGCTATTTTTGCTATCTTTTTTTTTTTTAGGGGGGGGAGTTTTCCATTCAATGAATTACTGTATGATTTTATTTTAATGGCTGAATGTTGTTTACCAAAATTATGAAAAAGAAATAATGAAACGCAAATTGTGTTTAGGCGGTTTTTTTTTTTTTGCTCGACAAGTTGTGTCAAATAGAAATTTTGGTTAAAGTATTAATAAGTGAATATTGTTTTGACCGTTTAATGAACTGATCTACGCTTGAAAGCTAACCATGCTATTCTTTATTTATTTATTTTTTTAGGAGATTTACATTCTTATAGAAGTTTTGATTTACTATTGTAAGTTATTTTTTTCCCTTTCGATTTGGAGAACTGAAAGCAAATAAAACAAACGAATATTAAGGGTGCGTTTGGATGCTAAAAAAAAAACAAAAAACACCATCTGTTACAATATTTTACTGTTTGGTGAAACAATAACTTTTATCATTTTTCTGCTCTGCTACAGTAACTTGATATAACAGCGGGTCCCATTTTTTCTCACTTTTCTACTCTGTTACATAAAAAATTTACCAAACACACAAAAGTTGTCACTTTTTTGCTCTGCTATAGTAACAATTTACTAAACACCTAAAAGTTATCAAAAGTTGTCAAAATTTTCATTTTGATTCATCAAACACATTAAAAATTATTACTAACAATTTTTAACAAAAAACTACTAAAACTTATTAAAAGTTTTACCCTCCAAACACTCTCTAAGTCTAGATATCCGAAAATAGTCCTGCTAACAAGTGCCCTTAGTTAGAGGTGATAATTACAATCTAAATTCGTGAACCTGTCCAATTAAATTCAAGTTAGATGAGTTTGAATCAATTAACCTCGTTAATATACATAATTAAGTAAATAAGATAATATATATGTAATTAATGGGATTAAATAGTTTAATAATATAACTCGTTAAATATTCAATTATTTACTTGATAATAGTGAAAATAAGAACTGTGAAATGAAAATGGAAAAAAGTCTCTGCTCACATGAAATAAAAAATGCAAATGGGTTATACATCGGAGGCATTAAAGCGAAAAGAAACAGAATCGGAAAAAAAAAAAAAAAATCATTGCTAAAGTTTTCTTTAGAGGTTTGGGTTGGGTTGTTTGTGAAAGTCGTTTTCTATGTAGTTGCTAAGTATTAATATATACGGATAGAGATAAAAAAAAAATATATTTTTTAATAAATAGAAACTCAATAAAATTTTTAAGAGATGAAAATGATAAATAGGGGAGCGAGATAAGAAAAAAAAAAAAAAAAAGATACAGGAGATGAGGATTAAGAATACATAAAAATTAAAGATTTGTTAAGTATAGATAAAGAGAGGAAAAAAAAAAAAAAAGAGTAGATAATGGATTATAACTTTAGATTGAAAAAAGTCTTACATATGCTATAGGTATTAGAAATAGAATTAGACATAGTTTGTATTGTTTGTGTTATAGGTATTAGAAATAGAATAGGACTTGTTTTGCATTGGTATTACGAATTTACAACAAGTTGAGAACTTATAAAATTTTTTAAAATTATTGGAAAAAATAGAGCTACAGTTTGTGTTTTTCCAAGACTTGCATTCAAATTTAAAGACATATTTCCGAAACCAGCTTTCTCCATTAGATTGAATTTAAAATTTTCAGCTAAAACTTAAAAGCGAGTAGTCTCTAGTTGAAAAAAATAGGGCAATTACGTCCTGGGAACAAGACTTACTCAACATATTGATCAGTTGACTGAGTACTCATTTGTCTCCACTTGATCAGCTCATACCCGGCATGGCATATTCCTTGGTTTCCTTCCAATCCATCTGAATAATATATATATATATATATAAAACAACGAGAGCTGTTGATGGGCTGATGTCAATCCGTGTCACACATACAAATTTTCTCTCACTTATCATTGAATCAATTCAACCGAACACCAGCCTGTCCTCTCTACCCATCTTTGGGTCCAAATTCTGAAACCAACCTCCCCACCACAGAGAATCTGGTTCTCTTATAATGGGACAGGAAACCAGAAGCCTTTCCGATGAATACGAGGTTTCAGATATCCTAGGAAGAGGCGGATTCTCCGTGGTGAGAAGAGGCATAAGAAGAAGAAGATCGAGTTCGACCGGTGGCGGCGGCGGAGGAGAAGGAGGAGGAAGCACCAACGCAGATGTAGCCATCAAAACTCTGAGAAGGTTGGGACCAAGCGGCGGCGGCGGCGGCGGTTTTAGTAAACAAGTTTCAGTTTCAGATGCGTTGCTGACGAACGAGATTCTGGTGATGAGGAAGATAGTGGAAGACGTATCTCCCCACCCAAACGTGATCTATCTCTACGACGTGTGCGAGGACCGGAGCGGCGTTCACCTCATACTGGAGCTCTGCTCTGGCGGGGAGCTCTTCGACCGGATCGTGGCGCAGGAGAGGTACTCCGAGGCCGGAGCCGCCGCCGTGGTTCGGCAGATCGCGAGCGGGTTAGAGGCCCTTCACCGAGCCAATATCATCCACAGGGACTTGAAGCCCGAGAACTGTTTGTTTCTCAACCAAAATGAGGATTCTCCGTTGAAGATCATGGACTTCGGACTCAGCTCCGTGGAGGAGTTCACCGACCCCGTTGTGGGATTGTTCGGCTCCATTGACTACGTCTCTCCCGAGGCCCTTTCTCGGGGAAGAATCACGTCCAAAAGCGATATGTGGTCCTTGGGTGTCATCTTGTACATCCTTCTCTCCGGGTATGTATGCATCATTATATACGTACTTATATATATTATTTCAATTCCTATTATTTTTCCATTCATATATATATTATTCATATAGTATGTACGTATGTATGTCACACACGTATATATTAACTGATATTTTCCTTCCTTCTTTCTTTCTTTGTTTTTTTCTTTTTTTTTTTTTTTTTTAAACAAATATTATCTGATGTTTTCTGAACTCCTATTTTTTTGTCACTGGTATATTATGTGAATGATAGTGCAGCTAGAGCTGGTAAGGAAATGAAAAAGGAGACTTGAGGTCTTGCAATTCTCATATTACAACCCCTTAATTTCCTACCTTCCAGTAGGTAGATTCCCTAATTTTATTATTTTATGATAATAACTACTATTCTATGTTCACCGGCTACACCTACCTTATACTGAACATCTAGTTAACTATTCAATATTCCAGTTAATTATTTTAGTTTTATTAAAATTAATCATTTTTCAAAAAGAGATAAATATATAAAATCTTTTTTATGATCTATATATGTATAATTTGTATTATTTTAATTTTTTATTAAATTTAATTTTATTAGCAGGTTCAACTCATTGAACTTGATTAATTAAGTAGAACAAATGTGGAATAGGCGACTAATTCACCTTATCATAGGTGTGGGAAGAAAATTTCTTATTAAGGTCGGGGTCGTATGGGCAGAAAATTTCTTATTAAGTTCGGAATGGGTTTAACTAAACCCATTCAATTGCTGTCTCTAGTTCCATCTCACTACGACTCAAGGTCACTGGGAGAAAATAGATTTTTTTATAGTCAATTGAAAGATAAATGGATCCATTGAGAGATGAAAAGCTTACCAAGTGGAGGTGCACCCAACGAGAGAGAATGAAAGCCATGGGGATGAAGAAACCTTTTCACCAATATATAGTAAAATTTCACTACAACAGAATATAAATTTAATGACAATCATAATTATCACTATAAACTTCTTCTAATAATATTTTTTAACTAATGACATTTTTAAGAAAAACAAATGATGCCTATACCATGCTATGTGTTCGTGGCACTCTTGGTGACACTTAAAAGTGTCATTCTAGCAAGATGACTTAAATTTTTTATGACACTTTAAATGCCAAAATATATATTATTTTTGACACTTTCAAATGTCATTAAATTTATTCACTAGTGACAATTTGAAATACTATTATATAAATTTTCAGCTTTAAAAGTGTTTTTATATAATCCTTAAATGGCACTTTGAAATGCCATTAAAATCTAATTATTACCCCAAAAAACCTAATTATTATATTTAAGCATTTTTATTTTTTAATTTAATTTAATTTTTTTATTTATATTTTTTTATTTAACACCTAATGTATTTAAAATAAGCAAATTGTATAATTATATTAAATTTATAATTAGACAAGTAATTCTTTTAAAAAACCCATGAATTCATTTACATTATTTAAAATCATATGTCACAATTTAGTAGTTTTATATGTCAAAAAAAATGTGTAAAGTTGTAATATTTTTCGATGTGGGACACATAAAGAAAAATTTGTGAATAAAGAAAAAAGCAATAAGAGAATCAAATAGAATAAAAGAGAAAAAAGTGTCACAATTGCTAAAAATAGTGACATTTCTCAAATGAAGTGCCATTAAATAATTAGATTTTATTTGAAGTGTCATAATTGCTGTGCAACTAAGAGTAAGTTTTTTTTTAAAGTGTCATTAAATTATAATAATTTATTTATTATTTAATGACATTTCTTAAAAATGTCATTACGAATAGATAATTGATAACATTCTCATATAAAGTGTCATGAAACTTGCGGATTAATGACATTTTTTCTAAAATGCTACAACTATTAAATAAATAGTAGTATTTTTTAATAAAGTGTCATTAAATCATTATAATTTGATTATTATTTAATGACATTATTTAAAAAATGCCACAATTAATAATGGAATGGTGACATTCTTGTATAAAATGTCATTAAATCACTTCAATTTGCTAATGTTTCAACAACATTTTTAAAAAAGTCATAAATATAGAATATTATGTCATTTATTTACAAAATGTCATTAAATTAATGTCACTAGATCACATTTTTGTTGTAGTGTTTGTCTCAATTAACATGATTCTAGCCATTTTCGCATGATCTATGAAACCTTCTCACCAATGGTAGTCAAGTTTGCCTCAATTAACATTACACTTTAAAGCATTGGGAGCCATCTTTTATGTGCTAGCGTAGGACGGAGATTGATAAACACTATGATAGGTATTGAACCTAACATCTACTGCCATGTCCAGTGTTTGTTATGTATTATCCGAATCCTGGACTTACCCACTATAGAAGGAGGTTAAGAGGATTTTGTAGTATCCCATTAGGACTACCAACTGCATATTGTACCATCAATCTCTGACCTTGATGTAGTTGTCTACAATGATGTTAATTGGTGAGGTAATTTGAATGATCATAAGTCCACTTTAGGATTTATTTATTTATTTATTTTTCACTCAATAGTAAGGTAATTACATGCTTAGTAAGAATCAATTCCACATCACTTTATCTACTTTAAAGGTAGAGTATGTGGTCTGCTTCACTGTTATTTAGGAGATTATATATTTATAGAGGTTCTTCTAGCACATAGGGGTTGTCGTTAGACCCTCTTGTTTGTGAAAATTCGTTGTGATAACATTAGCATATGCCAAGAATCCGTAGTATCATAGGAGAACCAACCAACCAAGCATATGTTAAGAATCCTGACCACATCTCTACAATTAACATAGTTGTTAATCTACCTACACAAACTTTTGTGGCTTAGACAAACTCTTGAGGCACGTGTTAGAGCTTTAGGACTCCTATGGATGTGATTGCTTTAATTTTTTTATTTAGATGGTCACTTGTCTTATTTGTAGTCATTGTTTTGATCGTGGGATGATGATGTTTTTGAAATTTATAGATTTTTGCATAACACTACTAGAGATGTGAGTTTTGTTTGATATTGTATTTTTTAGTAATGTAACAAATTGAGTATTTTATTCAGTTATTTGCGTGATTGCACTCATACATACATACATACATATATATATATATTATTGAATTTTTTTTTGTTAAGCTGAGCTGATTATTTATTGTGAAGAAAATGAAATATAAGAAACCAAAAGTGAGTGAAGTGTAAATAATAATTCCATGTTTGTTATTATATTCAAATAGCAAAAGCACATGTAATTATGTCAAGCAGACATGACTTAACTCATTAAAATGGGCAATCATTTGTACACTTGAGATAGCAAGCAAAGATGAGACCATGTTCAGCAGTGGGATCAGACCTTATGTTTGAAAGGGGGTAATGTTTATAACTTCCATTATGCTTGTTGTTGATCAGTATCAGACTTCATTTCGATCCTTAGAAATGAAAAAACAAGGAACTGTTCTATGCCATGTAAAGTGACTAGACCAAGATGCGTACGATATATAAATAATTAAATATATTTTTTTTCTAAAAATATGTAGTGACATCCGTGATGATAAATATGAAACTTTATTACGATTCCTTAAAAAATAAAAAGTCGAGAAACTCAAGTTGCATGCCAAGTAAAGTGACTAGACTAAGACACGTACTATATAT
Organism: Pouteria glomerata; assembly: GCA_035590655.1. NCBI lineage: Eukaryota > Viridiplantae > Streptophyta > Magnoliopsida > Ericales > Sapotaceae > Pouteria > Pouteria glomerata. The sequence goes on along the minus strand of JAVXUM010000021.1, from coordinate 17,716,996 downwards.
AAATAATTGAATGCATTTTTTTTTGTAAAAATATATGGTGATATTGGTGAGTATAGAGACTTATTGATCAAGCTACCATTGAGACATGATAAAATACACTTATTTAACACTGTTTAGGAAAAGTCCTAGGAAAAGTCCTAGGAAGTGCGATATATGTAGATTTTGTATTTAATGGATTGATTTTGTCTTAAAGTAGTATAGGTTAAGGCCCAAAGTGGGTAATATCCAACCCCATTAGATTTGAGAGAGTAAGGACATATTCATGTGTTTCCTCTATACAAAAAAAATTTCACATTTGAAATAAAGTTCCAAAACCAATTCCAAAACACATTAACACTAGTTTGCTACAAACGCGTACACAATCCCAACATCATATATGGGCAGGTATTCCACAAGATTGGCCCATGGCCATGATATCCATTCCACTGCCATAGGTGCTAACATCCAGTGCCTACCATATCAGTTGTCAAGGAGTGAGTAATAACTAATTATTGTAAGAGAGTGAGCACAAATTCATGTGTTGTCATTATACAAATAAATTTTCACATTTGTAATAAAGTTCAAAAACTAATTCCAAAACACATCAACAAAACTCGGCCACAACCGTGCACACGCACCCAACATATACAACATATGAGTAGGTATTTCACGAGATTGGCCATGGCTAAGACATCTATTTCCTAGAGCACCACCATAGGTCCTAACATCTAATGCTAAAATACTAAACATTTAGAAATAATAATCAATTTTGTGCATGTTTAGAGATTTTCAATTATTGGCTACGTATATTTTCTATTTTCTAATATATTTTGATACAAAATAATCATTCTTTATGTAGGTCTGAGAATCTTCAACCTATAATTACAAATATTTTCTACTTTCTAATACCTCTTGATACAAAATAACTCGTGCACACCGCAACAATAAGACATCACCGTCCATTACATAATGCATCAACATGTGACATTGCAGTCCACACACAACTCACATAAACATTAATCACATCTCCTTCATCTCAATAGGAACACAAGTTTCTTATCATACATCATTATATTCATTGTCGTAATCACATAATCATCAATCTATCTCAATTTTTAAATTTGTATTAACTTTGGTACAATCTTCTCTTTTTATCTATTTCATAGCATCAATCAATCGCAATTTTTTTTGCTATCATATCCACAATTGATACCTCAAAATGAAACACTGCAAGAAATCAAGTCTAGGTCGAGGTACATGCAAGGTAAGGTATGGTGCCTATGACTTCGACCTCGAGAGTCGTGCCCACATAAAATTGAGTCTCATACGTATGACTAAACACATTTCAAAAAAACTTAGAAATGGAGTTTCAACATCGATTCCAACCGCAACCCAATATTTTCTTAATTCCTAACCATCTAACCCCAATAAACAAATCAATAGGTTTCAAAACTGACTAAAGTATCCCATCTTCATCATCTTTTAAGTATAATATATGTTGGTATAAAATAACGATGAGACAAGTGGCGCTATTTATTAAAATAGTTTATCGAGCAAAAGGAAGTCAGACATGATACTTCCCAACCAAATAAAATGGGTCCCATTTAACCGTTTGGATATGAAATAATAAGTTTAGTACTTCCACAATTGTCCGGTTCATTTCTAACTAAATAGCTGCGTTTAGTTGGTCATTAATCATTCAGTTGGCAGGTTGATGTGACAGTAAAGTATGCTTATTATCAAAGTATGTCAACTAGAGCTAGCTTAAGCCATATTTACATTAAATGCAATGTGATGTGTATTAAATGCTGAATAGGAGCTTACACGAGGGAGGCATCCAGATTGGGAAGGTCATGATTCCACTTTACAAAGATAATATTATTTTATTAATTCACACCATACTATAAATATCACACTTAGTCTCAAAATCAGGTACGCACCCTCTATTATTCACTATTTAACCACTGAATTCCTTTCATTGTTTTCGGACCTTTACTGGGGTCTTGGTCGGGGACTTTTCTCGACCACTCTTTCTAATCTTTGATTCTTCTGCAGGCTCACCTTCTTTTGTTTCCAGTGAATTCGGAGGGCATATTTGGCAAAATTTTCCATTGCCGAACAATATACATAATCAAGATTTTGCTACGAATTTTCAATGCATAAAGCCCGCTTATACAATCATATATGTATACATATACATGTATATTGTATATATATATATTATTATCCATCTAACACCGAATCTCATATGTTATCAAATTTCGTCAAGCATTTCAATTTATACAAAAAAACCCATCTAAATAAGATAAGAAAAATCCTAGCTCAAGCTAGAAAAAGGTGAAAAAACTGAGGAAGAAAGAAGACCAGACACTAGCTAAAGTCAACCCAACTATAACAGAGCACCACAACCACCACCTCAGCTGCCACTAGCCACCAAGGGATGACCAAACACTAAACCACCACCATGCACTCTCACACATTCACCAAAACCAACAAGCCAGCAACCCACAAACACTCTCTCAACCAGTTCCCTCTCTGCTCTGCAACTCTCTCTCTTTCTTTCCAACTGGCATAGATCTACCATCAGGGGTTTGGAAACTTACTTTTCTATCATCAATCCATGATAAATCTCAAGAATTCATATGGATATATGCATATATATACACACATTTATACCAACATAACTTAACCAAAATAGAAAATTTAAGCGTGGAATCACCTCAAATCATGCTAAAAAATAAAAATAAAATAACTTACAAGCCTAGGGGAGTTACATCTACCTCCAAATCAAAGAAAACAAGTAAAATGAAATCGACAACTTGGGGACAAATCTTTGGTAGCTTGAATCTTCTTCCCTGACCACCAAAACCTGAAGGTTTAAAACCTAAAAAGGCCTAGAGCCAAAATAAATGTCGAACATAAAATATCGGTGTTACAAAATTTTTAGAGAATTGTGGACGACTAGGTATGGAGAGAAACTGTTCTCTTTAAGCACCATATTTTTATATGAGTATTCTCTTCTCCTCCTTCTCGCTATCAATTTTGCAAATCAAATTCCTATATATAGGTATTGCGATCTCAGTTTATTTTGAATTCCAAAAATAAGAATTTCAAAACTGGTTTATTCAATCTTCCAGTCCTAGACCTAATACATATTATCCTATATCTAAGAGTACAAGGCTTTGAGCAAAAACAAAAAATTTTTCAACTGTACAAGAAACTTCCTAAAAGTACCTTAGCCCAAGCCAATCAATGACTTGGTCCTCCTAAGTAGAACTTTTCTAAAAATAAACTAATCTAAGTTCTATTAGAACAACTCACTATAGAAAATCAATTACAATTCAATATTTTTTTTGAGTCTAGGGATGACAAGTCCAATTCAATATTATTTTGTATGCCTGGGATGTTATTTAAATTAAACGCATAATAGCATGTAGTTGGGAGAACTTGTTGCTTGATTTTACTTTTATCTCTCATTTCTTTCATTGTTATTGCCATAAAATAATATGTTGCACTAGACAGTGGACACATATTTTGTACAATTTCTCATATGTTAGAATATCTAAGTTCAAAGTGTTGCAATTTTTTATGATCAGTTCTATTAAGCCTTGGCAAAGGAAAAGTCAAATATATATATATGTTTGTATATATAAATATATATATATGAGAGTGTATGTGTTTGAAAGCTGAAAGAATGCATTAATTAACATGCAAGTCCTATTAGATAGTCATTGAATTCGAAGTTCTTACTTTATTTTCTTTCATCGAGTTTGCATCCAACTGCATAATATTCGTAACTTCTAATTTAATCAAAATGTTTATAATATTTTACTTTTAATGATATCTCAGGTATCCACCTTTCCTTGCGCAGTCCAATCGACAGAAGCAACAAATGATAATGGCTGTATGTGTTAACCCCTTTGCTTGCAAACAACGTACATATATATATATATATAATTTACCACAAAAAAAAAAAAAAAAAAAACATATATACATATCTATTAAAGGTGTATTTGAAGTGATAAAAAATGTGATAAAATGAGATAAAATAAAATAAATTGTGAATTCGTAATGCGTATAATAAAATAAATTTTTTAAATTTTTCAGATTTTTTTTTTTATTATTTTGCAAACCAAAACACTGCCTGCCTAAATAGTGTGTACCGGTGCATGTGATGATTTTGTTTGTAATTTCTACTTCAAATATTTATGCGTACAATTACAGCAGAAAGTGGTTTCTGCTTTACTGCAGGGAGAGGTCAGCTTTCATGAGAACACATGGAAGAACATTTCCTCGTCAGCCAAGCACTTGATTTCCAGTCTCCTCAAAGTGGACCCCCAAAGAAGACCTAGTGCTCTAGAGGTAATGCTATACCATAATATACTCTACGATTTGCTTGTTTTATTTAAAAATAAATTCTTGTTTTATTTAAAAATAAATTCTAAGTTAAATTTTTGTTTTAGAAAATATTTTTGAGGAAAAACAAAACTCAAGAGTTTTACTTGTTTGATAAAAGAAATTTGAAAATGGATTTAGAACCAAAACAATCTGCTATTTAATTATGAATAACACTAATTCTTAAGAAAATATGAGAAAAAAAATCGCTTAAAATATACGGATATTAACACTATTTAAATTCAAAATGTTTAAATGATTTGGATGAGTACAAAATTATAAAAGTTATTTTTTATATTTTTCAAGAAATTTGAATTTTTTCTAAATAAAAATTTTCAAGCAAAAAATGAATTGGAATTTTTATTTTTGCAAAAGATTAATTTTTTTTAATATTCATCGATGAAACAATCAATTAGAGCCTTAATGTTTTGGTAAAGCTAAAAGTGTTCTTGATAAAAACAACCAAGTAATCGAGAAAATTACTTTTAAAGAGTGATAGTTTAAAATATAATTACTAAAACAAATAGAAATGATTTAATTAAAAATTTAATAAACTGTCATGCAATTTGTAAAATGAAAACACATTATATCAATGATATAAATATTTAATTAATATATTTTAGTATATATTATTTAATTATACATAAATACAAATGAGTCCAAGCTTGTAATGAGTCAAGTCAAATTATATGAACATAATTGTTTGTTCACACTTGATTCTTTTATTAAATAAACGAGTTAAGTCCTTTAACTATCAAGTACGAATCTATTCATAAATGACTCAATTCATTTGGAACACCAAGTTGCAAATATGTGAAATTATTGACATTGGCCAACAAACATTTTCATTCCTACTGTTGAAAGAGATTTAGGGGCATAATCTAATTAATATGTATACTTATATACGGCAATTTAATAGACTTGAGTCATGTTGGTTTCATGGGATACGAGGTTGAGTAAGATATATATATATATATATCATTCTACTTTTGACTCATGTCCTATGTTTAGTTGCACTACTTTATGAGAATAGCATCTCTTACGGAAAGTAGACAACGCTATATGAATATCCTACAATAGATGTCACCTTAAGAAAAAAAAATGTCAAATAAAATGTTGGATAAAAAAATAACAGTAATATGCTATCTTTCATAGCTAGTATCATATCTAACGAAAAACTTTAGATTATAGCTGAGTTTGGAGTTTTAAATTTTTTAAAAATATTTTAAAAAATTTCAAAAATTTTTAATTTTATTCAATTAAATTTTACTACATGTCACTTTTACATCATTTCAATATTAATTTTTGATTTTTTTAAATATTTTTGAAACTTCAAATGCCCTTTACATTTAATTAAAGATACGATTCAAGAGATAAATAATATTATCAGATAATATATGAGTTTTGACAGAGGACAAAACTACTGTTATTATATGGGATAAGTTTTTGGTGTTCTACTGGTGTGATACAAGATGGATAAAAGAAATAACTTTGAATGTTTAGATTTTGATAGGAACTAATTAGATGAATGAGGATATACAGTAGTAACTCTCATGTATTATATATTCTTTATTTTAAAAAGACAAAGCATCAGTATCATATTTGAATTTGTTTTGCTTGGCCACACATAAGATGGGGATCATAAAGATTGGGAATCTAATCCCTAACATTTAATTCTATAATCAAACATAGCTCCATACTTTTAAAATCAATTTCGGGAAACTTTTGTTTTACTCACCCAAAATTTAATATGCTCACATTAGTTATTATTTAGAATGACTTTTTCGTGAATTGCTTTCTTTCCATCACTTCCTGAATTTCTCGTGAATTGAGGCGTAGGTTATTCACATGTAAAACATAAATAATCAAATAAAGCATGTCCCAACTCAGAGCCAAACATCCAAACCAAAGCAAACATTAGATACACAGTCTCAAAAATAACAATAATACAAAACGACCTTAGTTTTTAGCTAGACAAATGCTCCTAACAGAATAGCCAGGGCTCCACAATCCATTTAACCTAATTGAACACAGTATGTAAATATATATAGTATCTCATACTAGAGATAACATTAGTCTCTCATAACAACATCAACAAAAAGAAAGCTAGATATAGATAGCTATGCCTCATGACCAAGAGGTTTAGCCTGTCTACCTGGTTGGTTAGGTCCTAACCTGCAATATCGTCTATAGTTAAGTGAGTACCATCATAGATGTGCCCATTGTGCAACAATACATAAAGTATGCCCTATCATGTCTCTATCATGAAACATGACAAATAACAATTAATGCCATCATAATATAACTTAGTCTCAGCATATTAATCCCAACAAATATATATATATAAATAATATATCACATCTCATCAATAATATAATCGTATCAAGTAAATGAGTTTAGTTACCGTACATGAGTAATCGAATGACCATAGAATTAAGCTAAAATACACTTACTTTAGGTGTCTGCATCCTAGTACTAAGAAATTTGAAATAAAATATGGCCTCTAAAGCATTTGCACTTTTTGACTAAGTTAAAGAAAATAAATATACCTCAAACGTATATGCATTTCTTCATAGGTTACTAATCTACTAACATGAAAAACCAACTTTTGCTCTAGTCTAGAGAATCTCAATCTATGAGTACGTATACCCTCTATCGCAATACCTCTCATACACCAACCAATATCACAACAAACTCAATCATAGCTCATAAAATTTCAAAATTGCAATATATGATAACATCATTATTCCAAATTTTATTATATAACATGTGTAAATATTCAAGCTCAAAGTAGTAGTATGTGTTAAATTTATCCTATCAATCTATATAAGAAATAATTATATAAGGATAGCTCTTATCGTCTGAAGTATCCTCGGATAGCGGCTGTGGACTTTCTCGCTTAACAGAAGTAGTAGTACTATGCACACAAGGGTGCGAATGATGTGTTATGCATGTGACCAAAATTTGACATTTAATTAGAAATTGTCTATGTGAGGGTAATTGTTCCAATGGGCATGCACATGATCCTATCGTGCAGATCACTGTCTGAACATCAACAGTCAAAAAATTTAAATGGTTCCAGTTAAGTCTCTATCTTCCAATTCCAAACCATTGCCAACATTTAATTCAATTTTAATAATTTAATCCCATATCTTGTCTTTCAAAACCACTAAAGCATAAGTTACAAATCACAATATTGCATCAATTAAAGGTATTTAAGCATGCGTGGTTCAACTATTCCAAATCTCTATGTAAATTCAAATGCAATCCTATTTCTACTCAAATTCACTCTTGCCAAACCATACCAAATGAATACGAAAAATCTTAAATCTTGAAGCAAACACTAAGAGGAACGAAAGAATGCAAAGAAATAGCATGGTTGGACAGCTTCCATCACCCTCCATCTTCTTCGTGGTTGCCCAACAAGTTCTTCCCTTCTTCTCTCTAGCTTCCCTTTTCTCCATTCTTTTCTACCACAATAGCACTGCACACGCAAACGCGCACACTCTGATTCCTCTCAAGCTTTCCTAACGGGCCTCAGCTCAACCCTCAACTCATCCACACGAATATTTCGTGAAGTCCACCAACCAAACCCATGCAACATATATGCTCAAGGCAAATGATGGTGAAAGATAAGGTTTAACAGGTGTTAAGGGGTTAGAGATACATGATGTCTGCCAAGTAAATGGGCGGTCAACACATGCAATGTTTGTATATATGTATATATATTATATCAATTGGTAAAGTTGTTAGTAAAAACCCAGCAAGAGTACTACGGTCCGAACAGCCCATCGTCTAGACTATACAAACGAGGTTCGAGTCACTAACTTTTTTAAAGTGTTAAGATGATTGAATTTCATGCAATGCAAATTACGCTCGTTAAAATAATAGTAATTTAATAACTTATGGAGAAAAATAACATTAAATATCACGAATAGAACATCTGCATCACAATAGTCACTCCCTCTAAAAAGATTTTATCTTTGAAATTTAAGAGAAAGACAGAACAGAAAAGTAAATAAATATGAATTAAGAAAATAAACTGAAGAACTGACTCTGCATCATGGCCTCACACAATTAGGTTGACTCTTCTGCTATGTGGTGCTTCCACAATATCGTCACCAATGAAAAACCTTCCCGTGCAACACTGGCTTATTAGAATTCAAAATCTCAATTAACCTCACCTCAAAAGAAATGTCCGAGTCTAACTTGAGCTCAACCTAATCTATCATGTGTGATGCGTACCAATGATATTTCCAGCGCACCTTGTGTTACCCAACAGTTATAGTCACAAGGTAAAACAATAAGTCACCTCCTCAATCTTAGTCAAAATTTGAAATTATCTAATACATCTTGGTGATAATTTACCTCGCAACCAAAATCAAACTGACATCTCTATGGCGAGACTTTTAAAAATGTGTGGTCTTCCTCCTAAAACTCTGACAGTTTACATCTCCCATTAGTATAACTATTTTGATGACTATGCCTCATCTCGAGTCCGCTAAATCATGCTAACCAAGCCAATGCAATGCAACATATATTTATGCTCAACGTAATTGATGGTGAAAGGCAGGGTCTAATAGGTGCTGAGGGGTTAGAGACGCCAAGTAATTGGGTAGTCCACCTATACAATGTATATATACATAATATATCGGCTAGTGGACAGTGGCGGAGCCACATGGTGCCGAAGGTAGGCCGTCGTCTACACTGAATTTTTATTAAGTAAAATAATTTTAGTAATTTTATTGGATGTTGTGGATGACTCAATGAGCTAGTTTTTATGTCTTTGAATTTTTAATTTTTTCAAACTCGAGGGTTCGAGTCTCCTTTTTGTACTAGTTCAATTTTTTTTTTTTTTTTTTTTTATTTTCTTATGTTTATTTTTATTTTTAGTAAAGTTTTTTTTTTTTTAAATTCTGATCTACATTGAATTTTATTTCTGGATTCGCCACTGCCAGTGGAGTTGTCAAATATAACCCAGAAAGAACACTATCGTCTAGATAGTCATCCGAATAACTTATCATCTAGACTAGCATGCAGACATGGTTCTGGTCACCAAAACTAAGGCTGCGTTTGTTTCCGGGAAAAGAAGATGGGATTAGGATAGTTAATCCGTAAGACCCACAAGTGTTGTGTTTGTTTTGGCTTTTGAAGGTTGGATGACTTTGTCGAGATTGATGTTTTGTCCGGGAAATGCCGGATTTCTTATCCCACGGGAGTGGTGGGATTATTAATCCCCCACATCCGGATTTGGTTCCCGCCAAGATCTAAAAATTCAAAATTATTTTCTTTCATATCACATATCAAATCATATTTTTTATCCCACTTTATATCCCACCAACCAAACACCAAAAAATAATTCTACATAAAAAATTAATCTCATCTTTTATTCAATCTCATATATTATCCCACAGTATTACTCATCCGCCATCATCCAATCCCACAAACAAATACAGTCTAAGTATTAAGATAGTTAAGTTTCATGGAATGCAAATTACCCTCATTAAAATAATAATAATTAAACAATTTCTGAAATAACATAACATTAAATAACACAAATAAAATATCTAGGTCATGGCACTCAAAAGATTGTATGTATTATTATACTCTAAGAGTGAACATCCATTTTAAATTAAGATTTTCTCACAAAATCCAATAATAGTTTGCATTTATATTAAATTAATTGGAATTTTTTAGTCAAACTCTACTGTTAATATTGGTGAATTTGTAGGTACTAAAAAAATTATTGTCGGTAATAAAAAAATTTATTGTCGAATATAGTTGGGGATTTTATATTACCAAAAAAAAAATTAATATATTATATGTGACGGTCATATGAGAATGAATTTGGGTACATTTTACTCTTGTATAATGACATAAGCTTATTCTATATGATAAAATCATTTAGGCTGATTAACTCTAATGGAATAAATCACTACAAGATTGTTTTTACAATTTTTTATGGGATATATCTTTAATTCATAACCTCTCACTTATCCTCTCCCACCTCTAACATAGATTTGGTAGCTTTCTTTTTTAGTTTTTTCTCCAACTTTCCGTCTCTATATCATTTATCTTCTATGCATTCCAACCAAAATATTAGAATTTAGCTTAACTATAATCCAAGTAAAATGTAATCTAAAGTAATTTTTGTTCTTTTTCTGTTTTTTTTTTTTTTGGTTGACTTTTCGAATAGATCCTTCATCATCCATGGGTGATAGGAGATTCAGCGAAGCAAGAGCCAATGGATGCTGAGGTAGTTTCTCGACTGCAGAGTTTTAATGCCCGACGCAAGTTACGCGCAGCTGCCATAGCCAGTGTCTGGAGTAGTACTATTTTCTTGAGAACAAAGAAACTCAAAAGTTTGGTTGGCTCCTATGACCTTAAACCCGAGGAACTCGACCATCTTTGCCAACATTTCAAGAAAATGTGAGTAGTGTCGTCCCCGAATCAACCTAATTTATATATATTTAAACTGATGATATTCCGAGAGTAAACATTTATTGGATCAAGCATATTATATTAATAATATTGCCCAATTTAGTTAACTAACTCAAAGGGATTTAATCAATTCATGAACATAACATTAAGTATGATCTAGCTTAGTCAATTATATATATAAAACCACTCTTTATTTAAAAACTCTAAATTTATTGCAAAGAAAACTTGAGTATACAAATTTGTGATACAATATACGTTAATTGATTTTCTCTCTCTCTCTACAACCTCTTTATCCCTCTAGATTTATCACCCATTAATTTGATTATAATGTTTTTATTTATTGTCAAAAATTAAAGCCAACAAACAAAATACAACTTTTAAAACTAATTATAATAAAATCTTGTAATTGTCAATAGTGGTAGTTGAAATGAGGGTTGGTGGCTTGTTAGTCCAAGTTCTGGATTCCGTGACATGGAGCTCGAATCGCTAATCATGAAAATATATCATAAAATGTAATCATGTACCCAATCGGAGTCGTACAATCTTTTAAAATAAAATAAAATAACTAATATACAAAATAAATATCAAGTCTTGGTTGTAAACTAGGAAATAGTGCTCGAAACAAATAATACCAATCTGGGCTCAGCCTGGCCCATTCAACTCCATCGAATGTATAAATAAATAAAAAGTCTCACGTCCTCTCCACGTCTGCTGATCCATCATATATACTGAAAGCTTCATTCTTAAATATTTCCATCGAATATGGTGAATTACCATAATGTCTATTCTAAACTCCCCCAGCCAAGGCTGTTGCCATACAAAATCTCTCTAACCACCAACTCTGAGGTGGTGTATGCTCGGTGCTCCAAAATACACCTCATCAACCTGTGGCCCCGCAGGCAGAACTTCTACTCTACTACACGGCTAGGAACCTGCTCATTGCACCACTATCGGGGGCACGAGAACATCACATCCCCTAGCCACCCTTCTACCAAGGCATCGGCCCCTGCCAGCTTTGGAAACATCCTCTGCAAAAATAGTAAGACAAATAAAAAAAAAAAATACTTTGTGGAAAAATCAAAACCAGACAAATTCAAATTTACAACAAACACAGAGGTATTAGGCACAAACTGTGCAAAACAAACAACCCCGCTATCCCTAGGTATAAATCGTTGCTAATTGATTTTCTCTCTCTACAGCCTTTCTGTCTCCGGATTTGCCACACACTAACCTAAGTATAAGATTTTTATTTATAGTAAAAAATTAAGGACCCGTTTAATTTATTTTTTTATTTTTTATTTTAAATTTATTTTTTACTTTACATTTTTATAAATAAAAAAAATAGCTCAAAATTTATTTGATTGCTTGTATTTTTAAATTTTATTTTAGAAAATAGAAAATGAGTTAACACATAAAATAAAAAATGATAAAAAATTATTTTGAATATTTTTAATCCAAAACAAGGAAACAATGCATTTTTATTTTCTTGTTTTAAAAATTTTAAAACATAAAACACATAAAATAAAAAATAAAAAATAAAAATTCAAATCAAATGCGAACTAAAATTAACAAAGTGATTGTAAATGCCAATAATAGTACTTGATGGATAAAAGGTCGGCTGTTGGTATTGTTGGTGGCCTGCTGGTGGCCAATGTTTGACTTTGAAGATTGCAAAATTAAATTATATGTCAATACTAACTAATATACAAAAATGTTACGCTTACACCTTCTTACATCCTAACTGGTCATGATGGGTAATAACCAGTGTATTATGTTCAAAACTATCACAGTCGCTAGATGAAGGTGACATCCAATGGCTGTGATGATTTTAAACAGGATATACTGGTTACTACCTGTCATGATCAATAGGGTATAAAACATGGTGTAAAAAAAAAGTGTAACTGTAGCATTACTCAACTAATATATTATGTAATATGAAAAAGTAATTAGTGCAGCCGTTGTACTCGTCAT
>JAVXUM010000021.1:17691686-17704200 GCA_035590655.1 Pouteria glomerata | reverse complement strand
CAATTAAATGAAAACACATAAATACATATAATCCTATGATTAAAATTTAAAAAAAAAAATTGAATTTTCCTTCAAAAATTTGATTACATATTTTGTGATTGGAAAAATGCTACTCTAAAAGAATTTTTAACCAAAAACTTTGTATAAGAATGATACAGCAATAGTATTATGATTTATCATATGCATCCTGTCATTAATTTGTTTCCAATAACTATTTTTTTTTTTTATTTATGATAACAACCTAGCTATATATATATATAACGCAGATGTGCAAAAGGGGATAATGCGAGCCTGTATGAATTTGAGGAGGTCCTAAAAGCGATGAATTTGACTTCACTAATCCCTTTAGCACCGCGCATCTTTTATCTATTTGACAACAACCGCGATGGGACTGTGGACATGAGAGAAATAATATGCGGCTTCTCAAGCCTCAGGAACTCCCGAGGAGATGATGCACTCCGCCTCTGCTTTCAGGTGTATCTTGCTTTATCTCTTGACTTTTTTCATTTATTTTAAGCTCTATGGATACGAGCACTTGATCAATCACTCATATATATTTATATATATATATATACACATACATATATATTTTGAAGAGTGGCTATAAAAAGCATAAACTAGTTTTTCGAGGAGAAAATATAAATTTGTTAAAAAGTGTATTTGGAAATTGAGGATTTCATGATAGAAAATAAAAAAAAAAAAATGAATAAAATTTTAAATGCATATTAATATTTTAGTGAATTAAAAAATATATAAAAATAACTAATTTTTAATTTATCAAATCTCAATACTTTGTTGCTATTTTTTGTTACCACAGCCCAAACAAAACAAGAGCATTAATTTTGAATTCCTCTTTATTTTTTTTTTCTTGATAAAAGCATGATCCAAATACAACTGACGAATATGAATTTATTTCTTTCTCATCTATATATTGAATTCTTTATAATTTCAAATCATTATCTTACTTAAGTAAAAGAAAATTATCTGTGAATGAAGTGTTGCTCCTTTGATAGAAAAGATTTAGAAAAATACTATGATTATATGTCTAAATTATGCTATCTCCCCAGAAGGATGGATAATTCATAAGTAAATATAAGCTTAAACTTTTAAAATAGTCATTTTGTAGAGAGAAAGAAAAATCTAGATAAACATTGAAAAATAATAATTAAAAAATAAATAATTGAAAAAAGTACGAGGAAAGCCAGAGGAAACAAACGCACACTATTAATAAATTTTTTATCTAAACACACCAAAGTGAATATAAGTTTAAATTTTCAAAATAGCTATTGTTTTGAGAATGACCAGAGTGAGAGAGATCGAAGAAAAATAAGAGAAGAAATCAATAATTAAAAACAATTATGACAAAAGACTGAAGTTGGTATATATTACGACATATGGCTCAAGTTTTATATATATATATATATGTATGTATAGATTATGTGGTAATAAGATGGGTTCGTCTCTCTCTCCAAAATATTAGCTAGCCCCAAGTTAGAGATTCTTGATCCTATTCTTGGTACCATGGCTAATTATCTTTTTGTGTTTTATTTAGATTCTTGATCCTATTCTTGGTACCATGGCTAATTATTTTTTTGTGTTTTATTTTTCTCTCTTTATGTGGCAATCAGATGTATGATACAGACCGGTCTGGGTGCATCAGCAAAGAAGAAGTAGCATCCATGCTACGAGTAATAATTGTTATATCTTTTTGGATTCTTAATTTCACTAGTAATAATATTTTGTCAATAAAATTTCGTTATTCGTGTGTGAATGACAGTTTTATAAATAAAGTGCATCTTAATAAATGCATTTTTTTTTTTTTAAAAACAAAAAAACAGTTTGTCTACAAATTTCTGTATTATTTTTAAAATGCTTTTAAAGTTTTATTATTTTTATATATATATATATAACCCACACGTACGAATTAGTTGTATTTGAAATTTGATGAATAATTTGGATGCAATAATTGATTGCAGGCCTTGCCTGAGGAGTGCCTTCCAGCAGACATCACAGAACCAGGGAAATTAGATGAGATATTTGACAGAATGGATGCAAACAGCGACGGAAAAGTCACCTTCGAGGAGTTCAAAGCGGCCATGCAAATAGATAGCTCTCTCCAAGATGTAGTCCTCTCTTCTCTTCGCCCACTTTAGCATCAATTCCTCTCCCTCACGCACATCCATCCCCCCAACTTTTTGCTTTATCATCTCATGGTCATTCACTTCACCTTATTTCCCCTCCCATAGATTAATAATTAAATTTGTTTTCCTTTCTTCCAACTGTTGAGTTTGAACACTCATAATGTAATAACTAAAACACTTGGTGACCCCGTTGATGACTATATTACATGAGTGTATTATTATTATTATTATTATTATTATTATTATTATTATGTCAAAGTGTTCTAAGACTATATTACAGGTAATGTAATGCTTTTGTGTGGGGTTAAAATACAGGAAAATTTAACCAAAATAAATAATTGATTTGATTTAATAGATGAAATTTTGTGTTTAGAAGTAATGTTTAAATTTAAGAATTGAATTAAATATTAATTTAAAAAAATACTAAATTTGACCATGCATATTAATAGGAAATTGAAAATATAATAAATATAATATATGAAGATAAATTTGTCCATTTACTTAAATGACTTAAGAAGAGAATAAATTTTCATCAAATTCTATTATTTTTTGTTAGATTTCAAATGATATAAAAATTCTAAAATTTAAATTATGAAATCAAATCAAATCCAATTTATAAAATCTTGTTTTAATTTAAAATATAAGAATTAATAATAAGAATTCTCGCCAAATAAAATTAAATCTCATTAAAGCCACCATTCCAAACAAAGTGTAAAGTAACAAAAATTTTAGTTACTTTTTTTATTTTACCCCTCCTCTCTCACATTTTTATTACTTTCCTTTACAAAAATTTCTAAAAAAAGTATAAATAAAAAAATAAAAATTTTTATCCAAGAAAATGATGAATATGTGAGAGATGGAGAGACAAAATAGAAAATCAACTAAAATTTGGTTAGTTTGAGATCTGTTTGTTAAGTTTTAAGTTTTAACTATTGATTTAAAAAAAAAAAAAATTAATGTTGACAGTATTTTAAAATCAGTGAGTAAGTGTAATTTTTAAAAGTTAAAGAGTAATTGTAATTACACAAATGTGTAATTTGCCCTATATATCGGTTATTTTTAAGTTAAATTTTCATGTATGATTTCATTTATTCTATTTATTTAATTTATTTATTTTTTTGTTGAGAGACCATGCATAAACGGTGCCATTGGGAGAATTTTGAGATAGGATCTTGTTTGGATTTTTTTTGGTCCACTTAATTTTACTTTTAAATATGCTATAGTTTTGAAATGGACCTTAGAAACATTTTAGGAATATGAGAGGGAGAAACTTCATAATTTTACTTTTTAAGACATGTTTGGTATAGAATAAAAAATGTTAGAGTAAAAAATTACGGAAATAATTATTATCTTGATGATAGTTACTAAAATAATAAATTTGTGATACTTATATTTAGAATGAGAAAACAAATATTACCTAGTGATATTTATATTATCATTGAAATACTAAAAATTTTGAAAGTTTAAGTTAATTGTATTTAAAATGAGGATAAATTGACCAAAAGTAAAAGTTAATATTTAATTTTAATAAAATATTATAACAAAATAAATCATCATAACCATTGCTATTTTAATAATAATTAATTTTAATAAAAAATATCTTATTAAAATATATAATTTTAAATAAAAACATTAATTATAAAAAATAATTTTATCATAGATTAATAATTCAATAGTATATTAATTTTAATAGTGAATTATTATTTGTTAAAAATTATATTTATTTTGAAGAAATAATTTAATAAAAGACATAATTTTCATTTAATAAAATATTTTAATAAAATAAATTATTTTAATAAGTCATTATTATTTATTAATCATTAATTTTAATTTCAGAAAATAAATAATTTTAGTCATAAATTAATATTTCAAGAGTATTATCTAATAAAATAAAATAAACTATTATTTATTAAATATTATTTTGATAAAATAATTTAATAATTAATTAATTTTAGTTTGATTAAATAAAATTTTATTTTATAATATATATTATAATTATTTATAGGAGAATGTTGCTTAAAGATTTATATGGGGGTAAAGAAATATTTTATGGGTATAATAAGAAAAAGATAAAATTTTTTCATTACCTCCCGTTACCTACCTCCCCCTAGAGTAAAAATTTACTCTCATATGAGAGTAATTGTTAATCCAGAGTAATCGTTACCCTCATCATCCAAATTGATGAAATGGAGGGTAAATTGTTACCCTCCGTTACCCCAAACAAATATCTCCTAAGTGACTAAATTGTACAAATGCCGAGTTCAACAAGTTCCTGTTAAGCAACACTACCTGAAATTTCCATCTCCATGGTTTGCGAACTACTGGTGCTTCAAAATTTTCTAAAAGGTTCTTGCAAGACAACAAAGTCCGAAAGACATTTTTTAATAACTAAGAGGTGTCTAGGCAAGCTTGCTCGCATCTCGAATAACTCTTAGGGGCTTGGAGTTAATGACTAGATAAGCCTCCAATGGCTATAAGAAGATTCAAACTAATGACCATTAAGGAACTTCTTAGAAGAATTTTTGTCAGTTAAAATTGTATACTATGATTTTTGTTTGCAGAAGTTTATGCATGAGCATTTTAGTCCTTAGTTTTTTTTTTCCTTTGCTTCACATGAATTTCAGTTAAATAAATCCTATTAAAATCACAACTGTCAGCGTGTGGGTCAGTATGTAACTTTTTTAGTTGAAGGGGGTAAAGTGACAATGAGACAGATCAAGGGACAATCATGTTATTAACCCTAATATTTAAAACTAAACAAAACGAGCAAAAGAAAGACAGACATGCATGTGATAAACTAAGTATGTCGTATTAAACTCCACACAAACTCCATTATGTTTGTTATTCAGTTATGATCCAATATTGAAAGAAGCAGCTGTACAATAAAATGGATGTAGAAAATTAGCCTTAATCAATTTACTTGGAGCTTTTTGGGGTTTATATTGTGGTATCAAGAATAATACTCTTCAACGCTAGTTGGTGTGATTACACAGTTACATTCTAGTCAGTACCCATGAAGACATAAAATCTGTAACTTACAAGAACCAGAATCTTGACTACTTGTCTTGATAGAGATTATTCTTCTAATCAGAGCAATCTAAAAGATGCAAAAGAGTGGGATGTAATTTCTCATGAGCAAATATCATTCAATGCTTCTGTTTCCTCTCTCTGTACTTCTGTTCTAACTAATAGTGATTACAATGTAACCAATATTAGACTATAGTGGAGGGGAACTGCACAAGAGGCTAATGAATAAAACTACACTATCAAAGCAAAATATCGATAGAACTGAAGCTTCAATGCAGCTATTGGTAAGAAAGCATGATAATATTATTTATGATTTCCAACAACCTATGTAAATCAATAATGGTGACTCACCTTGCTGCTTGGTCCATTCGGACATCACATAAACAAAAGAATTGTCATAACCTTCAGCAGGGACTGAGATCAGCAAGTCAATAAATTGTTCAACATGTGGCACACTCATGTGGACCTGCATTAAAAAATAAAAATAAAAAAACGCAGGGACAGAGATCAGCAAGTCAAAAAAATTGGTCCAAATGACCAACACCCATGTGGACCTTCATTAAAAAGGAAACTAAGTTTCAAACTAGAACATTTACGAGATGATTATATGATGCATCTTTAACTCCCTAAAAATAGACAGGCATCACCAGAACAGGAAAGGGTTGGAGCAATTTATGCGACAGCTCGAGTGTTCAAATTGGGTATGTGCAACAAAAATAATGATTAAAAAAAAAATTAAGGACTCCATAAATTTTTCCTTTGCAACACAACTTTTACAGTAGCCAAAAATTTATTGTTTCTCCAGAAATGGTACGTACCTATTAAGTTATATGAAGTATGATAGTGCTATCATGCATCCACTTATAAATTTCTCAACCCTTGCCAATTAATACTATGAGTTCCACGAATGTAAATAACTCACTGAAGTGGTAATAAATTAACTCTTTTGACAACAATTAAAGAGCCATGCTAGGCTAACCTCAAACAAGTTGGATTTGGAGAACCAGTTTTCACAAAAATAAGTACATAAGTAATTGTACCAATCTAGCAAAAATAAGTAGCAATGAGCTTCGCAATCCTGCAATTTTAGAAGATTGCATGCGCCTGACAAGAGCAGCAACCAAGTGTCTGATATGCGGTGCCATCTGTGAAGGCAGATGCAAAATAAGTTGAAGAATATAGCTTCCAACAAAAAGTGATCCAGAGCTTTCCAAATCAGGGTCTAGAAGCCTGCACACAGACAGACCAAAAATAAGCTCCCAGAACACAAAAAGAAGAATAAGTCAATGGATGTGTGGTCTTTCAGTACGCAGTTCACATTTCAGTGATTTCAATGTAACCACAAACTACTGGACTGCCTTGACAATATGCTGCTGATAGATGAATTTCATCCAAAATAACTCATCACTTTCAAGACATAATTAGAAGATATCATACAGCACATAATGCAAAAATGAAGAAAAACTTGGAAAGCAATCTGCAGATATGGACCCAATAGATCAGCATTCAGTGAAAAGATAACATGGAAAAAAAAATTCCATAACATGCTGATAGAAATCACATTTGAGAGGGCAACATCCGTATAACAGATGGGTTTCACTGAACGTTAAAAAACATTGTATAAAAATTAAAATCTAAATGACGCATTCCATTACAATTCAAGCATATAATACAACACCACTGAAAAAGGTAGACTAAGGAACAAGAAACCTAGGTGTATATTTTACTTTCTCAGTAATTTTGCCCCTGACAACCAATTTCAGCCGTCATATGTCTGTTATAGAGATAATTATCACAGAACACCCAAATTGAAAAGAAAAAAAAGTGAAAGGAGATTAAGGCAGTGAAAAAATAAATAAATAAAATAAAATTTTCGAACATATGAGATAGTTGATCTAGATTTCAAACTTCCAGCTACGCACACAATTAATAGTGTGATTACATAAAAATTTTACTTCTTTTAATTTTATTTTTTAATTTCCTTGTTTATTTATAGGTAAGAAAATGGACTTTTTTTTTGTTTGGTTGATTTTTTGGACAAAATTCAGAGAATGATGTTGATGAAGTAATATTTATAAAAATACTGTTAATGAAAAACCACAGTATGAGATCGCGGTTATTGCCTTGCTGAATTTAATAACCGCGGTATGAGACCGCGGTTATTAAGTTAACAGCTGCAGTATGAAACCGCGGTTACTGACTGCAATCAAACCTCGCAGAGGACATTGCAACCATGATGAGGCAGAGAGCCAAATACTGCTCTTCGATTGGAGGGGTGTCGCTACGGGAACGCTTGGAGCGCTTCCTCTTCGTCCATGGCTTGAGAGAGTGGACATCTATGTCATGGAAGCGACGGTGGAGGAGCAGCCACCGGAGTTGGGGAATTGACAGTTTCGAGAGCCATATCGCAGAAATAGACTGATCGGCAACAATACAACACAAATTGTCTAAAGAAAGTGATATATATATATATATATAGAGAGAGAGAGAGAGAGAGAGAGAGAGAGAGTTGTTTCTCGTTGTGAAAGAGGGATGAAGAGTGAGGGAGTGAGGGAACAGCGCCAAAGATGAGCTCTCGGTCCCGGAAAACCTCGGTCGCCGGAGAAGAATACTTGTTTGTTAAGTTCCGCAACTCAGTAACCGCGATTTTTCATTAACAGTATTTTCGTAAATATTACTTCATCAACAATATTCTTCAAATTTTTGTCCAAAATATCAGCAAGACAAAAAAAAAGTCAAGAAAATGCTACCAATTTATCATTTCTAGATTGAGCAATAAACGCGAGAGTGAGCCTTGGCATGACAATAAGGTTACTCCTTTGTGACCTCGAGATCTTGGGTTCAATACTCGGAAATATTCTCCCAATTACTAGGGTAAATCAGCATACATTGTCCCTCCCTAGACACCGCATAGGGGAGAAGTCTTGTGCACCGGGTTTCCCCAAGATTGAGGATTAAACTAATGATCTTGTATATTATTAGCTATCATCTCATGTAAAAACTTAAACTGCTAGGGAGAGGACAACTTGATTATTTACATTGGTTTATTTTCTCTCAACAAACCCTTTCACGTGTGGCCAGACTGAGTTTTTTGAAAGGGCCAAGCACATGCGACTATTAACTATTTCTGGATGACGGTGAGGTTTGAACTCAAGAATTTTACCGGCTTTGGTACCATATTTAATTGGAAGCCACCATATCATCTAAAATCTTAAATTGTTATGAATGGGGCAACTTGTTTATTTACATTGATTTATTCTCTCTTAAGAGATCTGATTGCATACCAACATATAAAACTCCTCCACAAATTCTTATTGTATTGTTCCAACACCATAGAACATTTCAGACCAGCAATCCCACAGTCATGGACATAAAAAGTGAAAAGAAATTCTTAAAGCCCCAGTTTCTTAGTATCTAAAGGGTACAACCCTAAGTCCAAATACTGTTCAAAGCACCAGAGATATCTAGTGACTTAGACCAGCATCAATTAAATTCCTGAACAGAGCAAGTGCAGACCATTAGTGTTCCTTCACAAACGCAGAACCTTCCGTGACACAACCATAGAAGCAGGCCTACAAAAAGAAACCTCTAACAATAGACAATATAACAGCAAACAGATGAATACCAAACTACTAAAGTTAAAGTGCTATAAAGGCAGAAAAATCAATAATGCCAAAAGCGAGGCTGCAAATATAGTCCTTAAAATTTGAACACCTACCAGTACATATACTACTACACAAAATTTTAATTGATAAGATTAAACTTACCCACCATATCCACCTTACATATAGTTCCCAAGGAGCCACACTTGAAAGGAATATGCAACTAACTTTGCAAGCTATGTTACATGGGACTCACATACAGGTGTCAGTTAGGTATAGATGGTAAGTAAGGGTACGTTTCCATATATCATATTCATCTAATTCTCATATCTATATAATAAAACATAATGATTTTTAAAAATATCTATCTCACAAACTAAGATTCAATGGCTAAGAATTATTTTTTCTTTCATTCAACGATTTGGATTATTTTTATATTTTTAATATTTTTATATTTTTAACTTCTCGCTCAATTTTTATTTTAGTAGACTCCACTACCATCTATCACACAAAATGACTTGGGCATTTTAAATTTCACCATATTTTAAGAGTGGAAATTATATATAAATCAAAACTGACTTAAATTCTACCCAATTATGCTTTTAAGAAAGTTAAACCTTCTAAATTAAAGTAGTATAATTTGTCTTTTCTTTTACGGTGCTTATCAAAAATTAATTGGAGAGAAAGACCAAAACACATGTAATAGCTGCTAAAGCTAAAGTTTTGGGAAAAAAATTAAAACTCAAAAATTATCATATTTTTTTCGATTTGAATTTTTTGTCCAAAGTTTCAACTATATAAGAAATTTAACACTAATTTTGTTCATAGTGCCGTAGACACAGGTTATTGCTAGTCCACAGATATGGCAAAATATTCATTTTATTATATACTTCTTTTATTTTGAGGGATAAAATGGTGTTTGTAATATTTCACAAACATTTCATGCATAATTTGAGAGTTTGATGCTTAATTCTGTAATGAACTCAAATTAATAAACACACTTGTTAGTTGTCGGAAAAATGTCCTGCTACACATGTTGAACACATCCAGATACCCTTATCAAAGTGCTGAGTATCCAGCATAAGTGCAACCATTTACAAGAGTCCATGTAACATAATTTAGTAGAAGTGATCTATCAACGTACCTCTTAACTAAATATAAAACTAACAGAGAAATCTCATGGTTCAAAAGGGATTATGAAACAAATAGAATGAGTAAAAACCTCGAAGCTATATCAAGCAAACTTCTCATTGTCAATCCAGGATCAGTACCCCAAGAAAGCACTTCTTGTTTTCCAACAGATAAAAGAGCAGCCAAGCACTCTGTTGCATTCTGATCAAAATAATAGCAAAACAAATCAGCCACTTCTGTAATTAGCACATTGACTGCTGAAGGGGGAGGGGGTGGAATTGCTCATGCAACATGAGGAAAGAATAAGGTGCATTTAGCAAGAGAAGAAAACCTGTAATTCACTATGATCATTGGTTTGAAGAACTACATGGATAATAGAGCCAAAACAAGTCTCATATACAGCTTTCACCACATCCCTAGGCGAATTCTGAACAATGTAAATAAGTAAAGTATTAAACACAATGAAGATGGTTTCCAAGTATTAAAAAATAATAATAATAATAATAATAAAATAAATAAATAAATAAATAAAATCAGCCAAACAAAAAAACATCAAGTATCACGCCAAGCATGACTTGCCTTAAGTAGCATTGTCACAAGATCCAATGCACCAGCAACTAAACCATCAGGCTGCTGTTGGGGCTGATGAATATCAACAGAAAACATTAGAAACAGATAAAAATATTAGCATGTACCCATTACAATGCACATCTCCAGTCTGAATGATCTAAGGTAAGTTTATCAAGACATACTTTATTTAGGACAGGTCCAACATAAGGTAGAATTCGAGAAACGAGAGGTTGAATACAACCAGGAGCATTTTTGATTGCCTGGAAAAGGATGAACAGAAATTAAAATTGTTAATGTTAATTCATAAGATTAAAAGTCAATGATAGAAAAAATTTAATATCCCCACTTTTAGAATGTTGGCTCAGCAATTTAAGGGTATTGAAGGCTGACACGAGCTCATTTGTCAAAATCCACAAATTCACAATTCAAATATTAAAATTTCTTTTGAGCCCTCTGCAATTGAAATACATAGGTTGAATAAATATGCCTTTAAAAAAAATTTCTAATTTTTTTGAGGGGGTTTTCCACTCAGCGTAAAGAATCAATATTTAGTTAAATTATTGTGAAACAATATATCACAGAGCTTTTATGATAAACTTGAGCAGTCCAACATACTACCTAAAAGGCAACAAGTTTCAACATAATTACCTCCAGAACCTCAACAGCATCAATGCTGATGAAAGGGTCTGAAACATGTGATGCCCACATGTTGAGGATGATGGGAGAGAGAATAGGCTCTATAGATACTGATTCTTCGTGCCCTACAGTAAGCAAAACAGAAAACAAAGAGATTGATACTTGCTGATTATGGAATGGTAAGGCAATGCCCAAAATCACTAGCATCGCTAATCAATTTAGACTACTATTGATTCTTGATTTTAATTGTGTTTATGCCTACCTGCCTTAATTGCTGCTTGCAGGGTTTCAAGTACTAGATGCATGGTTTCATCAGATGCCTAGGAAGCAGAATAACATTAAGCGTAAGCAGAACAATATTAAGCATAAGGCGCATAACTTCGACAATAACATAGAAAGAGATATTGGTGCATTACTTGGTTAAGAAGATCTACAAGTGACGAAAATAAACCCATCATATATGGCTGAAGCATTCCCTCGTTTGCATCAGCTAACAGTTGGGAAAGTGCTCTACAGGCACCAACTTTCACTGGTGGGGGCCTGTAGTACACAGAA
Organism: Pouteria glomerata; assembly: GCA_035590655.1. Lineage (NCBI taxonomy): Eukaryota > Viridiplantae > Streptophyta > Magnoliopsida > Ericales > Sapotaceae > Pouteria > Pouteria glomerata. The sequence goes on along the minus strand of JAVXUM010000021.1, from coordinate 17,692,538 downwards.
AACTAATGCCAATTGTCTTGTTGTCTTAATAATTAAATTGCCTACATGGAGACAGAAACACTTGATTGGGATACTTACAGATCCATGCCCACTGCCTTAATGGCAGCATACAAGCAATGCTCAACAACCGCAGGGCTGATCTGTTCAAACGATATAAATTCAGTGAGAAACCCGTACTAGTGATAACCATAACAATAACATGGACACATTTTTTGTGATATTTACCACAGAGGAGAACTTAGCAATTGCTGAAAACACACGAGCGCAAAGAAATGGATATTCATTTACCCCTGCACAAGAGACAATAGAACCCACTCAATTAACAGCTAACAATCCGAATACAATTTTTGAAAACAATAGTTACCTGCTCCCATATCTTCAGCAATAATTTTCTCCAAGAGGTTTCCTAAATTGACCCCAGCATGTCCAGAAACCTAAATCGAATTATATTAGCTAAATATACCCAACATTTTATCTCAAGAAATGGAATTTACTGACAAAGTAAAAATTGACATCCAGCCTCTTAGAACCCTAATACTCTACTAGATTCGAGCGAGTTAAAACCATATAACTACTTTGCTCCATCAAAAAAGACAATACACCACAGAGAGAGAAAGAGAGAGAGAGCACATATACAACACACCTCTGCTTCAAGCAACTGATCTGACAAAGAAGCCAAAGCAAAAAGTATGGCTTCCCTTATCTGCCAAAGTTTACCTTTCATAAGTGAGAGAGAGTTCAAAATGATCAAAATTTTTACATCCCTCAAAATCATATATATATATATATTAAAGCGGATGGAAGGTTTTCAGTGGTGACGGGGCTAAGTCCAAATTTTTTTTCCTTTTCTTT
>JAVXUM010000021.1:17671090-17686542 GCA_035590655.1 Pouteria glomerata | reverse complement strand
GTTTTCTTCATCATTCTCCAAGAATATCTCATCCGTTTCACTGCAATGAAGAAAACCAAACCATAAGTTCAAACTAACATTAAAACATTAAAATTATAATTTAAAATAACTAAATCTAATACTTTAACAGGTTTATAATTACACTTTTCGAGCGTAATCAGTAGGCTAAGGCACTATAGTCTTGAGTTAGATAGAATTATAAAGGCTTCAGGAAATTATTAGATAACTTTAAGAAATCTGAAATAAACTGAATAAAGAGAAGAACATAATAACGTAGGAAGAGCGCGAGAAGGCCACAAGTTGTCACGAGAAAAACCCGAGAGCAAATCTTTGAACATTGGTCACGCGGGATCGCTGCTCTGAGCTGTGGGAAAGGCGCGGGAAGGGTGTGGGAAGACTGCGGGTGTGAGTTTCTTGCAAGGTGGCTGGTCCAAATTGCATATTTTTTTTTTCATGTCGTTTATATCTCAGCTTTTTGACAGACATATGTCAGACGGATCTAAGAAAATGGAGAGAATATTCGATTACTTAGCCAAAATTTTGTGTTCAATCCGAAGGAGTTCGGGTTCGTGGTTCGTAATCGCTGAGGATTCAGCACGCTATGGATTCAACATAAGTTACTAAGGAGCCAGTATTATGCCTTTGAGGAGTCAAAGGGCTTTTGCTAAAGGAGTTGGTGAATCTGGGAGTTGAGCAAACTTCAACAGAGTATAGAATTGAGGATTCGATCTATAGAAAGATTGAGTTTGTAACCAACGATTGTGATTTTAGTGAAATTTTTTTTTTTATTTTTTTTTTTAGGTTTTTCCCCACGTGGGTTTCCTTATTCATTATCCTAGTGTTTGAATGTGTGTGTGATTGATTGGAACAACTAACAGTTTTTATAAATTTCAATTGGTATCAGGGCAGGTTCGTTTAAGGAAAACGTGATCCTGCTTATTGCTAGATGGATCCCTCAAGAGAAGGTAGCTCAAGAACCAGACCTCCGTCGTTCGATGGAACAAATTATGCTTATTGGAAGGTATGTATGAAGGCACACTTGATGTCTCAGAATGTCAATGTTTGGCCTACTATTGCTAACGGCTGGACCAAACCAACACACACTGTTGAGAATACCACTTTTAAAAGACCTATGGAGTCTTGGACGAAAGCAGAACAAGAGAGGGTTAAATGGAATTACAAAGCCCTAAGTACTATCTTTAGTACTGTGTCTGCTAATGAATTCAGAAGAATATCAAGCTGTGAGATTGCTAAGGAAGCATGGACTATTCTTGAGTTAACTCATGAAGGCAACAACAATGTGAAAAGTCGAAATTACAAAAGATCATCTCTGAATTTGAGAGCTTGAAGATGTCAGAGGATGAGACGTTTGATTTTTTCTACGCCAAACTTTGTGATATCATCAACTCCAGTTTCAACTTGGGAGAACCAATTCCTAATAATAGAATTGTAAGGAAGATTCTTCACTCTCTTCCCATTATTTTTCAAGCGAATGTGACAGCAATTGAAGAAGCAAGGGATGTTGATGCAATGCGTGTAGAAAATCTAGTTGATTCACTTCAGACTTTTGAAACCAACATGAGTAAACCAAGATCTAGAGGAATTGCCCTAAAAATTGTTAAAGAGTCCTCCTCAAGTAAAGATTGTGGAAATAAGAAGAACAAGAAGAAGGTACTCAATGCAACTCTTGATGATTCAGATGATCCGTTTGGTACCTTCTCATCTTCAGAAGATTATCCAGAAAGTTACACTGTATTTATGGTTAGAGCAAGTGGTTCCACGAATTTTGCAAAGTTATCATCTTCGAAGAGCAAGAAAGAAGAATCTTCTGGAACGAAGTTGAAGAAAATACAGATGAAGAAGTAGATGTTGCGTATGAATAGTTATATTAAAACTGTCGCAAACTTCACAAACAAAACGAAAAATAGACTGTGAAGAATAAGATGTTAAAAAAAAAGAGAGATAGTCTGAAAATTGCTCTGGAAGAATTACAAGGGAAATTTGAAAGTCTTGAAGCTAACAAGAAAACTCAAGATGAACTGATATCAGCTTTCAAGACCAAAATGGAGGAAAATGATAAAGAATTGAAAGATACCTAGACAAAACTTCAAACTGCGCACTTCAAGATGAACTCAGCTTCTTCCCATCTTGATGACATTCTTGGAATGCAACGAAGTCCTAATGATAAGAGAGAAATTGGCTATACTGGCAAGCAGGAAGTCAAGGAGAAAAATCCCAAAGGGATTTAATTGCAGTCTTTAAAGACAACTGCTACAAAAACAGTTAAAGTTCCTCAAACTAAAAAAGGCAATCAACCAAGAACTTATTTTCAGAAGCCCAAAGGTATGACCCCTAACTTGCAATGTTAGGTTGTTCCCATGTGTTTTCGTTGTGGTATACTTGGTCATATACAAGACCTTATTGTCACAAATTGTATGGGTATCCCATATCCTATGTTGACACTAGGAAATTTTTTAAGACCTAATTTTCAAGTGTCAAATAGGTTTGACCCATTAAGGTTCCAAAAGTATTATTTTGATTCTAGACCTTACATAACTTGACCAATGAGGAAGAATAGAAAAGAAAAATTTTCAAAACCCATTGAATCACGACCCAATAACCCCGAGACTCAAAAAGTTTTTCCAAAGATGAGAATTGTTTGAATTAGAAAAAGTGACTTATATGTTAATAACACCCCCAACAACCTTGATGGGGTACCCTTGCTATGTAGAGGCGATTTTTTCATAAACTAGGCCATATATCATTTTCATATTATTTTCTTAGTCTTACGAAATCATGTTGATTAGATTTTTATTTTTTTTTTTATTTTGAGGTATCATGTTATTTTTTTTGTGATGTTCTTGCATGGTCTATTGCTTCATACACACTTCAAAATCATATGATTAAAATTGTGGATCTACATAGTAGTTATAAATTTGAATTTCTTAATGAATCTGAATCCTATGTTTTGTTGTTCCTTGTCATGGTAATGGTGTGCTTATTGTATTTGCACGAGGTTTAATGCATCATGAGCAGTATTTTTTCATAAACAAGTGCATTTTACAAATTCTCTCTTTTGGACTATCGGTTACTCTTAAAATCGTTCATGTAGATACACTTGGAAAATGGCTACCAATGGGATAGAGTGCAGCTAGCCTGTTAACGTGCAGGTTACTAAAATAACCATCCTCCAAGTTTGACGATACAAGAAGATAGCTACCTGCCCATAAGTATGTGAAAGCCACCAAGTAATAATAATTAATAAAAAAAATAGTGAAAGTAAATTACAAAAATTGGTGATTAGTTGAAAAAAAAAATGAATTGAGATGAGATAAGTCGAAAAGCACAAGAGCAAAATTTAATTACTCAATTCAAAGTCCAAAAATAGGATTTTAAAATCCATGCGAGCATGTGAAAAATATTGCTCTTGTTGCATTCAAACTTCAATTCACACACCGCACAGGCATTTAACTATTGGTATGACAAATGTGAATAACTCATGACATAAATAGTAGGGTGATTCTTAGAGTTTATAGTTATTGCTATTTATGTATGGTCAATAATTTTGAAACTATGTTTAGTTTTGTATTTGGAAAAATAAAACTTGGAATGAATTGATCAAGATTATAAATTATATCTCATTGTTATGTCAATTCATATCAAAAAAGGGGAGAAGAGAATTAATGGTTCAGGAAAAGTTTGTTAATAGTAGATAATGGATCCAGGGGAAGTGATGAGTTAATTTTTGTTTTAGTATTTTAGTGTGTTCATTCTTTTCATTATTTTAATTATTTTTTAGGGGGAGTTAATTAATTTGCTGATTAATTTTTTTATGGTTTATTCTTTTCGTTATTTTAAATTTTTTTTTCACATGATGCCTTGATCTGTTTATTTTAATATGCAGTATTACAGGCTCTTCAAAAGATTGAATTGTGGATATAGGTTGAGCACACTTGGTATTTATGAAGTCTAAGGCTTGTCGAGTTATTTACACTTTGCACTTGTAATACTTTAAGATTATTTGTTCTTCAGTGTAAAGTTGTTTCGAGAGTTTTGTCATGGAATTGGCAAAGGAGGAGATTGTTAGGGACAAAATTGTAATGTTGGCAAATCTATAGTCAAAATAGAGTTCTGTAACTTTTAGATTTAGTGTAGGCTAAGGCACTATAGTCTTGAGTTAGACAGAATAAAGGTTTCAGGAAACTATTAGATAACTTTAAGAAATCTGAAATAAACTAAACAGAGAGAAGAACACAATAACGCAGGAAGAACGCTAGAAGGCCATAGGTTGTCGCGAGAAAAAGCCGAGAGCAGATCTTTGAATATTGGTCGTGCGGGATCACTGCTCTAAGCCTCGGGAAAGGCGGGAGAAGACTGCAGGTGTGAGCTTCCCGCAAGGTGGCCGGTCCAGATTGCATATTTTGTTTTCCAAGTCGTGTACATCTCTATTTTTTGAAAGATATATGCCGATTGGATTTAAGAAAATTGAGAGAGAATATTCGATTGCTTAGCCAAAATTTTGTGTGTTCAATCTGAATGAGTTCGGGTTCGTGGTTCGTGATCACTGAGGATTTAGCACGCTGTGAATTCAGCACAAGCTACTGAAGAGTTAGTATTGTGCCTTCAAGGAGTCAGAGGTGAAGGAAGTGGTGAATCGAGGAGTCGAGCAAACTTCAACGGAGTATAGAGTCAAGGATTCGGTCTATAGAGAGGTTGAGTTTATAACCAATTATTGTGATTTTAGTGAAAGTTTTTTTTAAGGTTTTTCCCTGTGTGGGTTTCCTAATTTATTATCCTGATGTTCGAATGTGTGTGTGATTGATTGGAACAACTAATAGTTTTTATAAATTTCAGAGTCATTAGGAATTAAGACATTAATTATAGGATATGATTATAAGATTTTCTCTGAACTGTAGTTGAACCCTACTTGAACTAAGCAAATGCCTATCTAGGAGTGTAACACAATTCGTTATAGGATGAGCCAAGAGATGTAATACATTTCCCCTAAGTCTCACACTGGCAGGGCTATAACACAGTTTTCTAGTTGTGATTACATATTGAGATTATCGTTTGTCATGAGCAATTAACGATATGGTTAGTAATCCCACATGCTTTACTAAAAGTCGCCCATTGCAGGAAAGATTAGAGATAGATGGAGATTAAATAATGTATTGGCCATTGCATTACATTATATTTGTATTATATTTGTATTGTTATATTATATTTTATGGATATTGTTATAAGTTTTTTTTTTTGTTTGATTATTATTCTCATGTGCACACTTGTACATCTAACCTACGGGGTAAATTTATTCATCCTATCTATTTTTCAGGTAACTCGGTGAGACTAGGGAGTAGTCACCCAAGCTGAGTGAGATTGATGAATTAACCTATCATGTTGTTTTATTTTACTATTGGATTATTGCATTTCTATTTGTACAATCTAGGATGTGAGTCCTAGATGTAGTTACATTTAATATTGTATTATGATTATATTGTTGTGGTCGTATAAGTCTTAGATTGTGTCATCGGGATGTAACGTCAGTTTTTATTATTATGGTATTTTTATTATATTAATATAAAAATGAAGGATAAAATTATATAGTTTAATTGTCACTATTATATTATGACTTGACCTTGAAACATGTTCTTATTTATTTTATTAATTTCTATATTTCCATACTATCTGTCCTAAATAATTAAGTTAAGAGTATGACAAAAAATAGAATACCCGGTATTCAAAGAAAAATGACATCAACATGTAACCAAATATGGGTAAATTATCCATGACCTCATTTTGCATTTTAAACATCTCCATAAATACGAGTTTTGGGGTCTCACAGCCCCCGTCTACCAAATTATTAAAACTAAATAATATAAATAATAAACTAGCTATAGAATATAAAATGTTGTAAATACAGATAGACCGGAAGCGAAATGAACAACTAGAAACGAACAATTAACATGCCTATAACTAAATGCATGAATTAAGAAATCTTATTTCTTATATTCCTTATATTCACATTATGTAGCCGCCAACATCTGCATAATCCTAACACGTTCTAACAGGACAAGGTGTACCACGAACTTTGTAATTACTACAAAGTTTGTAGTAATGTATTTTTACACTTCTAACTGTTACATGAAAACCACCTCTAATCAGCTAATTAGTCAATATCCTAATTCCTTTGCTTGGTCAATCATAGAAAGGCTTAAGTATAATCTTTGGCATCATATTTTGTAGCAATACTTTTATTAACCATCTTGGTTTGTGTGCCTTCACTGGCCATTGTATTCATTGTCAAATAATCTATTTTCAGTTGTACAATGCTCTTGCGGTCGATAATAGACTTGCATGCCCAACTTCAAACCCTCCTTAATATTTTTGTTCGATAGGAAGGATAAAAGAGTAGATAGAAAATAAAATAAGATGATTGAGTACTCCTTTAAACGATGAAAAATCCTTCTTCCTCAATCTTTTTTTATTTGAGGAAAAGAAATGTATGAAAATATATGTTATTAAAATTTTGTATAAACTAATTATTTAAGAACATAAGTGGCACTCATTTTTAATCTCGTCCCCCAAGTTCTAAAAAAAAAAAATAGACATATAAATAAATAAAAAAACCGTGGGCCAAGAGACACCTTTTTCTTTCTTCTACTTTTCAAATCAAACCAAATCAGAAAAATCATTATTCCCTCAGTTTCTTATATCCCTCTACTTTTTCCTCAAAACAAACATGGTAAGTTTGGGACTGATATAAATTAGGAAATTTTATCTTGGGGGCAAAAAATGCACATTCCATAATCAACAAAAAAGTTTGAAAAATTAATAAAACTTACAAATAAAAATGAAAGATTTGTAATTATAGTAGAAATTAACATATTTTTTTTCGTTTTGCGTCACAAATCTTGTGCCTCCTGATTTTTATTCTTTGTTTTATTTTTATTTTTTTAGATTCTTAAATATTATTTAATATTGGAATGTTAATAATGGTGCTAAAATTTTATATTAGATATATTTTTATCTACCTAAAGTTTGGGTACCACAATTAAGAATGCGTATGGAGTGGTAAAAAATAAAAAAATAATAAAAAATGAGATTTGAGTTGATTTTAAGCGTTTGACATTTTGTGTTTTAAACAGAATTTTTTAAAGAAGAATAATGACACTTTTGAACTTTTGTGGTAAAAAAATAAGAGAAAGAAACTGTGAAAATAATTTTTTTGGTCCGTTCCACAGATTTATATCAGAAATTTTTTAGTTTTACATGACAATATCAAAACTGTTAGAATGATTTACTAAATCTGCTCTAACAGATTAAAAAAAAATTAGTATAAAATAGCGACAATGGTATTCTTTTGAAAACTTTCGATTCGAAAAATATGATTGTCAAAAAAAATTTACGTACTTACTTAACCTCCGTTCGAATTTTTTTTTAGTGAAATATTAAAACTTTTTAAATATAGTAAAAGTGAGAATGTGTAATAAAGAATTTTAATGATTTATAGAGGTTGTTGGAGATTTATTTAGTTTTATTTTGTTTATTGGCACTTCAAACGGTGCCTAAATTATATATATTTTTTTATATCATTAATAATAAGTGATACATAAGTTACATATAAATAATAAAATTAGTTAGTCAGGCAAATTCTGAACTATATATAACAATTAAGAAATACATTTAAATTTAAGGAAAGTTAGTTCATAATTTACATATTTTTTATCCAAAACTTTATATAGATTAACAGTGTTTCCTTAAATCATTTATACCATAAAAAATTTTTTAACTTAAAATTTATATTTATTAGTGGTATTTTTTTTAAATTGAGGCATGTCACGTATTTTTTAAAACTTTATAGAAAGTCAAAAGTATTTTTATGTACAAATGGCATTTTTTTAAACTTAGGAGGCCCTCGTGTGTAACACGTCAAATTTCTTACAGTGCCACGTTTCATAACTTCATCACTCGGGATTTTGGCACCCAAACAGTGTATTATTTACAATTTGTTTTTATTTGATTTATATAATTTAAAAAGGAAAAAAAATCTACAATTTCGAACTACATGTCCTTGGATGACTAAGGGGGTGTTTGGTGTGATGAAAAATAACGAAAATTAATAAAAAATGTGATTTGAGTAGTATTTAAGTGTTTTGTGACAAATTACGTTTTTCAAAGATGAATAGTAAAAAATATTAACTTTTGCAGAGAAATCCGTCGGAACAGTTTTGAAATCCATCGGAACGATTTTCAAATTTCTTCAAAAAATATTGATAATGGATCTTGTTTGATAGCTTGGATAACGGTGGTCACATTAAAAAAAAAAAATTGCAGCTATTTAATTAATCGAACCCGAGTTATATAATTTTTTCTAGAGTTGTAATAGATGTGAATGAGTAAAAAGTGTTAAAAAAATTTAAAAATTTTAAAAATTTTTCAGAGAATTCCATCACACCAAACGACTCCTAAAGGTGTTTTGGCGTCTTGGGTGGGTTTTGTTTTTGTTGGCACAGTTGGCAAAAGTACCCACCCGCCATCGAACTTGAGGGGTTGATCCGTAAGTAGGCCGTCTAAGGCGCCGTTTGGAGGAGAAAAAGTGAGGAAAACAGCCAACTTTTGCTCTTTTTACTCTACAGCAACAGCAAGTTGGGCGTTGGAACAGCGATGAAATTACTGGATTGTCCCACCGTTGGTCCGTGGTATATTTTGAATTGAGAGTATGATGGTGCTCGAAGTCAATTTTAATAAAATTTATACTAAATATTTAAAAATTATTAAAAAATTCTATTTATTTCACTGAGGGAGAGTTTCGAAGACAAAAAATTTATAAAAATATAATGTGTTGGTTATTTTTTAATATTTAAAAGACAAATTTAAAATTTCTGATAAATCCATTTGAACATGATCAAATAACCGATCAAAACAAGTTTAGGGCCCGTTTGGTGCGTTATAAAACGCTGAAAAATTTTAAAAAATTTTAAAAAATTTTAAAATTTTTTACTACTTTTTATATATTCACACCTATTACAATTCTAGAAAAAATTGCATAACTTGACTTCAATTAATAGAATAACTGTAATTTTTTTTTAATATGACCACCGTTATCCAAATTATCAAACAAGACTATTTATTAATATTTTTTGAAGAAATTTTAAAATTATTCTGACAGATTTCTCTACAAAAATCAATATCCTTCACTATTCATCTTTGTAAAACATGATTTGTCACAAAATGCTCAAATATCACTCAAATCATATTTTTTATTATTTTTTGTTACACCAAACACCTCTTTAATATGCTATGTCAAATTTCTAGACTGTCATGACATTTTTTAACATGTCATTCGATTTCGTTTAAACGATTTTGGGTAAAACAATTATTAAAAATTGATAAAAAATAATAAAAATTTATAAAATTTAAAATTTTAAAATGAATACATGAAAAATAAAACAATAAAAAATTTATAACATTTTATAAAAATTTCTCTCTCAAACGGCCCCTAAACGCACAAAAATTTCATCTACTAGTTTTTATTAAAAAAAAAAATTACCGCTTCCGAAATTTACTGATAATGTAATTTGCCGTTGCAGTCGCCGCCGCCGCCGCCGTTACAAAATTCAGGTTCACACGCGTCGCCGACCCCCTCAGGTGAAGTGTTGCCATCCTGACACAATTACCCCCACAAAGTAATACTTTTCTCATCGTTATTAATTATATGCATAATAATGCTTATCTTTATACATGTGTCACGTACACGTATAATCCACATAGAAATTAGAGAGATGCAAGGTGAGTGGGAGGAGAGAGATTCCTGAAAGTTTAGAAGGGCAGAATAGAGACTTAAACCCTATTGGTAGCATGGCTGCAGCTTAACTTAAGGCAACTGTTGGGCACTTAATTAACCAGAGTTAAATAACCCAGCTCTAACTTTAACTCAAGTTAAACCTTTCCAGAGTACTCTCTCTCTCTCTCTCTCTCTCTTATATCACCACAGGTCCACAGCGGTGGTGTATCAAAACAAACTAGCTCCAAACCTCGCTCTGGTCTTCTCTGGCTTCGTGTATCTTTCTCTCCGTGTTTTGGTAAACCACTTTAGGTAACCAGAAAACAAGCTTTCAAGGGTCTTTAGACCTACCAGCGCACCGTCTCTTCCACAAACTTTTCTCTCTCTACCCACATTTGTTTTTATTTATTATTAATTGAGGGGGGAGAGAGAGAGAGAGAGAGAGACCCCGGCCAGATGAAGAGCTCACCCTCTTCATCTTGTTCCTCTTCTTCATCTTCATGCATTGAATCTGGTGTTGTTGATCTTCATCGATCACGCAAGCCCATGCCCAAGCGCAAGCGCCCCAGAGATAAGAAAAGTCTCAACCCAGAAAAGGGCCAGATCAATAATGCTGTGCGATCCAACTCTGGCAGAAGAAGCTCCATTTACAGAGGTGTAACCAGGTAGCTCTCTCTCTCAATATATATATATATAATATAATATATCTATATATGCATACGCACAATTTTGATATGATTATTGATTGTTCTTTGCATTTGCATGCATGGCATTTTTTGGGCTGATGATGATGAATCATCAACGCAGGCACAGATGGACAGGGAGGTTTGAAGCTCATCTGTGGGATAAGAGTTCATGGAATGGAATTCAAAACAAGAGAGGACGACAAAGTGAGTATCTTGATTTTAATAAATAGATTTGTTTTTGCTGCTTTAATTATTTTTATTTTTTAAAGTTAATATAAAAAAAAAAAAAAGAGAAAAAAAAAAAAAAGAGAAAGAAAAAGAAACTGCTGGAGATCTGCAATCTATGTTTAATTTATTATTTAATTTGAATATAAATATATAATAGGTGCCTGCGGTTTTTTTGGGTTCTGACTGTTGTTTTTATTCTTTGATGACGGCGATAATGATGATGTGCCCTCCTGTCTATTCAAACCTTACATATATGCTTTTGTCGCTGCTCTAGTTTATTTGGGTAAGTCTAGACTCTCCCTCTCTCTCTCTCTCTCTCTCTCTCTCATATTTCAGTCTTTCTCCTTTTTCCGTATTTCCGAAAGTAATTAGCGATTTCAGCGGTGTGACGGCGGGGTAGGGATCGTTAAATTTTAATTTAATTATTTGATAATTTAAATATATTTATATATTATATATTTTTAATTTTAAAAATATATTAATGAATTTAAGTCATTAAATTTTGATTTAACTTAATGTTCAAGACTACTAACATCTAGATATTTTGAGCTTATATTTCATGAAAAATAAAAATTAAAAAAAACGTGAGTTACACAATTCTGTGTGCCTTTTGTATTTTAGGAGTTGAAGTGTTTAAATTAATAATTTTAATTTAATCAAAATAAGTTTGATTGTTTATTTGACTAGATTAGTAAATTTTGATTAAATCAAAAGTATTAATTTAAATACTTTTAACCTCAGTGCACAAAGTACCTCAGCATCTTGTAACTATAAAAATCAATAGTTTTCCATAACAATACATCGATGTAAAAATCAATAATTTTCCACAATAAACAAACATAATTAGATGCTTATTCGGAGTGTTAAATTTTGAAAAAGTAAATAAATTTTAAATTATTAAATGTTTGAGGTGTTCTGCAAAAATTATAAAACATTTGAAAATAGTCTGTAAAAGTTGGTAAAGTTAAAAATTTTTAATGTAGAGAAAGTTGATAAAAGTTAAAAAAATTAAAAATTTATTTTTGACCAAATTTGACACTCTGAACTAACCCCTGGATTATTTTTTAAATTTTGAGTATGAAATGGTTATAGGTGTAATAGGCAAGCGTATTGGTCATTTAACTTATTTATTTAACTCAACACATTAGAGGACTTTTTGCCTCTACGTGCACGTGCTGACCATATTTTATAAAATAAATTTAAAATTTGATTTTTAATTAAAAAAAAAAAAAAAAAGATGTACTAGAGGCCGTTGTATCTCTAATTGCTTCAATTAACCTCCTAAGCTTACAAAAATAAGTTCATAAATTACAAATTAATTAAATTACCTATTTTCTAAAAATGTTGGTTCTACCTATCGTAGTTAGCACAGCAATTTTGATTAGCTAGTCGTGTCCTACTGGCTCTTTTGGGTATAATACTCAAGTATGATCAGTATATTAGTATAAGATACTCAACTTCATGTCGTGTTGGTCCTTTCAGGGCGAATACTTAAACATGACTAGTTTATTAGTATGGATTTTGAAGGGATGGCATTTAGCAATGTTATGTCAGTAACCGTTAAATTAAAATTTAATAGTCTAAATGTATTCACGTTTTGTTTGAATTAAAATAATGTGAATGCATATAAAGTATTAAATCGACCCCTACATCAATGTCCCAAAGCTGAATTTATTACCTTAGCAAAATTCTATTCATTTTTTAGCATTATTAATCAGTTAGAAGTTGAGTTCCAATCAGTGATTTATTAAATGTAGGAGCATATGATAATGAGGAGGCCGCTGCTCGCACCTACGATCTTGCTGCCCTTAAGTATTGGGGGCCTACTACTACTTTAAACTTTCCGGTACTTTTTGATCACTTCTTGTCGAAGACTCTGTTTTTGTCCGCTATTTTAATTTTTTGCTTACAAGATTTAATTAAACATAGCTAGTAATATTAATTATGCACAAGAATTCTTTTTTTTTTTTCCCTGCAATTTGTTTATTATTATACATATGTGATAACTAAATTTGGTGGGTGTGAATGCAGATTGAAACATACACCAAGGAGATTGAGGAAATGCATAAACTATCAAACGAAGAGTATTTGGCGTCATTACGGCGGCAAAGCAGTGGATTTTCAAGGGGCATTTCTAAGTACCGAGGCGTGGCAAGGTAATAATAAAAGTGCTTTGCTAATTTTGATAAAAAGCAATACTATTGTACATTCAAAAGTAAAATTTAGGAGAAAAAATCACCAAAGAATTAGGTGAAATATTTATGAGTCTAAGGTTTATAGAAATACACACTTTAATTATAACATACGTTTGTCTGATTTCTATTTTTGTTTTTAATCTAATTCACCATAGAATAGCAATTTTCATTAGAAATTGGTCGCACTTTCACGAAAAATAGACGTGGTTAGGTGGGAGACACACTCAAAAATCCATAAACATGTAATACTATAGGTTGAAAAAAAAAAAAAAAAAAAAGGAAGGGATGAAACTGTCACCTGTTGGTAAGATTTGTGGAAAATGTTATCACTTGAAAACTCAGAAGTGACAGATCATATCACAATGAAGAAGAAGTTGGGAACTACTAAAATATTTTTAATGTCTTTTTGGTAAGTTGTAATATTAATTACATAGAAAAGAAAACTTATGCCATTTTTATAAAAATAAATTACTAATATTTTCAGTCAAAATTTGACTGCAGGCACCATCACAACGGGCGGTGGGAGGCACGGATTGGACGAGTTATGGGAAATAAATATTTATATTTGGGAACTTACAGTGAGAAATCTTCCTCTTTCCTGCTTTTATGTACTCTCATTTATTATTATTAATTATTTTATTATTATTATTATTATTTTCTTTATTCACTCGACAAAATTCATTTCATCCTTCCATTGCATTGCCAAATTTGTAAATAGAAATTGTTGTTTGTTGCATGATATTTATAAATGGTGATGTGTTATCGTTCAAGATTACAATATTGAACATATTTTTGTAGGCAAAAATGCTAAGGTCAGCCCCCTCTTCATCACATACTATACTTGGGGTTGTTCAATGAAGTTGAAATTTTTGAAGACTTCTAAACTGATAAAAAAAATAAAAGAAATAAAAGAAAAGAAAAGAAAATAGTTAGCCTAAAAGTTGTACAAGCAAAGTTTCTCTTTGAAATGCCATACCTTACTTCTAAGTACTACACAATTAATTACTATATGTAACAGAGATCTCAAAATCTAAAATTTAAATGCTAATAAAATTTTATTATGGATAGTGTTGCCATTGTAAGTCATACACACACAGATATTAGGGTGATCATAAATATTGACGAATATTTATGCAATTTAAATTTGTTCAAAATATGGTACACAAGAATATTTTATGCAACAAAATTATAATTTTTTTCATAAATGATTGAGTAAAAGAGTGCTTATTTTATTTTTGGCTCCTCATTTCGGGTAAAAAATGTCATTTTATATTTATAGGGTGCCCTTGGATCACTAGAAATTAAAAAAAAAAAATCTCTACAAACCTTTACAAATCCCTACAAAACTTTTTTTTCACCTCAAACTATATAAATCTGTATAAAATCTCTGCAAATATATATAAATATCTACAAATCTCTATATTTCTACAAAAATCCCAATAAATCTCTACAAATTTTAATAAATTTTTTACAACAAATCTCTATATCTCCAAAAATTTCAATAAAATCTCTACAATAAATTTCTATATCTCTACAAATTTTAATAAAATCTTTATAAATCTTGAAAAAATTGTGCACAAAATGTTAAAAAAATCTGAGCAAATTTTTACTATTCATCTCTGTCTCCTAACAGTCACATAATCATAGTATATGTTTACCTTTTTCAAAGCATAGTATATTCTTTTTCCTACCTTTCAAAAAAAACAAAAAAAAAAAAAAAGGAGTGGGTATGATAGCCTTGATGTTTTATGGTGTTTCTTGGAGTGCAAAATATTGTGTACTTACTTTTTCAATAAGGAAAGAGGAAAAAAAAAAGAGAACTTCAAATCACTAGTATAGATATTGTCTATTCTTGTTTGTTAATGAATTTAAGTTAGTTTGAACTTGGAAAGTAGTTTGTGAATTCGAATTATTCTTTAAGGATTGATTTGATATAATCTTTCTTGAAAGGGTGCTCTTTGCCAAAATACATACGTGTATGTATATATATATATATATACATATGAGAAAAATAAAGTGAGAAATATTTTATTAGGATTTTGCTATTGGCCCTCATAAGCCCCTCCATGCCCATGTGGAAAAGTAACCTTCCCCAACTCATTCAGCTTTAGTTTTAAAAGTTTTATTTTCTTTTGTAGAAAAAAAATTATTATTATTATTATTATTATTATTTTGGGACTAATTAAATTTCAAAGTCAAACATTTATAGTAGCTAGCAAGATCTCATCTTCAGTGTCACGTGCTCAAGTTTCCCAAGATAGGCACAACCACTCTACCAAAGCCTGCTTTATTTATCTGTTGTTCTTAATTATATATAGTTTAAAGTATCAGATTCAGATCCCAAACTAAACTGGGTCGGGTTTTGATTGATTGTATAAATAATAAATATTATAGTAATTTCCGTTTATTAAAATTTTGACCATTTTCTGTCAGTGGGACCAGCAGGTTTGAATGCGCTTTACTCCCATAATTTCAGACTCAAGCCCATAAATAACACGAGTCTTCTAGAACTATTAGCCCGTTTGTTTTTCTTTTTAGTTTTTAGTTTTTTTTTTTTTT
>JAVXUM010000021.1:17655066-17668684 GCA_035590655.1 Pouteria glomerata | reverse complement strand
AATAGCTTAAAATGTATTTGAATATTTGTATTTTCAAAATTTGTTTTAAAAAATAAAAAATAGGTTTACACATGAAATGAAAAATGGCAAAAAGTTGTTTTGAGTATTTTTAATCCAAAACAAAGAAAATCTCAAAACAAGAAAAATAAAGCATTTTCTGTTTTTTTATTTTGAGATTTTTAAAACATAAAACGCATAAAATTGAAAATAAAAAACTGAAAATAGAAAAGCAAACCAAATGCCACCTTATATTTTTCACATATTATTCTACTATTTCTTATTTTACTAAAAAAAAGTGTTCTAAAATACATGTAATTACAATAAAACAATTGCAACAAATCATCTCAATAATATATGATAATAGAATCACTCAAAACTAAGATATATAAAATTATTCTAGGCTTCTTGGATCTATTTACCTGAGTCTCTGACTTAACTGACTGCTCTTAAAGCTCGTCAGGGGTGTGTTTTGGCAGGGGGAGAGTTGTTGCACAGTGTACGTCATGATGTATGAGTGATGGTGGGATTGTGCGTGTTGGAAACCCCTTTTTGGTAAACATCAAATAGGGATACTACACAATAGCCATGATCAAAGTGTAATCCAGGCAATCCAAACTTAGCCTCAGCATTATACTCCATTCTGCTCCATTGACAATTAATCATGGCCCTATCATAATGAAAATTTGGGCACAACGGTGCCCACATCCGTGCGCCAAGGCGCAAAGCAGCCCCCATACTCATCGCGTTGGGCATGCCACAAACATGGCACGACCCTTTTTCTCGTCGGGACATGGGGCCGGGCGCGCCCCGTGACTTCGTGCTTGCTCTAATCTTGGCACATTGCAATTGCACGGCCCTCGACCCTGTGCTTGACGTGCCCCAAGGGCTTGGCAAGCCCTTTGGCATTATGTTTGGCATTACTCAAACTAACTTACACGACCCTTAGCATTGGGTTTAACGTGCCCCAAGCTTAACATGACCCTTAACATTGTGGTTGACATGCCCCAAGCATGGCATGTTTGCTTGGCATCAACCCGCGGGGCTTGCCATGCCTCTTGGCTATGCACTTGAAGCCCCCCCGGCCACGTCCCCCAACAGCATGCTCTCGCATGTCATGCCGCCGACCGTGGCCCAAGGGACCCCCCAAGGCGCGCTCATTGCCCGTTGCCGAGAGTCGTTATGTTCATGAAAGACGCAACCGCTGCCTCTACCTTCACTCGCGAACGAGAACCCAAGGGCGCACGCGCTTCTCTTATCTTTTGAGGGTCAGGTTGTTGCTGCTGCTGTGCATGCATTTGGCAATAGAAAATAAACATATAATAAAATTTTTATATAAATCAAGCAATTCCCCAAATCCAGTCCTGATTGGCCAGTTCATCAGTTGAATCCAGGTGGGTCACAGGTTTTAAGCCAGTTCAACTTTCAGATGGATTTTATTAATTAATCAAACTGTTTCTTAAACTGATTATTGATTCAACCGGCTAATCTAATCCAATTTTTAAAACATTAGTCTTGAAGATACTGTGGTAAAGCTTACGAGGAGACTCCTTTCCAAACATTCTTCAATCCCAATGTATATAACGAAAGCATTCGCACACATGCGTACAAAAGATTCAATTCACCAAAAATGAGGAAAAACTAACCTCACTCTCAATATCTTCTCCATGATATTAAAATTGTAAACCATCGTATCAAAATTAAATGGTTCATAATAAAGTTAAGTTTAAAAATCTTAAACGAGAATTTAAAACTTTTTTAAATGACTGAAAAATTTTATACAATAATTTAAAACTTTTTCAAATGTATTTTTATTGTAAACTATTTAATTTTGATCAAACAATTCATAACTCCAATGTCACGTAACTAACCCCCTTACCCCACCCCAAAAAAAAAATGGAAAGTCCGTCCGCCCCTCCTCCCATGATGAGGTTACACTGCTTCTTTACAACTTCTCTACTCAAAGTATACAACCGATCCACTACAATTCACAATTTCCATCACTCAATTTGCATTTCCACATTCACTATAACTTTCTCGACTATGGTCAAACTCAAGAGAGGAGAATAATATCAGGCAGCACACCAGAAATCCACTAAAATAACCCTCCAAGTACACATGCACATAGTTTAAGAATTTCCGTTGCCACGGGGGTATAGATTCAAAAAACAGAACCAAAAGGCGAACATGAAATCGCTAAACTTCCACAACAAAGATGCAAACTCCCAATATCTATCCGGTTCTTAAGTAAAACCCTGTCAAACAACAAGCTTTCCGTGCAGCTCTGTAAGTATTCATCTACTCCATAGTAATTCAATCTTATATTCTCAGAGTTGATCCTATTTTGTTCAGATTCTTCCTCGGCATTTTCAATGTAATTCCTAATGAGCTGTTTGAGACCAACATTTTCACTTGGTTTCTGACTCAAGGAAAATTGCAATTTCCGACTCCATCCTGAAGTGGTTCCTCTCAGATTGGCTTGATTTATCATGGGCTCATTACTAGCGCTGCTTGCTGTTAAGCCAGAATCCATATGACTACCCATGGGCAGACCATGAGAACTTGATTCCTGCAAATGGGACATCATTCTTATAAGAATGAATTTCCAATTACCATAGCCACTACAGAAATACAACTTGAAAAATATATTCTTCTTAGGTTCTTACTGTTAATGTACATTTGTGTGTAAATATGTGGTTAGTATAGAGGTATTTCAATATGTAGATTTCTCCAAATACAACATAGAGACAACCCTAATAAGTGTCAAGTCATTATTCAGTAAAACCTGTTAGTCTGATTCATTATGGTGTTAATCATTCAGTATTAATTATGGTGTTAATTATTCAGTATTCTTTCACCACTCTACATAGGGCAGTATATGGTTGACAATGAATGTAAATGGCATTGTTATCACTTTCGTACTGATGAGAACGCAAGAAGAAAGAAGTAAAAATGTAGAGAGAATCGGAAAAGAATTGAAGACAATGAGAGGAAGGAGAAGAAAACTGTTATCACAGACACCAGAGAGAATGAATTGAACTAAATTTTATATATTTCTGCTCAAGAATGAATACAACCGTATATGCTATTTATAGTGTGAAGAGCAAAGTAAAAATAACAGAAATTGAAAATGGAATAAATCTGTTATAACCCTTTCCTTATTTCTGGCGCCGGTTGTTATGTAGTTACCGAATTTCCCGCTACTGGAACTTCTAGAACAGAACGCATCACGTACACAGCACATTACTAATCTAAAGTAATTCCTTCAAAGCAAATTTAGTACTAAATATTTGGACCCATCAAGTATCGTTTTGGGGTATGAGGTTGCCCGTTCACAAATGAGTATTACCCTCTATCAAATACATGTTGGGTTCAGACACCTTAGACACTCAAATAGATCCAAACAATAAGGTTGCTGCAAAAGAGGGGTAGCCATTAAATAATCCTAGTGAGTGAAGGAGAGTAGTTGGGAAGCTAAACTACTTAATAGTCATCAGATCGAATATTTCTTTCATTGCAAGTGTAGTTAGTCAATTTTTAGTCACCTCATATAAATCATTAGGATGCAGACATTCAGATTCTGAGGTACTTAAAAGGAAGCACCTAATAAGGGTTTATTGTACCAAGACAACGAACACACTTCAATTCAAGGCCAAACTGGTTGGGTCGCCATCATATAAATAATCCACTACTGGTCTTTTGATAGGAAGGTCCACCTTCTCATATTGCTTTCTATCACGGATATTAATAGGAACTGAGCTACTGTAGCAAGGAAAAGTTTGATTCAGATGGAGAAGAAAAGGAGAAATTTCGGAACCGAAATATCATTTGATTCATCAATCCTCATGTTTCGAGTCGTTATAGCCCTATAAATATAAAAAAATTTAACTTAAATTAAAAATATTAAATTAAAAATTCTTCACTATTTCAAAACGTTTTTAATATATTCGATGTATTTTACCTTTGTTGGAGATAACTTGATGCCTTATAAAACTACGAAACAGACAATAATAGCACAGTCAATTGCAAAGTCAAAAGTACATATGCATGTTGTTGTGAATTGATATGAATACAACAACTGCCAGAAGAGTTACAATTTCACCAGCCACAGCTCATAGAGTGATAATCAATCTGTTATTCACCTTCTTGAATTTAGCTTTTCATAGAAGGGCTAAGCACATTGAAATTGATCATCACTTTGAAAAAAAATACTACAAAATGAGACCAAAATCATTTATGTCAAGTGTAAAGACCAGCTTATTAATTTATTCAGTAAAACATTGGGAGGATCTCCAGTTAAATCTACTTATATCAAACTTTGAACAAATGATATATATGCTCCAACATGGGAGAGAGAATTAATATATAGTTGTGTAATATGGCTAGTATGGAGGTATTTCATCATACGATAGAAAAATAGGAATAGATCAGTGAACTCTATTATCTTTACACTTATTTTCTGTTTTCTTTTCACATTGAAAGATTAGTGTTGATGGATGACGAGTGAGTATCATTCTCCAATAGAATATATTCAGAAGGAGAAAAAAAAAATCACTAAAAGACGTGCATAAATTACTTCGAAAAATCCAAGCAGATTTTCATCTTCGAATATTTCATTACAGATCTTTTATAACTGGAGAGTTATGGCATATAGGGAAAATAGCAAGTCCGTGAAACAAAAAAGGAAAGGGTTCTACATTTCTAAAAAGGTATGAAGCAACTTGAATTTCTCAACATCATATAACAAGGTATAAGAAAAGAAGGCAAAAATGTTATCCATTTCAATTAAGGAGTGAAGCAAATGAGTCATCTTGCAATTTACAATACATGCATCTCTATCACAGCAAAAACATTTAAAATTGTTTAAGGAATCACTCCATATGTTTTTTGTTACTAACATACACAAAATAAATAAATAATTATGATAAGTACATAAACTTGTGCTACAAGTCCATCATTGAGAGAAAAAAACAAAACATACAGACACCCAACAATTGAAAATGTTCTTTTCGTTTTCTTGATTAATTTATTTCCTTTTATTTTATTATATTATGAACTTCAATTGTGCATACTTAATTTTTATTTTAAATATAGTCAGCCCCAAGACCATGCAAAAAGAGGTCCTGATAGGCTGACAGCATAAAACAGTCACTTCCTGTGAACATGAATCCAAATGAGAATTTTGTTGAGGCATAGCCTACTTGTGACGCACTACACCGGATCTTGGGTGTATTGAAAATTGGGTAAGAGTTTGCTGAGGAGTTCCAAGCCACATCAAAACTTGGGTTTGTGATTAGGCAAGGATCCCTGCCCGATAATATGGGTACGGGTAAAGAAGCTAGTCCAGGAGACTGAGCCAGTGATTGAAACTTCGAATATAGGTTCATCAACAAGAAAATTAAGAAAATTAGTATCCACTTTGACTAGGAGAAGAATAAATATATCTTGCGTACAAGAGACTAAGGCTTCGTTTGAGAAGCCAAGAACTACTCAACTTTTGACTACTCAGCTTTTTTTATCCTTTTCTGAAATGACTAAAATTACCCTTTTACATTTTAAATTTCTTTTAAACTATAAATGACAAAAATGTCAAATTCACAAAAAGTTCAAAAACTAACTACAAAAAAGTTAGCTTTTTTTCCCTTCCCAAACACAAAAAAAAGCTAGCTTTTTAATAGCTACTAGCCAACTACTAAAAAACTAACTTTTTTACTTCCCAAACTAAGAATAAGTGGATGGGAAAAAATTTTAGAAAAATTGAAGAATTGGCTAGGAGAAAAGGATATGTTAACTTGACAGAATTGCTTAACATGATCTTGTATAATAAGATGTCTAATAAATGGAGGAACACTATTTTAGTAACTATAGATAAGAATGTAACAACTATCAAGACATTAAACTTGGGACTCACACCATAAAACTTTAAAAGATTGATTGAGGCAAGGATAAGATGTGTGACAAAAACAATAGAGAATTGATTTTATGCTTGATAGATCAACTATGGGAACTACTTTCGAAATAAAAATATTGATGAAAAAATATAGAAATAAGAAGAAAGATCTTCACAAGATTTAAGTCAATTTACCAATCAAAAAAAAAAAGATTTAAGTCAATTTATTGACTTAAAGAAAGCATATGATTCCAAGAGAAATTAAATAGTGGATGTTGAGAAAGAAAAGAATTGCCATGAAATATGACATGTACAACTGAATAGTTACTAGTAGGGATGGCAACAATTCGGATCTGGGTCGGGTATTATCTCTACCATTCTTGAATCCGTCGGATAAAAAAAATACCCAAACTTGGCGGATACCCGATGGTATTTTTAATCGACTACCATCCCCAAACCCATCAAATAATCGGATACCCACTGAGTAATCGGGGTACCCATGGCCTTCAAAAATGAGGTGGTTACATCAAGAATAAGGATTAAAAACAAGTATTAAAAAATTTTTTGAATCCGAAAATTTTATAAGTAATTTTACATCCTAAAAGTCTAAACATTTTCTTTAAATAAAAGTTTTTAAATATTTTGTAATTAGTAAAATTTATTATATTACTTTTACAAAAATAAAATATTAAAAAAAATCCCATATTTGATCTCGTCTTAACCTCGATTATAATTAAGCGATAATAAAGAAGGGAAAAAAAAAAAAAAAAAGAAAGAATTCGTAGCCATGTACTTCGTTACATCAAGAATCAAATCCTAAACTTAAAATAAATTATTTGGTATTGGAATCTTGAGTTTTTTTTTTTTTTTTTTTTGATAAGTAGAATCTTGAGTTATTTAGTATTAATTAAAGATATTCATTTTTTGAACACAATATATATAATTTAGTATCCAAATTGATGATAATATTTGCATAAATTAGAGTATCTGATAATTTGAGAGGGTAATCAAGTAATTTAGACAAGTAGTCAGATAATATCCGCCGAGTATCCAATATTGGGTAATTAGTACGGGTAATTTGGGTGATAATTAGATAATATTTGTCAGATACCTTATAATCAGGGTAATTGGCATAGGTTCGGGAAATATCAACCGAGTACACTACATATATCGTTCCCGAACCTAACGAGTACTTTATTTTTATACCTTAACCCGCCCCATTACTTGTAAAATTTAAAAATGTCTGCACTTATAGGATCAAGGGGGAACAAGTACTCGTCGGCGCGAGTTAAATGCCACTCCTAGTTACTAGGATAGAAATTGCTGAAGTTGATGCAAATTATTTTCCAATTATAATTAGTTTGCACCAAATATCTACTTTAAGCCCTTATCTTTTCAATTTGCTTATGGACGAGCTTACTAAACATATTCATGATGATATCTCTTGGTATATGTTGTTAGCTGATGATATCGCATTAATTAATAAAATTAGGTCTAGGGTTAACCAAAATTTAGAATTTTGGAAACACACTTTAGAATCCAGAAGTTTTAGGGTAAGTAGGACTGAGCAAAATATATTCACTATAAATTTGTTAAAATTAAAACTACGAATGAGAACGTAATAAAAACTGAGGATCAAGAAGCATAAAAAAGTGATTATTTTTGATATCTTATATCAATTATTCATGCAAATAAAGGGATTGATAAGGATGTTATCCATAGGATTCGAAGTGGATGGTTAATATGCAGGTGCCTCAGGTGTTTTATGTGACTGAAGAATACCTATCAAGTTGAGAGCAAAATCTAAGGACATTTATAAGACAAATTATATTTTATGGTACAAAGTTGAGCCATCAAGAAAAAAACCCTCTTATAAGATGAGTGTAACGGAAATAATTACACCAAGATGGACTTTCGGTAATACGAGAAAATATATGATAATAAATAAATAATTTCCAATGAAAGCCAAGGCGACACTGATAGAAAAGAAGTTGAAAGAAAGTCACTTAAGATGATTTGCTCATATCCAACATAGATATAGAGATGCACCAATAAATAAGAGTGAGTAAATTCAGATAGAAAAAGTAGAAAGGGCAAAAATATTGACCTAAGATTACATAAATTGAAATTGTGAAAAAAAAAAAACTAATTTCATATTGCCCCACAAAAAACATAATATTATAGTTGTGACTCGTACGCGATACACTCAGACTCCAGCAAACAGAAGCAGTGCAAGAGCTTATCGGCACTAGCTAGGAAAAGCCAGGAGTGCAGACATAGAGTCTGAAACTCACTAGATGTCTCGCTACAAGTCGTTGGGCAAAACAGAGAGTATACAAAACTACAAAGGCGCTCACTGCGAAAGTTGCTGGCTAGGTCAATAGCTTTGCTGGGAAATCCAATGATTGTGTTTTGTTGCACAGAAACTTGCTAAAAAGCTTGTCCCAACTAACAGTGTGTATGGGTCGGTTTGATTTGAATTCATACTTAACCTAGAACCAAACTAATGTTTTTCAGTTCTTGAATTTGGACTCGAAATCGAACTGATTCAAACTTGGTATCAAACTGAACTAAACCGAGAATATCAAGTTAGGTTGGTTCGGTTTTCAGTTTATCCCAAATCGGGTTGGGTTAATTCAATTTTCAGGTTAGACCGGTTGCTTATTTTCGATTCTTATACATCCAAATAAAAAATGCTAAAAATTCAAATAAGTTTAAAGCTCAAGCACGCTACTTTGGCTTTACAATACTATATATAGTTCGGGTTGTCATATATTATATTTTTTGGGTTGTTTTGCATTAGGTTATTTTCAATTCGAGTTCGGTTTGGTTCTTTTTGGTTTACTAGCCCTAGAACCGAACCAAAAATATAGGGTTGTTAATTTTTTTAACCTAGAATCAAACTGATTTTGGTACAAACGCAAATCAAAGTGATCAAATCAGTTCAATTTTCGGGTTAGTAAATTTTTTTGTGCACTCCCAGTCCTAGCAAGCGATTCAATTCCAGATTTTTTGGGATTGTGAGTGTGTCAAAATGGTTTCTCATTTCTATACGTATGGGACGTATTGTACAGATAAATTAAATTCATATTAGGATTTTCTAAGCTTTGAGTTGAGAGAAAAGCTAAAAGCATCGTGAGAAGCGTTTCTCTAAAGGTCGATTTAAAGTTCTCTCTTCTACTTCCGTAATCCTTACTCAATTGTTAGAAGTTTATAGTGAAAATCTAGCATACCATACCTGTGAACGTAGGTATGTTACCGAACCACATAAATCTCAGGTTTCTCTTATGCTTGTTTTCTTGTTTATTTGTTCGCTTATATTCACTTGTGTTGCTAAGGTAATTTGGATTCTGCACACCACATAACCGTGACAAAAATTGAATGGTTTGATTTAACTAGTTTGAGACTAAGATTTTGCTAAGTTAAATGTAGTTACTCCTTTAAAGCCTATAAACCAAAAGCACACAAGCATGAAAGGTTAAAAATAATTTCAGAGAACCCAAAACGCTCTCTTAAGCACTTCTGGTAATACACTCCCCCAAAAGTAGTTGCAGCTGTAGCAGCAATAATAGTACTAATATTGGAAATAATACCAATAGTAATAAGAAATAATACCAATAGTAGTAAAAATAAATAAAAATCCATTGACCTTCCAAGCTTCCTAGAAATCACTTCACAAAACCTACAAACTAGGACAACCTGTGAAATATATATAATAGGTTATTATATGTTGACATCTTAAGAGTTTTGCCATGCTAGGAACTTGAGGGGAGGATCTAACTCCCCATCCGTAAGAATCATATTACTTGTAACAAGAAAAGCTTGTTTCATCTTTTCATTTTCTAAAATATCAATTCTGATCTTATTTAAATGAAATAAAATTCATATATGATATACCCATTATACAATACATAAATTGACAATGTCCAACATTTTGCCGAGTTAGTTTCACTTAAAGAAAATTAAACAGAACAACACCTAATCAATCCCACCCCACAATAAACACCTTATTTCCATATAAATCAAAACCAAACACCCCCCTCATCCTTCGCTTCCATGAACAAAAAGCTAGATCCAAGGAACAACACTCTCTCAACCATGACCAACAACCAAGCACCCCTCTCAAACAGCTAGAACCTAGAACCACCACCACTGACAATACAAAATGGATTAGAGCTACAGTTTCCATCATTCTTGTGTGGAAATCCACCTTTATTCTTCTCCTTTCCACATGCTATAGCCATGATATAGTTCATTGAATAGATGCTTTAATATGACTAAACCCATCGTTGGACAATTATCAATTAAACCCACCAAAGTTATTTTTTAACACTGCCTCCATTAGGGCCCTGATAGCAAATCTACCTCATCCTCACTGCCACCATGACTCCATCACGACTCACGAGGAAAACACTCATCCCTTTATTATATGTATCACATTCAATATACAAACAAATATATTTAAATGCTTTTTCTATCAAAATCCATTCAATCTTACAATATTTTTTTTCTATACATATTTAATCATTTTTCAACTCCACTTGTGCATGTTTTTTTTTATTTTGTTTTAAACTGTACCAAGCCCAGGTAAAGAAGGGTTGCATTAGCTTATGAGGTAGTTGACTTTGTCAAAACCCATACAAAAATGGATCAAAATATATATATCGAGTGAAGGCTAGGGCGTTCCCCTCAATTGACAAAAGAAATGGCCCTTAACCAAGCACAAATTTGAAATTTGGCAATTAAAGTTGGGATCAAACACCTAAACCAAGCACAACTAATACAGATTATATATTAACACACAAAAAAAATGTGGCTTGAATTTTTTTCTTTTTTCTTTGTGTGTGTTGGGATCAAACACCTAACACCTAAACCCAGCACCACCAGTACAGATTATATATGAACACAAAAAAAATCACTTGATTTTTTTTCCTTTTGTGTGTGTGGGTGTGGAGGTGGTGGGGGTGCTTGTTGGCTAGAGTTGAGCAAGATATTTACATCTAGAGAGGTGGTTGACCACTAGTATTGGAAAACGTGACAGACAGTAATGTCCATCGAAAGTTTCAACTTCTGTTTTGGAGGCAATCCCAACAAATCTAAATGATTTAACATCCTGCAATAAATAAACATAAATTTCAGCGCATGCGGAGATGAACCTGTTTATGGCTACGGCAACTGTTTCGGCAACATGAGGTTGAGACACTGGGGCTTCCATGGTTTAAACATGCAGGAGGGTGCTCTAGAGTAGTAGCTCCAGTCAAACTGAAAGGTAGGTCTTCTGGTGCTGAGAAATCAGAACTATCAAATGTTGATATGGACACGCACTCATCGAAATAAGCCATGGCTTCTTCTGTCAAGCGTTTCGACATCTTTCTTCTTTCGCTGCTATTCTGTCATCAGGCAACCATAAATTGTTGGGGGGGAAAAAAGAGCAGAAAGAGGATTCATTAATTCTCAAACTCAAAGATAAAGAACAAAATTTCTATTATGCCAGTTACATAAAACCTTCCAATGTTCATACCAACTGTATCGTGTAAATATTTCTCCTCCCAGTGAACAGTGATTTATAGTCACAATATTAGGCCAATATGTGCACAGAGATCAACTGGAAAGGGCGTAAAACAAGAATGAACCAATCAGAGGTTTTTTTTAATAATAATAAGTGGAGTAATAGCCTAGAATCTTGAATTACTACTCGAGGCAGACAATAAAGTAAAAGATATAAATGGAAAAAGAACTGCGTAGGCTTAAACCAAAAACCAAGGGTGCATTTGTTTGAAGGATTTGGGAGGGGGATTGAATAATTAGTCCAATGAGGCCCAGACAAAATGAGGGATACACAATACACCCCCTGTGCGGTATTGTATATCGCTCGTGCTCAGATTAGTTTCCCGCTAAGATCCGAAGGTCCAAAATTACCTCATGTCAAACCATATCACTTATCACACTCCATATCCAACCAGTCAAATATTAAAAAAATAATTCCATATTGTATCCAGTCCCATTTAGTATCTTATTGTATTAATAACACCCCGTCATTGTATCCCCTCCTATCAAACATAGCCAATCAAAGGCTGCAAATCTAAAAGGACAATCTAACACCAAGCTCACCTTACATTCAGATGGCAGACTAGGTTGGTATGCAGAATTTCTTTATTTTTTTTGATAAGTAAAATGCTTTATAGATGAAATAATTTAAACCTTTTAATTTTCCCTGATAAGTAAAGGAAAAAAGGAAACGAGATGACATAAATATTTTAACTTTCACGTACACATATATGAAAGAAAATTCACACTTGGTATCAGTAACAAGAATAAAATATTAACCACTTGGAATAATATATAAGAGGACCATTGGGCCATGCACACACTTCTCTTGGATAAAGAAAAAGAATAAATAATTAAATTTATTTACATATGGCTTCTGGTATGTATTGCAAATTGGATATCCACTTTAAGTGCATATCACAGCACTTATTTCAGATGCTATGAAAGAACAACTAAAACCACATTTTCCTTATGTTGTTCTAATCCCTTCTATGCTGTTTCCATTTTAACGGTGGATCAAAAAATATATAAAGTATGTACTAATATCTGAAAATTGCATGCATCTAATCACGCATAAAGAGCAATGAGATGCCGCCTCTTGACACCATTAGGACAACTGTTCAATGATTGAACACTTCAAGAGCTGTCAAGTAAAGATAGGTTGATTTATGCATCCAAACATCCCAAGAAAACAATTCACTTTCAAGGACATGGCCAGAGTTGGAATATTTCTTGCTCACATATTGTTGCAATGCTGAATTCATCCACATGCTTTGCATAGGCAATTTAAAAGGATGATGAATAGATAATTTCAGGTATAGCAGAAATATAGATTACTTTTCTTCCTGGACGAGATTTCTGCACATTCTTTGTCTTAGGATCTGGAAGTATCTCCTTAAGGATTCTACTCAACTCTTGCCCACGTTGCTCCTCAATAGCTAGGTCTGCTCGAAGTTTTGTAGCCCGTTCTTGGGACTGCATATTATGAAACAATGCTAATTGAGTTGAATCCAAAAAGCCATATAACTAGAATATTTAAAACATGAGAGAGAGAGAGAGAACCTCCTCAAGCTTTCTGGCATATTCCCTTCTGATGTCCAAGACTAGCTCAACAGCCCGAGGATTAACCAAATCTGGGGGAATGTCTGCAACATTTGTACCTGCAATAGCAGCATCATTGTTCCTTCGGATAGCCTGAAGTTTAAAAAAAAAAAAGAGAGAGACAGAGAAAAGATTAACAAAACACAAGACAGTGGCATGACTAATGAACATTTATGCAACAGAAAAACAAACATCAAGTATATATTTTCCCAACACCAAAACCTGTTTTAGTTCACATTACGTGTTGCACCCCTTGAATTACCAAAGCATGATCAAGGTTGACAGGGGTGAGCAGTTACCTTGAAACTATCATGTCTGATAGTGCTCCATAAAAATTTTGGACAACTCAGAATGGCAATTTCAATTTGTTCCTACATATTCTAGTGGAATGCACCCACTCTGCCTGTGCCCACTAAAAACTATTAGAGCTAGACATGTGTTCCTATTAGAGATAAACGTGTATGCATTTGTTATATTATTTATAATGACAAATCTAGCCCTCATAGAGAGACCTTTTCCAAGTATTGAACCTATGCCTCCAAGTCACAAAGGATTGACCTTACGGTTGCCCCAAGGATTGCC
>JAVXUM010000021.1:17596885-17618184 GCA_035590655.1 Pouteria glomerata | reverse complement strand
TTGTGAGCACAAGTGGTATGTGCTCACATCCCTACAGATGACCCTGCAGGACCCACACAGGGCGAGTAGGAGGGACCACGTGAAGATGCCTGATTTGGATAAAAGCATAGTTGATTCATGTTGTATATATATTTTGGAAAGAGATTTTTGTGATGTAAATCATTATTTTTCCCCTTTGGTTTTGTAAAGGCCATAAGGCCAAGACATGTATATATTAATGAAACTAGTGAATAGTTTTATGTTGTTCATGGAATGATGTGAGTTGGGAATTGGTTTACAGATAAATGCATGATTGTATGAGGTGACCACTGCAATTGTGTATGGCAGTGAGTATATAAACTGCACAGGGACTCTATTAGGTACCCCCGTTTGGTCCATGTTTAGGACGTTATATAGCAGTTTTGTTTTGTGGGTCCACACGTAACTGGTGCGCTAGCTCTGATAGTTTGGTTGTGTTTACATGTTATGAATGTTTCACTCTCACTCCCTGGGTCCCCGGACTCGGGGCGTGACACTCTCTCTTGGCCGAAACTTAAAGGATCTCAAGGAAAGTGAAAATCAACTCTTTTTTTCTCCAAAGTAAGTTTATTACCTCTTCTTCCAAACTCTTTCTCATTTTCTTAAAATCACCAACATCCTTCAAGAAAACCAAGGTTTCTTCTTAGTTCATCTTCACAACTAGAAACAAAACAAGTCTTCTTTTAAATGAAACTAGGACAAGGAGGGCTTACCAAAGATTCAAAAAGCCTTCCTTCTTCTTCTCTTCTTCGTCCTTTCATCTTCTTTCTCTTTCCTTTCTTAGCCGAATGCTCCTTAGCTCTCTAAGCTTAAAATTTTCTCTCATCTTTTTGTGTCTAAGTCTTGCTCTTTCTTTTCCCTTTGCCTTAGCCGAATATATGAATATATGAGTAGTCTTGCACCAAAAAGGTCACGCGGAAGACTTGTCTTCCCCTCATCTAGTTGGTCACTAGCTTCATTTCAACCAAAGTCTTTAAGTTTCCTAACTAATTTAGTTGGACAAACCAAACGGTTTCCCAAGGACCAATCACAAGTCTCCACATAGCAATTCTTCAACTAACAATATATACATATCTATATATACACACTCAAGTGGCCCGCCAAGCCATCCCTTACCACACTTTCTTCAATTATATATAGATACACAAGGTTGCAAAGTCTTCCAAATTTAATGGCAATGGTCCTACCACCATTTAATGTTAATTCCAACTCTTATAAAAGCCAAAATAGGAAAAAATAAGAAAATAGTCTTCCAATACTTCCTTAACCGAGCCTCCTCTCATCTCCCTTGATCAAGACATGGTCAAAGTGATTTGGTGTTGACTTTGTCAAAAATTTAACTTCACAACTCAAATGGCTGGACACAGCTGGAAGCATACTGGAGTGGCTCGGGCGCACGAGGGGGGAGGTTCTTGGGCGCATGCGGCTCGGGCTCCCACCTATGCATGGGCGTGGGCACCCACCGAGAGCCATTTGGGCCTGGGTTGCTGCAGTTAGTGTCGGGTGCACGCGGGGCTCCTCCACGGGCACACGCTAGCTCAGGCGCCTGCCGAGGATTAGTTCCAGGAGGTCAAACCAACCTCGGGCGCATGCCTGTGCATGGGCTCGTGCCCCCAACGAGACCAAATTCATCCTGAAATCTCTAAACCTCATACCAAACACTTGAACCAACCAAACTAGTCTCAAGACACCTATTACACACCTAAACTCATCCCAATTCACTTCAAATACTATTTTCATTCATCTTGAGAACCCGGGGTATCACAGAGTCAGTAGTGTTCACAAATACTTGTAAGCATAGGTTAGTTAAAAATTTTCAATATTAACGATATCTTGAAATAATTTATATGAGGGGGCAATTGAGGTGTTTACACCACTGTTTTAGCACAACAGTGATGGTGAACATGAAGGGAGGAAGAATTGCCTTGTTCTTTACCCTTTTGCAGACGATTCAGTCCAATTACACACCTCTAAACCTTGTCTGACTGCTCAGATTGACGGTTCTGCCTTTAGGGCTATATAGACTTAAAGATACAAACAAGAAAAGATAGATGCCTTTTTATCGCCAAAAACTCTGCAATTCTATTATCTCTCACCCAAGATACTAACTTAACCATCAGAGGGTCAAAATCGACCATACCTTGCCTAGTTGGTAGTATTTACAGGTATTTAGATGAAGGAAGTAGAGCATTTCTGAGTTCAGAAGAGGAAATCAAAACTGTCCAATCAATACTCATTCAAAGTGTTGATCGAACGGCTTACATTAGGAGTTAAGATTTTGACATTCCACTCATTTACTAGAATATTTTGCTACGATAATTGTATAAAATAACTTAATTATATGGTCAAGTAGTTACTAATAAATATGCTAAGGTAAGGCACTTACTGTGAGTAGAATAAAAAATAAAATCTAAGATGCAAGATTGAGCAAGCATGATATGATTTTTATTTTAGATTATTTTAATTGATATTTTGATTATTTGAAAATTAATTATTTAATGTGGGTTATGCTAGATCTAGTGAAGATTGACATACCCTTTTGTAGCTAATAGTTTTAGTAGCATATATCTTTGAGAATAAGTGGGTGCGTTGTATTCAAATATAATGAGTAAATAATAGTGATAGTTTATTTCAAGATGTATACTTTCTAATAAATTATTTGATGCTAGAGTTGTATGAGATGTTATGGTTGAACTAAAATTATGAAAATTTACTGTCTCAATGTGTATATTTCTTTTATAGTTAAATGATACTATGGATGTGTGAGCTGCTAGATATGAAAATGTCTATGGTTGAATTAAGGTTATGGATATTAGATAATGCATTATATGCTACAATAGTTTTATATATCATGGATGGACTATATGCATTACATGTGCATGGTCGAAGAACCGTAGAGACGTGATATTATCGGGTCAAAGGGTCGATATGAGATAATGAGTTGCCAATGAGCCAACACTGAAAGGCTATTATGATATAATGATTTTAAACCACTGCCTCATCTTGAGTGCTTAAGTCATAGGTGAAAGGATCGAGTGTGTGATTGTATTAAGCATTGCGTTACACTGTATAATATTTTATTAAAATGGTCGAAGGGTCTTAAGAAACTAAGAGATATTGCAATATATGCTTTTGGGCCAACAACCCATGGTAAATAACGTAGTTGTGTTTCCTGTATGATATTGATTTGTTTGTGATTTTCTATTATTGTTCTTTTTCTTACTTTTAAATATAATATTTCCGTTAAGTGGATTCACTCATACTCCATTTAACATTTTTTAGGTTGATGTTAAGGAGTATGAGCAATTACCAAGGAAGGTATCAGAGAATTATTTTGTTATAACTATTGTCAAGATTGTTCTGAAATTACGTACATAATATATTTTAAGATGATTGTTATATTTTGGAAGTGAATATATTACTGGTAAATGTTTTGAATTTATGCATTACTTTTTTTATATTTGATTATTAATGGTGCATTTTTTTTTTTTTTTTGTTTAAGCTTATTTGTTATTGAGTTAACTTTTATTTATGTTTGATTATTAAAGGTGCATCTTTTTGTTTGAGTTTATTTGTTATTGAATTAACCAAAACTTAATGCGATGTCCACTATGAATAATTAGACTTAATTGAAATGAGATGTGACAGTAATGATATTTATATATAAGATATACTCAACTAATAAGAATAAACTAAAAAGAATTAATTACTGAACACACTATTTTTAAAGTTTAATTCAATATTATTTTTAATTTAAAGATAAAAAAAAATTAAGTGAGTGTTGAGTTTATATTTATTTTGACTTTCATTGATTACTCCTAATTATTTTTCTAAAATAAGAAGAGGAAAGTAAAAACCAAAAAAAAAAAAAATTGCTACTATGGAAACATAACGTGTAACTATAAATCGTATAAAAATTTAATATAAACATAACGTGTAAATATAAATCATATAAAAATTAAATATTAAATAAAAGAAAAGATTTAGGAATATTTAACAATAGCTTATTAAGCATCTTTAAAATAATTATGTAAATATTTTTGGAATAATAAAACAAAAAAGTATTTTACTATTAATTTTTATTTTTGTAAAGGAAAAAATAAAAAAGAATAGAGTAAATTTTTAAAATACATTTATAAAATTTTTAGACAGTAATTAAAAATGAAAGAGAGAGGGTAATATTTTTATTTAATTTTTTTTATATAGAATGAAAATGAAACACAAACCACATTACCCCGCCGCTCAACCAAATGTCACACACACAAACAAAGGGAAGGTATGGCCAAGCAGAACACACTCAAAGCAGGATTCTCGAAGACTGACAGTTTGCATGGATTAAGCTCAGTCACAACGTTGATAAGAGTTGTTAAATTAAATTTAATAGTTTAAATATATTTATATTTTTTAAATTAAAATATATAGGGTTCTATTTAAAAATTTAAATTTTAATAATTTTTAGTATTTTTATCAGAAATTACTGATTATAATTTTTAGTGCATTTAGTAAAGGAAATAGTAATTGTTAATAACGTTTTGTAACTTTTGAATGTTTAGTAAACTTTTTAACAACTTTAATAATTTTTAACAACTTTTGATAATTTTTAATAATTTTTTATAACTTTTGAGTTGAGAAGTTATTGCAACTGAATAGAAAAGTGACAAAATTAGTAGTTTGTCAAACACTCGAGAAGCAAAAATTAGTAACTTTTTGCTAAAAGTTATACTTCCAAATTATTTCTAAATGTATTTAGATTGTTAAATTTTAGAATTATTATTCCAAACTGACATCAAAATTAACATCAACCTCTCTTATTTCTCATATAATCATACCAACGTCTCGTAATTTTAAGGTACCATTAATTAATAAAATTTTTGAAAAATGAAAAAAATAGATAAAAATAAAATAAAATAAGAGGACAAAATTGAATGAATAAACTGCTGCATCATTTTCAAATAAAATAAAATAAACAACCATCTTAAAAATTGGAATTATGAATAAAATATGTCAAAAATTTATAAGAGGTGTCTATTAAATGTTATTTTGAAGTTTTGATATGGTTTATTTATTTATATACACATTAATATAAAAATGTAAAATTAGCACTTACAATCGTTTAAATTTAATTTTAGGAGTACCAATTAACAATAATTGGAGTCAAATATTATAAAAGATGTCAAAAATCCACAATAGAAAAGTATAACAGTTAATTGATTATCTGATTATAAATAATATATAAATATTTGCTTTTAACAATTAATATTTTCAGTTATTAAGGATCTATATACACACACACATTGATACTAGTGTGTATTTGGAGTATCAAACGTGACCCAAAATTCCTTAATTTTTTTTAATTTTTTAATCAATTTTTCCCACACTAAAAATCTTTAACTTATCATTTTTTTTCTAATTTTTACAAACTTTCATAATTTTTTTTTTAATTTGAACTAATTTTTTCTAACTCTTACTAATTTTCTTTAACTTTCTTTAATTATTTTTAACCATTTTTATCTTTTTTAAGGAGTACACTAAATACCTAATAATTTAAAATTTACTTTTTATTTTTTTCCTAGAATTTGCCACTCTAAACCGACGTTATATATTATTAAAGGGAGTTGATATAAACCGTATTAAGTTTTTTTTTTTTAATTTCCCAAATTATCAAACAGAATAATTTATTTTTACTATTAAAATCATTTATCATCTAATTAATTCTAAGAATATATATATTTTTAAAATTTACTTACTACTTCTTAATCACTAATCTACATCCGATCATGAACTCTTCACATTTTGCTAAATATTTTTGTTATAGACAAAATTATAGAATTAGCAAATCCATAGTTAAAATAGTTTTGTAACTTGTAGACTTAGGTATAGGTTAAAACTTATCAAAGTCTTCTGTCAAAATGAGTAGTAAAAGTCTCATAATAAGCCTAGAATCCCACAAATACTGAACAAACCTGTTTTTCCTAAATAGGTTTTTCCTTATATGGATTGTTTGGCTTTGTATTTCCTGCAATTAATTTTATGATTGGATTATCTAGTATATTACGAAATTTCAATTTTCACATGCATTGCGTGTAATATAACAAATGAAATATTTCCAATTATTAGCGAGCATGTTGTTTGGGTAACTTTGCTTTAAGAGAACATAAGCTCAATATGACACTGTAATTAGTTAAGTGAGAGGAGAAATGGAAAATAAGATAAAAAAAAAAAAAAAAAAGCTATCTCCTATTTTAGTTTGGTTTTTGAGTTTGGAAAAATAAGAAAAAAGAAAACTAGACCTTGTTAATAATGTTTTCCTTTTTTCTTTTGGGTTAATTACAATATCATCTCCTAAATTATGATTTGGTATCAGTTTGTCCCCTTTAACTAAAAAACATTACACACTGACCCCTTTAATAACTAATTTTTAACAATGTGTTATTTTTATATGAATATTTGTAATTTTAACAAAATTTAGTTAACTAATTTGAATATAAAATAGGAAAAAGCATGTAAATACTAAAATAAGTATTCTATAAATTTATTAAGATAAAATATTCATATAAACATATAATAACATTTTAATTCCTTAGCAATGGTGAAACTATTAGTATATTTTTGTAAGTTAAACTTTTTACTTATAGAAGTTTATATAAGAGCATTTTAGTCTATAATATTACTTTATGTCCATATTATTTGAACAAATTCTTCTAAAATTACAATTATAGTGTAAGGAAGAAGAAACATTATTACAAATTGATAGTAGAGGTCGATGTGTAACATGTTTTAAATAATGAGTGTAAAGTGATACTGAATCATAACTTAAGAGGTATTGTAATAAACCATTTTATATTTTCTAGTGTTTGTTTTTTAAATTTTGGAAACTAAAAAGTTATAAAACATTTTTTAAAAATTTATAAAAATAGAAAAACTTTATTTTTAAAACTTGTTTTTCATTTTTATTTACTACTACACAACCAAAATTACTCCATACCACTATATAAAATTATTGGTTTGCCCTCAACTCATCTTCAAACTAGATTAGTATTCTAAATTCTCAAAATTATAATAAATATTTTTCAGGATATTTCAAATTAGCATAACAATTTTTGGTTCCACTCAAACTCGAGTCATAATGTAATAACCCGGATTTCTAAATGCCTTTTTATATGGTATTTTTTAGAATATATGTTATTTGCGGGGTTATTTAAGTCCTGGTTGGCTAGTTGAGTTAGTTATGATCATACTTGGGTTAGATTTTCACCATTGTTGAGTTTAAACTCAATATTTAATAAAATTTCACAGTTTGAGAATGGCGAGCTCATAAACAAAATAGTCTCATGTGCACGGGGGTGAGTGTTGGGAGGCGTACTTATATGGAATGTTTCTTCATGCACACTGGGTATGTTTTGGTTGGGCATATGCTAGATGCTTGCCTTCTCGTCTACATGACTTAGGCATAAGAGGTACGCATGGCACCTTCTTCCCTGTGCGTACGATGCATATGATAACTAAGTTGCCTTGTCTTTCTTGTTCTATGTTAGCCTTATACGTATTATATATATGTGCGTATGTGCACACACGCTTGGGTGTTGGCATCTTGAGGGAGTCATCTCTTTCTTCTCTTGTCATCTGACATCCTATTTCTTTTCTTTTTTTTTTTTTTTTCTTTTTCCACATTTTGTGGATCTTAGCCCCTTGTGTTGAATATTGTAGCTGAGAGAGTGGAGAGAGATTGGGAATAAAATAATCATACAGATATTAAAATGAAATGTTTGGTTGTTGTTAGACTGTCAATGTCATGAATGTATTTTGTTAAGGTCCTGTTTAATGCCACTTGTTGATGGACTAGGAATAATAATAAAGATAATGGAGAAATGGTGTATCATGATTTTGAATTTACATATTAAATTTAATGATTTTAAGTTTTGGATAAGGTACTGAAACATGGGATTTTGATATACACTATGGTTGAATATTATAAAACTTGTGCAAGGCTCAATACTCACATTCAGTAAGTTCGTCACCTATAAAGTAAGGCAGACGTTATTTAGCATGTGTACTCTTAAAGTTTAGCCTGGGAGGCAGACGCAGAATTGTATGTTTACTTATTTAGGCCAAAGTCATATGAGATAAGCTCAGAAGGATCATTGGCTGGGATTATGTGGCTATGAGCCAGCTTGACAAAGTACCTAAACCATTGTGTATTCTTTTAATTATATATTTAATGTATGATATTGGTAATGAGTTAATAAATATAGAGATAAGATAATGACTTGTAAATTATGGTTCAACTATTGTGATTGAAATATACATTTTGCTGTTGAGATGTTTTGTGGTGTTAATCTAATTGGGATGAATAATTAGATTAATAAGTTAAAGATTAATGTGATGGATTAACGAAAAAAGAAATAAGTTAAAAGAGATAAGATTGTTCACAAATAATAATCTGTTTGTAACTATTATTAAATTGTGTTGAGTTATACGATGCATGAGATATTGGTTGGTTTATACTGTTAATATGTTGTATTGCTCTAGTATGTTAGGGTATATTTTATAATTTCTTATGCGGACTCTAGTTCGGCGGCGATTATGATTAATAATGACATGTGATAACTTACTCATGTAGTAGTATGGTAGGGTATATGTTATGTCCTGTTAATGATAATATCTTTATAATATTGATAAGTAATAAATCAAGTCGATAATATGATAGTACTTATTCACTTAATAGCAAGAAAGGTAATAAAATATACCCCGTAATTATAATATTATTATATGTTGGTGAGCATGATAAAAATGAGATAATGATGCTGATATTAATAAATTGTTTAATATTGTTAGACTGGGATTGGTAATTTGATAGTGAGATTAATCATAGATAACGAGTTTAGCCATTTAATATGATCATTAAATGTATGGTAATTAATAAAGTAGGATATGTTATGATGTGAGAAGAAAAATACAGTGAGTAATTACCAAAAAAAAAAGTAGGATATGATAATGAAACAAGTGTAATGATAATATTATAGCATGATAATATGTTAAGCATGATGTGTTTGATGATGTGTTAATATGCTGAGTTATGTATTATGGTTGAGAAGAATAATCAAGTTTAGTGGCATGATAGGGAATATGGTATACACTTGCATGTTAAGCAGGAACATGTTGTTTGGTGTTCACTCTCTTATAAATGTGTTTGTAGATTTGGAAGCGTGATTATCCATTGATCTGGCTGGTTGTAAAATTTAAAATTTTCCTTTTTCTTTTTGTTATTATGACTATAATACTATTGAATTATTTTAGATACCTTGGTTGTGAGGTTTATAATGTTGTTTTGAGCCATTTGCGGAGCAGCAATTGTATATATTAATATTTGTAATGTATTGCTAAAATGTAGGGCATGTTGTGCCTAGATGAGGCTGAGTATTTTATTATATATCAATTTTTTATATTATTTTATTGTTGCTCTATTGTATTTGGTTCTTATTTGAATAGGTCTTTTGTATGATGTTCGTATTGCATGCGTTCTCTAGGTAGTGTCTTAGGTTGTGAAATTCGAGACGTGACACATAAAATTATCATTTTACTCTTAAATCCTATGTTTGACTTAGATTTGCATTTTGGGATTTCCAAAAGTTGAAAATATTCTTTAATATCAGCTTAGAAAATTTTAGACATAGCTGAACTAGGATCGTAAAATGATCATTTTACCTTTATGTCCATTTTTTTTTAACACATATTCACATTTTGGGTTTTTCAAAAGATTGAGAAATATTAGTTTACATCTTTTTTTATTAAGTAAGTAAATTTAAACCTAATTCAAAACCGAACAAAAAATGACTGTTTTACTTTAGGACCTTTTTCCCTCCATATTTGCATTTTGTATTTCTAGAAGGCTACCAATTTACATGCTTTATATCAATTAAACAAATTTTGGTCAAATCTAAACTCATACTAAAAATGATCATTTTAACCTTAATCTCTCTTTCAACTCATATTTGTAGTATGTGTTTCTTTAAACACTTTTTGACATATTTTTTAATAGTTAAGTAAATTTTGATTTAATTTGAATTTTGGCCAAAAAATAATTATTTTATTACTGCAAAATTCTTTTTTTTTGTCAAAATTCATATTATTTAAAATTACCAATCATGTATGATATTGTTTCAAATTACATAAATATATTTTATTTTTATTTATAGAATTTTCAAAACATCTACATGTCAAACATGTTTTATGTATTTATTTTTTAAAAAAATAAAAATAAAAAAATAAAATAAAAAACAGAAAACTCACAACGTGGTCAAATTTGTTTTCTCTCTCTCAATTTTCCTTTTTTTTTTTCCTCCTCCTAAATCAGACATAATAAATAGGTATTTGTTTGCCTATTATTCTTCCATAATCACCAACGTCTCTCTCTCTCTCTCTGTCTCTATCCATCTAGGTTTCTTAACCAAAAGGTAAGATCTGTGTTCTGCGCCCCTCTAACGGAAAATGAAATAAAGGTCTTCTGCTCTCTCTATAAGAGAATCAAAAACAAATCATTGTGATACCTTGAAATTTCATCTCTATCGATTCAATCTTACAGATTTTCTTCCTCACGGGCAGTAAAAGGTTCTATTATTATTCGGCTTTGAATTTCATTTTGATTATAGGCTAAATCATATATATATATATATAATCATTTCTGGGTGCTGAATTCGATTTCTGCATCGGAGTGTTTTCAGATAAGGGGTTGATGAGGTGGTTCGGTTTGACTTTTGCTGGCGGTTTGATCAAACCGCATTAATTTTCGAACGGGGGCTTCTTCACCTAAGTTAAGACGCCCCTTTCTTCCCTGTAGGTGTTAACAAAAACTTACTTTTGGAAATAATTATAAAATTGTGGGCTATGCTTTGTGCTTATTAGTTGAGAATGCAAATACTGAACAAACCTCTTATCTCCTCTCCAAAATAATTAGCCTTTTCTCCAGATCGGGGTACAGTTTTGAGTCGGTTTCTGAATTTTGTTAAGTTCATTGTACTTAATTGGAAAATCAAATTTTTTTGTTAATAAGTCTTAAGAAGGGATGTTTTTGAGTAGGAACTGTGATGGATACCAATAACTGGAGACCTGCTCAAGGCGGCGCTGAACCCACCATGGAGACCGGTGATTGGAGGACGCAATTGCAACACGATTCCCGTCAGAGGATTGTCAATAAAATGTGAGTATTTATTTTGTTTTATTTTTATTTTTATTTTAAAAGGGTGTGATTGGCAGGTGAGTTCGAGCGAATCCACCCGCGGAATCCTGAGTGGATTTGCAAACCCACCAGAACTATCCTGCCAAACAAACCCTTAATTACATGTACTCCCAATGACCCAACTCAAACTCAGCACATAGATTACAGGGATTCATAATTGAGAGAAATACCTTTTATTGTTGTGTTTGTGATTGAATTTTATTCCCCCAAGTTGAAATATTCTCTTCAGAGTTACTGGGTCACCATACTCTATTGAACTATGAGCGGGTTTGGATTCTGGGATTGGTATGTGGTTTGATTTAGAACTCCTAGGTTAGACTGCTGCTACAAAGTTGGGACGTGATTGATGTATGCCTGTTTAATGTTTATTTTAACACATTCCTGTCCCAAGCCCGGACATAGGAGCATGATTTTCGTAGGTTGACAGCCAACATAAAGTGCAGCCGTTTCTTAAGAGCATGAATCCACTTAATTTTATGTTAAGTATTGTTGAGTTGAATAGCCAGGTAGCAGCTGGTGCATTTTTTAAAACTTTATGGATCAAGGATGCTATAATGGATGCTGAAGTGTTTATTCAATCTTGCGTGAAATTTTGTGATGTTTGATTACTCATGTTCACCAAAATCATTAGCTCAGCCTATACAGTGGCATGATCCTTTTCTGGTTTTGTTATTGTTTACTGAAAGCTGCGCTTCCCAAGTTATACGGCATAGCTGGCAAGATGTGGTTTAGATGTCCTGAGATTTTCCAATGCGAGGCCACTCTAGTACGTACACAATAATTGAAGCTAAACCTCCAAATCATATGCTATCCTGTCTTTTCTTATTTTTCTCATTTGGTATTTTAGTCTTCCTTTTTGACCCTATCATTACTTTCTGAGTTGATTGTGTCACTCTTATACCGTTGCTAGTTTTTGTTGCACACGGTCAAATTATCTTCCTTCCCCCTCTCCTGCCACGATAAATAATCAAAGAATTTGTGAATGAAGCATCAAGTGGATGGTAGGAGAATGACCAAAATAAGTCACATAACTCGAAGTTCAAACAAAGCCAAAACTATTTCTAGTTTAACTAAAAATATAGTTTTGTTATTGTTTAACCGAAAACTGCATTAACGCTGATTAACCAAAAAAATGAGAGCACTTGGTCAAATTATCTTAATCAATTTGCTTTCTCTTCTTTTTTCTTTTTTGGTGTGTGTTGGTTCGG
Source organism: Pouteria glomerata (assembly GCA_035590655.1). NCBI lineage: Eukaryota > Viridiplantae > Streptophyta > Magnoliopsida > Ericales > Sapotaceae > Pouteria > Pouteria glomerata. Next base: position 17,605,722 of record JAVXUM010000021.1, on the reverse strand, counting down.
TGTTAATGCTGATGCTAAACAATCATCTGCTTCTATTTTTTTCCCTTTTGTTATAATGTTGGAGTTAAGGGAATCACTTTCCTAAGGCTTATGATCCACCTCGGATGATATGTGGTATACAGAAAAATTAGCAATGAATTTAGTCAGAATTCTGGAAATTTGTAAATAGAAAGAATACAGTTGGTTGGTCCTAGATTGGTGAATTAAGGAGCTTAGCTATGTTAGTATGGTCTACAGGAGATTAATGCTGAACTCCTCAGAGGATCAGACACTGAAGCTTTCTGCATTGCAGGAAACTAGCAATGATGTCTCTTGTTTGATACTTGAAGTAGTTATTAATGTCTAAACAGTAACATGTTTTCTAGGATATGGCTTTTAGCTTTTCGTATTGTATTCCATGTATTTAAAATTTTGAGCATTTTTCAATTTTCCATATGTTGCCAATTTAGTTCTTTTTATGTTTTCTGAATAATCTTCATCACACCTGCATGGCCAGTTAAACCATCTAAATATAATGTTTTGTGTGGGCAGAATGGACACTTTGAAGAGGCATCTTCCCTTTTCTGGGCAGGAGGGACTGCAAGAGCTCAAGAAGATTGCTGTAAGGTTTGAGGAGAAGATCTACACTGCTGCCACAAGCCAGGTAATTTGGGCATCTTTTCCCTTACATTTAATATTGCATTTATTCTTTTGTTGACATGTAAAAAAGTGGCTTATTAAAAAAAAAAAAAAAGAAGTGGCTGCATGTCACCTTCTATTTTTATAGAAAGCGTTGGTTTTTTTTTTCAGCTAGGCATAAATTGCTCATGAATTATATTTTCTTAATTTCTAATTGCAGTCCGATTATCTTGGAAAAATCTCACTGAAAATGCTGACAATGGAGTCAAAATCTCAAAATACCATACTCAATTCTCTGCCATCCAATTCTGCCACTAGCAAAAACCCCCCTGATAATGCAGGTAATGGAAAGAAAGATTTATATGATGTAGCAGTTGAAAATGATTACTTATCAGGGAAAGAAAAGAGGGGTTTTCATTGATATTCTAAGATGTCCTGTCTTTTTCTCTGTATTGAAAGACGTATGATATATGAACTGGACCATATCTGTTTTTTTTTTTTTTTTTTTTTAACTAGTTTTCTGCAGATTACCTGTCCTGGGTATCTGGAATTCTAGATGTTGAATTGTTATGATTACCTCTGTTTGTCGTCTATGTGTATGTGCATATAGTCCTCTCCGCCTCCTCCCTTTTTTTGGTGGTAGAGTTTGTCCTTTCTTGCTCATGAATATTGGTGGCAATCGAGGGTAAGGTATTTATTTTCTAATTCTATTGTTTTTTTTGGATGCTCCATGATATTTGGTGCAAGAAACTAGTGTTAGGCACAAAAAGTTGACAGCAACAAGGGGCGACAAAGAAAGACGAGCCTGTTTATTCTATTCTGTTATATTTCTGCCTCAGTAGTCTCTCCACAACTAGAATAATTTCAACAGCCAAAGTTTAAGTTCTTGGTTGCACCTTCATGTTTTTCTTGACTGTCAAGGACTTCTGAGGGACACAAGCTTTGTTCATGGTTCCACATGGTGATCGTTTTTTTTTTTGAATAAGTAAATATATTTTATTGAATGGAAGGCAGTAAGAAAATGCCAATCAAAAGTACAAATATAGCAAAACTAATCATTCATGCTGTCTACAGATGTCAAAAAGTTTTCAAGTTTGGTTCTATAAATCCCTTCTCCTAACTTTATAAGTGTGATAAAAATAAACTTTTCAATATGTGTGTTTAGGCATTTCTATTTCTCTCTCTCAATATTAGCCAAAATAGACAAAAAGGAGCCATCTTCCATGCCTTCCTCTTGTGCAAACCACGCTTATGACCCCACCATGCGGCTAACAAGCTCTTTAAGTCATTTGGGAATCCGAAGAATGAAATCTGTAAATTGTACAGTTCTTTTGTCAAATAGGATTTTATTTTTGAAATGGTTGACTGATCCTTAAGATTCATGTCCCAAATATATATATTTTCTGTGGTGTTTTAATGGCTTTCTCTTTCAAGATCATTACGTGATTTTATGTTAACCTTATTTTCCTTGACTAAACCTGGTGCCTATTTCTTCATTTCTTTATTTTTATCAGCTCCGCATGGAAACCAAGGGCCTTCACTTCCTATTCAAATGGCACCTAATCAGCAAGCAAGACAACAACTATTACCCCAGAATATTCAGAATAACATCACATCGACCGGGATACAAGGTCCCACTAATTTAACATCAGCACTGCCTTCTGTTGGTGGTGGTTTAGGACAGACTACAATGGCAAATGTTGGACAGAATTCTTTGCAAAACATCCAGAGTGTCCCTGGGGTTTCACAGAATGGCCAAGGGGTGCCTTCCAACATTTTTGCTCAAAGGCAGATGCCAGGAAGGCAACAGGTTGCTCCCCAACAACAGCAGCAGCAGTCTCAAAATCCTCAACATTATCTTTATCAGCAGCAGTTACAGCAACAGATTATGAAGCAAAAGTTTCCACAGGGAAGCATGCCACTCTCACACATGCAATCTCACATGCAGCAACAACAGCCTCAGCAGCAGCAGAACCTATTACAATCTTCTCAGCAATCTGTTATGCAGCCTTCTGTTATGCAACCGGCTCCACTATCTGGCCTTCAACAGAATCAACAGTCTTCTGTTCAACAGCCAACTCAGCCAATGCTCCAGCAAAATCCACAATCAGTCCTCAGGCAACAGCAACAACAGCAACAACAACAGCCTCAACAGACTTCTGTTATGCATCAACAGCAAACAACGATAGGGCAACAGCTTATAGGGCAGCAGCCAAATTCTACAAACATGCAGCATACCCATCTAATTGGTCAGCAAAACAGTATCTCTGACATGCAGCAGCAGCAGCAGCAGCAAAGATTGCTAGGCCAGCAGAATAATCTTTCCAACCTGCAGCAGCAGCAGCAGCTGTTGAGTCAGCAAAATAACTTAACAAATATTCATCAGCAGCAACAGTTGGGTACCCAAAATAATGTTGCTGGGCTACAGCAACACCAGCAGCATTTGCTTGGAACACAATCTGGTAACACTACCATGCAGTCTACTCAGCACTCTGTACACATGCTACAACCATCTAAGGTTCCATTGCAGCAACAAAACCAACAGAGTGCTGCAACTTTAATGCCAAACCAGGGTCAACAGTCACAACCACAGCCACAGCAACAGCAAATGATGTCACAGATTCAATCACAGTCTGGACAGTTGCCACAGCAGTTAAGTTTGCAACAACAGCCAAATTCACTACAACGAGATATGCAGCAAAGGCTTCAAACATCAGGTCCCTTACTTCAGTCACAGAATATGATTGATCAGCAGAAGCAGATGTTTCAATCACAAAGAGCCATTCCAGAGGCATCATCAAGTGTGTCACTTTCCCCTCTCAACAACTTTTTACTTTCTAGTTTCTGATTATTTCTACTCACAAGTAGCTTGATTACAATTTTTATGATCTTATAAGCATGGATATTTACATGTCATGTGGATACCACATCACAGTGATATTCAAAAAACCAAGGATGCGACAAAACAAGGGCTCCACTAAAATAAATATATATTTTCTAATGTATTCATGAAAATAGTAAATAGTACTTTATTTTGATTTTTACATTACAAAGATATATACAAAGATGGTAAGAATCCATTTCCTGCATTCTTCATTTCAGAGAATAACTGTTAAAAAAGTTTATAATACTTAATTTTAGAAAATTCTAGTCATAAATAAATGAGAAGGTTTCGGAAATGGAGTTTTTGTTCTAGGGTGTGGCATCCCTTGGTGCTTCTCGATAAAACTATTTCTTTAAAGGCTTGAGTTTTACATTTCATATTCATTTTGTTTTATGATTGGATCTCAAGTCATTTTCTTTAAATTTGTAATTTTTTATGGCTATAAGTCTCTAAATTTGTAAGATGTTGTAGAGCAAGGTCTGGTTCTAAACAACTTTCAAAAATAATAGGACACATTTGGACATGTTGCTGAAATGTCCTTGTGTTTTTGCACCTTCTTGGAAGTGTTTTTTCTTCTTAGCTGTTCTTGGTTTGTTATGTGTCATAGTTTTGGCAATGGTTAAAGTTTTTCCTAAAAAGTAATTTGTTTGTAATCAAAATGTACTTGTAATTTGAAAATGATTTCTAAGGTTCCTTGTCAGCTATCTTAGAAGATATATTTTTCATTTCATGCTAAATGGAACAAAAGTTCTTGGACCGAAGTAGTTTGTTTACGTGTCACATAAATATTGTAGCAATGTTAATGTTTATGTTAGTACTATATTTTGCTTTCTTGTGTACATGTTGCCAATAGATGATTTAATGATCTTTTTGCTTGACTATGGTTAATTACTTTTCTTACTTCCATAATTATGTTAATTGCATCTATAAGCGAATATATATCCAATGATCACTACATTAATTGTCAAAGGATTATTAAAATGTGTTAGATACACTTCAAGTATAGTGGTATCAATTTTTGTTACAAAATAACCAAACCAAATCAAATCAAATTAAACCTTTTCCCACTAGGTGGGTTTGGCTATATAGATTTGACAATGTTAATCAAATCTGTTAAGAGCCATATCCTTCGTTAGATTTATGTAGGTAAGGTCATATTTAATAGTTACTTTCCAATTGCTCTTGGGTCTCCCTCTTCCTTTCTTACTCTTGGCAATCTCTATGCTTTTACACATTCGATGATAATATAAGAATCCTTTGGGGGAAGATCTAATGCTGGAAGATTTCGAATAATGTCCTTAATTTTATGGACAAGATTCCAATCTTATACCCCCATTGGACGCCTTCTAACATGACTGAACCATCTTAGTTGATTTTCTCTCATTTTATCTTCAGTCGGTGCTATTCCTACTTTACCCTTAATCTCCTCGTTCCTAATCCTATCTCTCCTTGTGATCCCGTATATCCATCTTAACATTCTCATCTCTGTAATTCCTATTTTCTGAACATGATTATGCTTTACTGCCCAACACTCTGATCCATACAATAACATTGGTCTTACTGCCACCGTATAATTCTTTTCTTTAACCTTGAGGGGAACTTTCTGATCACGCAATACACTTGAAGCACTCTGCCATTTGGTACACCTGGCTCCTGTGACTTACATCAGTATCAATCCCTCCATCCTGTTGTACTATAGATCCAAGGTATCTAAATTTTTTTTTTTTTTTTTACAATTTTTTGAGTGTCCAAACTTGCTTTTATATTACTAGTTGTCCTATTTCGACTAAATTTGCATTCCATATATTCCGTCTTACATCGAGTTAGCCTCAACCCTTTTGTCTCTAACGTTTTTCGCCACAATTCTAGCTTAGCATTTACTCATTTTCTCGTATCATCTACTAAAACAATGTTATTTGCAAATAACATATACTATAACACCTCATCTTGAATATGTCTAATAATATCATCCATAATTAGGGCAAACAAGTACGAGTTTAACGCTGAGCCTTGGTGTAGACCAATCGTGATGGGAAATCTTTTAGTCTCTCTGCCAACCGTTCGTATAAATGCTCAAGCTCTATCATACATGTTTTTTATCGTCTCAATATATGTGACACACACTCCTTTCTTTTCCAATACTCTCCATAGAATCTCCTTAGGAACCCTATTATAACCTTTCTCCAAATCAGTGAACACTATATGTAAATCTTTTTTTCCTTCTCTATATTGTTCCATTAACCTTCTCAGGAGTAAGGTAGCCTCCATAGTTGATCTCCCAGGCATGAAACCAAATTGATTCTCTGAAACGTTTGTTGTCTTTCTTAATCTTCTCTCAGTAATTGTCTACCATAATTTTATCGTATGGCCCATAATTTTAGTATGTTATTTTCCCGTTATCGCTGAAATAGAAATTTTTTGGAAATGAAAAAAAGAATTCAAAGATACAAAAAAAGTTTTTGGAAATGAAGTTTGAAATATATCTGAATGTCTTAAAGGGTAATAATGAAATAATTGAACATATTAAAACTTATACATCACTCCCATAGAAGAACAAACATAAAATAAAAAAAAAAAAAGCCATTGTCATTATTGTTTAGCATTGTCAAATGACTCAATTTTATTAAAGAATACACATAGAACAATAAATGATTCTAAATGTGTATGGCATCTTAACAATAATAAGTTCGAAATATTTACTTAGATAATCATAATAATAGCATTGTTGGACTATGGAGGCATTGAAACAAGTCCTCCGAACCTTGGGGGTGAGCTCAGCTAATCAGACATTTTATTTGTTTTCCAGTGGTCACTAATTCAAGTTTCTTTAGGGCCACTAGAGGCTTAATTGATTGTTAACTTCCAAGACCTTAGAGATTAGTTGAGGTGCGCACAAGTTGATCTGGATACCTTAAGTTATCAAAAATCGATTAAAACAAGTCCTCCGTTCTGGTTTGAGAATATGTGGCTATTATTGGAAGGATTTATAGATAGGGTTGCTACTTGGTGGTCAAGTTTCCCAGAGAATGGTTGTCCCATTTTTGATTTGCTAAGAAGTAAAGCATTTGGAAAGGGATCTCACAAAGTAGGATGGAGATGATTTTGGGAAAGTTGAGTAGTTGAAGAGTAAGTTGTTGGAGGAAATAGGCAGTATTGATCGAAAGGATGAGTTAGGGTTATTAACAGAGTGTGAGGCTAAAGACAAAGCAGAAAATAGAAGAGCTCTTTGTTGTGTTGCAAAAATGGAGGACATTTGTTAGTGTTAGAAATCTAGAGTGCTGTGATTGGAAGAGGGAGATAGGAGCACGATTTTTTCTGCAGGATGGGTAATTTATAGGAGAATAAATCATATTGCTAAAGTTAGAATTGGGACAATGTTTTTATACAAGATTTGGATATTAGAGAGAGGATTGCAGGTTTTTATGTAAACTTATTCACTGAAGCTGAGGAATAGTGTCCTAAATTGGATGGCGTGAAATTTTCTTCCATTTCTTTGTAGGATAGCAGGAGGATCAAAGGCAAGTTCACTGTGGAAGAGGTATGGAATGCTCTAAATATGTTGAATGGTGATAAGGCACTAGGTCTAGCTGACATGACTGTGGCTTTCTTTTTGAACTGTTGGAATGTTGTTAAAAATGATGCTATGCGGGTGTTTGAAGAGTTATTTGAGAAAGGGGAATTCGTGAGGAGTTAAAAAATGATGTTATGACAAAGCCCCTGGTCCTGATGGGTGGGGACAAAGCCCCTGGTCCTGATGGGTGGACTATAGGTTTCCTGCAGAATTGTTGGTTTTTGCCTCAAGGAAGACATAATGGAGGTTTTTGGTGAGTTTTATGACAACTGCAAGTTTGAAAGGAGCTTGAATGCAACCTTTATTGCTTTAATTCCAAAGAAGAAAAATGTTGTGGAACTCAAAGATTATAGACCCATTAGTTTGGTGGGTGCTATTTACAAGTTATTATCAAAGGTATTAGCAAATAGATTGAAAAGAGTGATGGATGGACTGATTTCGGAGTCTCAGAATGCATTTGTTAGGGGAAGACAGATCTTAGATGCATCTCTCATTGCTAATGAGGTCCTCAATTCCAGAATTAAAGGAAAAAGAAATGGTCTGATTTGCAAATTGGATATTGAGAAGGCATATGATCATGTTAATTGGGACTTCCTCTTGTATTTGTTGAAGAAAATGGGTTTTGGGGTCAGATGGTGTAGGTGGATTAAGTGGTGCATTTCCACTGTCAGGTTTTCTATTTTAGTTAATGGAACTCCAGCTGGTTTCTTTGGCTCCTCTCGTGGTCTAAGACAAGGTGACCCTCTTTCACCTTTTCTTTTTATTATAGTGATGGAAGTCTTCAGCAGAATGATTGCAAAGGCAGAGTTGGGTGGTTACTTGGATGGATTTTCTGCGGGTATAAGGAACAGAGATGTTAAAATTTCTCATCTTCTGTTTGCAGACGATGCTATTGTATTTTGTGGAGATGAAGCTTTACAACTTGGTCATTTAAGATGCATTTTATTGGGGTTTGAAGCAGTGTCTGGGTTGAAGATTAATCTCAGTAAATCTGAGGTTATCCCAGTTGGAAGGATTAATGGAATTGAAAAATTAGCAGCTGTTCTTGGATGTAAGATTGGTTCTTTGCCAACAGAGTACTTGGGGTTGCCTCTTGGGGTAAATATTAAGTCGAAGCAGATTTGGGATCCGGTGATTGATAGATGTAAAGCAAGGTTGGCAACGTGGAAAGTAAATTACCTGTCATCAGGAGCTAGGATTACTCTTATTAAGAGTGTATTAGCGAGTCTTCCAACTTATTATTTCTCTCTTTATCCTGCTCCTATGTCAGTTATTAATGAGTTGGAAAGATTGCAAAGGGATTTTCTTTGGGGGAAGAGTGATAGAGCATTCAAGCATAATTTAGTGGAATGGAGGGTGGTCTGTAAGCCTTTAATTGCCGGGGGGGCTGGTATAAGGAAGATGAAATTGCATAATGAAGCTTTAATGGGGAAATGGCTTTGGAGATTTGCTCATGAGGAATCCAGTCTTTGGAAAAAACTAATAATGTCAAAGTATGGTATGGAAAAGGGGGGATGGAGATCGGCTTTGGGGTCATCTAATATTGGTGCAAGCTTATGGAAATATATTTGCAGGGCGTGGCCTAGTTTTGTTAGATGTGTCTCTTGGAAGGTTGGAAGAGGGGATAGAATACAATTTTGGCATCACAATTGGCTCCCTGTTGGGAATCTTGCAGACATATTTCCAGAAATTTATGCGCTTGCTACGGATAAGTCTGCTTTAGTGGCCGATTATTGCTCTGGTTTTGGCCATTGTGGGGTTTGG
>JAVXUM010000021.1:17571919-17590837 GCA_035590655.1 Pouteria glomerata | reverse complement strand
CCAATTGTCTCTTCCCTCCCACGTCACACAAGTCAGCTCAACCACGTCGCCAATTGAAGGAACCCGATCCGCACCATAGAAGACACGACACGACACGTGGTGCGTTCCCCATTCATTGATCCAACCCGTGCGTTCCAAGAAACGTCCGGAAGGAAAGTCTCCTAAACTAGAACAACTTGGACTAGTTGTCAAAAATTTGCAGAATTCGACTAGGTCTCGGATTATTCCCACTTACCTTTATATACATAACCTTCTCATCTTTTCCTCCCTAAGCACTCACACATTCTTAATTAGATTCACAGCGTTTGTTTCCATCCGCCGCGCAAATCGATCCCTACCGCACGTCGAAGACAATCATGTTGATGATGTCAATTTTCAGCCCGTTCGATGCCCTCGTCGCCGAATCCTTGGGATTTTCTTGGGCTCCTCCTGCGAAACAGGGGAAGTTAGATTCGTCGGATGATCGCAAGGGGGCGTCTTCGTCGGCACCGGTGATTAATGAGAATTTGAGTAAAAGTAAAGAAGGCAATTCTTCTGGACCGGTAGCGACTGGTCGGAGGTCAAACGATCGTCAACAAAGGAGGACGCTGACGTTTGCGCCGGAGTTTGATGGCATCAACTGTTTCGAAACTATCGTCTCTAGTTGATTTTCTCTTTCAGATTTGTAGTTTTGTTTTGTTTCTTTCTTCTTTTTTTTTTTTGGGGGTATTCTTTTCTGCTTTGAGTTGTCAATAGTTAGGATTACAAAAGATCCACGAATCTCCGATGAATGTGTCGGTGTCCGGTCAGTTCAGACTGCTTGTAGGAATTTTTTTTGATTTGAAAAGAGAATGCCGGTTTAAAGAGAGAACAAAATTTCAAATATGGAAGCGATTGTTTGTGCCATTCTAGCATTTAATAAGCTCCTTATTTGCTAATTACACTATCAATTTTCCCAAAAGCTTTATAAAAGGTGGATGAGACGCTATGCAAGGATTTAGGCTTTGTGTGATAATGAAAGAAAAAGTTTTTAATTTTTTTTTATAATTTTATTTCGTCTTATATAATTTATTACTAAAATTGAATTTTTTAAAAAAATTATAATTTTCAAAAGTTTTAATTGTATTCGTAAAAAAAAATCAAAAAAATTATATTTATTTTTATAAAAATTATTCGTTTGGATAAAAAGGAAAACAAAGAAGTTGATTTATTTTTTATTTCTTCTAGTTTTTATCTAAAATTTTTAATTTTATTTTTTATGAAAACTATTAATATGTTTAAAACTTATATTTAAAAAAATAAAATTTAAACATTTTAATAACCCAAAAAAAGCGCTATACCAACTTATAATAAGGACAACCGTGTGGTATACATAAAAGAATAACACAAATCAACCTTTCGGGGTGGTCGGGTGGAAGTCGGGATCGCCTTAAGAATGAGGGTCATGAGGTCTCGAATTCGACTCACCTTCGGGGGTGAGTTACTACGTTTGTGGGTTCCTATTGGCTTTCACTCGGTCGAACCGATCAGCCAGGCTTGCCTAGGCTGGTTTATTCTTCAGGGCTTTTTGCCGACTAGGATCCTGGAGCGTGTTTCGTCCTGTGCGCACCCCTCAGGGTAGCGGTTGCGGACTTCCACGTACCAGAAGAATAACACAAACCACTCTTGAAGATAAGACTTGTATAATTTAACTTATCTACATTTTAGAGCTTATGAAGCACGATAAAATAATGAGCACAAATATTGTCTATTGGAATAACTCATTACAAAAACATACAAGTGGTGTTTGGTGCAACGAAAAATAATAAAAAATATAATTTGAGTTATTTTTTGGCGTTTAATGTGTTGCTATCAAACCACATTTTTGAGAAATAATAGTGAAATTTTTTAATTTTTATGTTAACTTTTTACAGAAAAATCCGTTTGAACAATTTTTTTGGGTCCGTCAGAACAGTTTTATGGGTCCGTCAGAACAGTTTTATATCAGAATTTGTGAAAAAATTATTAGAGTTTGTGAAAAAATTATTGAGATTGTAAAATATCATTGGAGTTTGTGAAAAAATTTGAGATTTATGAAAAAATTATTGAGATTTGTAAAAGTAGACATATATAAATTTATTTTAACTCTCACGAAGTATGAAAAATAAAAAATATGTTAAAGAATTATAGAAATTATCATAAATTTTTAGAGCTTTTTAGTTATTTCTAACGCGTCAAATGCTCCTAAATTATAGGTGTGTTTGGAGTTGTATAAAATAAAAAGTTAATATTTCAGATTTTCTGTAGTGAGTAGAAAATTTAAATTTTACAGTTTCGGACTTTGTATAATAAGTATAAAATTTAAATTTTATAATTTCGGGCTATATATTTATAGAGATTTGTAGAATTTTATATTATTTTATTTTATTTTGTAGAGCCCCAAACAGGGCTAATATGCTATGAGCATTACAACTACAGAAATGTTCTGTTAAAATTTTGAGGAGGCACATAAGAAAGTAAATTCAATAAAAACGAATAAAATATCAAAAGAAAAAAACTCATAAAATTCTGGATAACTTCTTATAAAAATACATACTCTTTCCATATTAGAGGCTGTTTGGAGATAGAAAAAAAATGAAACTTTTAATAACTGTTTGTATTTTTTTGTGTGTTTTGTGAATAAAAGTGTAATTTCTAACAATTTTTTATAATTTTTTGGTATTTGGTAAAATTATTACTGTAACAGAGCAGAAAAGTGACAACTTTTGAGTGTTTGGTAAAATTTTTTACTGTAGCAGAGTAGAAAAGTTAAAAAAAATAGGACCCGCTACAATAATTATTTACTGTAGTAGAGCAGAAAAGTAAAAAAAATTATGAATTTATCAAATACTTAAATTACTGTATAAATGTCAACTTCTAATATTTTTTTTTTTTATATTTCTTGAACTTTCAAACGGACTTATAATCTCTAATAAAATTAAATCATACGCAAGAAAAAAAAAATCTCAAAAAGAAATAAAGGTTTCTATTGTTAAAAGAAAAAGTTTATGAATACAAAATCTTGACAAGCAATATTGCATCTCAAAAGTCAAAAAAAAAAGTGAAATTTTAAATAAAAGAAATTAAATTCTGTACTTGTTAAAAAACGTACATTAAAGAAAATAGTTGTCGTTGTTGATGTTCGCCTATGCTCCTGCTAAGATTTAACCCATTTTATTGAAAACATAATAAAATTTTATTTGTCTTTTATTTTTGACAAAATTTGACACTCTAAATAAGCATCCAATCTCCACACAACATCAAAGTATTTTTTAAACACGCCATTGCAAAATAGTATTTTAGGTGTGTTTAAATTATAGAAGTTAGTATAAATTTATAAAAATTATAATTTTCGTAGTTTATACAATAATTAAAAAATTTAAAGAGGTGTTTGGTATGATAAAAAAGTGAGATAAAATGAGATAATTTGTGCGTTCATAATTTGTGCAGTCAGATAAAAAGTGAATAACTTTTAGAGATTTTCAGAGTTTTTCTGCAAAACAAAACACCCCCCTAAATGTTGCAAAAATTTTTCAAATTTTAGAAAATTTTGTAGAACTCCAAACAAATTTCTAAGATTAATTTAATTTAATATTTAATATAATTTAATTATTTATTATATTAAATAATTAATATTAATTATTAAATTAATTGTGTTATATAATTTAATATAATATAAATTATTAAATTAAATTAATTTTATATTATATTATATTATATTATATTATATTAATTATTAAATTAGATTAATTTAGTTTTATTATTTATTAAAAATAATTTAATAATATATATTTATATAATTAATTTAATTAATTGAATTCAATTTTATTATTTATAAAATAATTTATTTTAATAAAATATTTGAATAAAATAATTTATTTTTTTATGATGTAACAAAAAATCGATAAGATATTTGCAACAGAAAAAGAAAACAAAGTGAAAGCACTTTTTCTTCTATTTTCATTTTTCTCTTTATGTTTTCATTTTTTTGGAAACAAAAAAATATTTATAGATTTAACAAATATGTTTTTATTGCAAGTTTACAAAATTTTGAAAACAAAAACAGAAAAATAGAAAATGAAAACTTTACCAAACGGGGCCGTAGTTACTAGAGCACTGGAAGGATCTAGAGTGAATTTTATTTGTACCAAACTGGAAACATATGATATATGTGCTTTAACTTGAGGGACTATTCAATGTAATTATGTTATGAGCATAGGGGTATTGTAGTTTGTACATTTTTTTTTGTTACTAATATAAATGCACAAGTGAACAATCCTATTGGGGTATGCCATTCATTCCAATCCAAGTATTTTGGCAATGTCAATGGTTCTTATATTTTAAAGTCAGAGCAGTACATTTTGTACTTAATACTAATGCAGATTTATGTTTGTGTGTTAGCTTCATTAGATTCCACAGCGCAAACAGGAAATGCAAATAGTGGGGATTGGCAAGAGGAGGTCTATCAAAAGGTACAATGTCATTATTTTTTATTTTTTTATTTTTTGTCATTAGAACTGAATTCCCTTGTGAAGCAAGTCTTGTACAAGAATTTATTGAGTGCAACAAAATGAAAAAAATTACATTGTTTCTTAGAAGACAAACATCAGACAGTGTTTTTACTTTCAACTACTTAGCAAACTGCAATCAGTATTCATTGAACTTGAAGTTGGAAAGGTATAATTGTGGTTAATTATGTTGTTGCAATTGTTTAAACAGCTTCATGGTATGGTGAACTGACAGTAGCAATGTTATGCTTTAGCAATGGGTGCTATAATAGCAGGATCCCGCTGTATGGATTGTTCTACTCGTCCTGGGGTACCCATTGAGATTTGATATCTCATGGGTAAGAATGTTAGATGTGGGGAACAAGAGTTATGAGGAGTGAAAGAAATGCTTGGCATATAGTTCTATTTTGTTGTTGGATTATTTTGGGGGAGAGAGGAATTGGAGATGCTTTCAGGATACAAAAATGTCATTGTATACACTAAAAAGTTTGTTCAAGAATCTTTTGTATAGTTGGGTTTTCGGGGGCAAAGGCCCATCGCTTAAGTTGTTTTGCATTTCAGTAAGCTCATGGGAGTTCCTCGAGTGTCATACTTGTTTTCATTTTATCAGGCTTTTGAATGGAGGTGGCGTCTTCTTGAGACCGTCTCAATGAAATTTACTTCTTATTTATCAATACCTATATTGTGTTTGATGCAAACACAGGTTTGATTGTAGAGGATGTGTGTACCAGCACCCAACTTTCGAGCACATCTATTTATATGTAGTTGCATCTAAAACTCATATATGAGCTAATGGAATTTAGACGCTAAGGATTCTATGTGAAAACGATATTTAGATTTTTTGGGACCTATTTGGAAATTACTTTTGGTAGTGTTTTGTGATAAAAAAAATTATTATCTTTCCCTCTATTGTCTCAATTATTCTACCATATTTGGTTGATATCTCTAATATAAATCTTTTGACATGGAGTCCACATTAAAACAATTTTTTCCTACATTTTAAATATAATTTCCTTTTCAATTAACTGCATTGTCTTATGTTATTGTCTACACTTGTGATGTGCATGTAGTCTGTGCCTTCTTTTTAAGTAATATTTAAGGCCAAGGGGTAAGGAATGGTTTATAGTTTTGGAATGAATGATGAGAATGTAGTCGGGAGGATCAAGAAGTTTTGTTGAATAGAGGTAAAATTTTACAAGAATAATATAACATAGGGGGTGTTTGGTGTGATAAAAAGTGAGATAAAATGAAATAAATTGTGAGTTCGTAATTTGTGCAGTAAGAAACTTTTAGAGATTTTCAGTAAACTTTAGCATGCCAAACAGCCCCATGATAAGTAGGGATGACAACGGGTTGACTTTGGGTTGAGTTTTGCTAAACCCTAGTTGAATGTAGTAGGAAAAACCTTTCTCATATTTGTTTTCATACCAATGAACAAGTTATGGAAGATGATGAATTTAACTTTAGCTTTCTTTTTAAAATCTTTCTCCATAATTATAGTGAATTAAAAAAAAAAATTAATGCAAGATATTTTAATAAATCTTAAACTTGTAAAAATTTAATATTTAAAAATAAAAGTCTCCAATATTTTGAATCTAAATAAATAAATCAACAATCTATCAAATAGCATAGTTAAATAGGTATTAAAATTAATTTTGAAGTAGGGCAGAATGAGAGGGGCATTTTCGTTAATAAAAAAGATAAGGCCATTTTGTTTAAGCTAGAGAATAAGGGAGTAAATATAAGAGGAGCAAATAAGGTGGGGGAAGTAGGGGCAAATAATGACAAGGGCATTTTTGTATAACTAGGGAATAAGGGGTTATAAGTGTAATTTTGATGTCCTGGGCCTGCTGTGCGTCCCGCCTCTGAATGTAGTGGTTGTGAAATAAATCAATAAAATAATATTATAGAGAAATAACATCAGGCTTAAAATGGAATGGAGGATGTAGAATCTTATGTTAATCGTACCTAAAATTTCTTAGGAATCACATCTGGGATTGGGTTACGTTATGGTTCACTCAAAGCTTTGAAAAAGCTTCTTAGAAATGCTAATAAACTAATTACTTTAAATAGAAGTATTGTATTTTTATTTATGGTTTGTTGACTTCTGCTACTTCAATATGATTAACCAATTAGAATGCTAAAATAGCAAAAGTAGGTGCTTTAGTAAGCCAGACTATTCTAGACTAACAGAAGACTCCATTTAAGGTGCAATGACATAATTTGACCCACAATATGACTTGAAGGCTATCACTGTATTGTGTGTTGTGAATAAAAATGTCTTGTTTCATAGACATTGTCTTTTCAATGTTACTTGAAATTGTAAAACTTCTACTTTGCAGATTAAAGCGATGAAGGAGTCATATCTGCCAGAACTAAGTGAAATGTACCAGAAAATTGCTGCTAAATTGCAACAGGTAATTTTCCATGTGTACTTAAATGAATTTTGTTTGTTTTCAGCAGATTGTTTTCCTTGCATAATTTCCTTGTTATTTTGGTTGCACCATTACCCTGGCTGGGGGGTTGTGATTGGAGTCCAGGGTTCAAAGCAATGGCATTCCTTTGGGAGTTTTTAAAAGTAAAATTGAGGGCATTGTTGAAGTGAAAGATTCCTGTTTGATTAAACAGTAGGCCTCCTGGGCATTGAATTGCCCAGCTTATTGGAAGCTTCTCCCCTCACAAAGAAAAAACAAAATGAGGAAAAGAAAATAAATTATGCAGATTGTCCTTTTTTTACGTGGTTTTGTGAAAATATTGGATATGTCTAATCATTCTTGCAAACTTTCCAGCATGATTCTCTACCTCAGCAGCCAAAAACTGATCAACTTGAGAAGCTGAAAATGTTCAAGTCTATGTTGGATCGCATCATGTCGTTCTTACAGGTTCCCAAAAGCTCTATAGTACTTAGTTACAAGGAGAAGTTGAGCTACTATGAGAAGCAAATAGTTCATTTTCTTAATACAAATAGGCCCCGGAAGCCTTCACTGCAGCAAGGGCAACAAATCCCCCCGCCTCATATGCCCATTCAACAGTCACAGCAGTCACAATCTCAGATTACTCAGGTGCAGCCACATGAAAATTCAATGAATGCTCAGCTACAATCAATGAAATTGCAGGGTTCTGTAGCAACAATGCAACAACACAATGCATCAAATCTGCAGCATAATACCTTACCTTCATTATCAGGGGTTAATGTATCTCAGAGCATGATAAGTTCACTACAGCCTAGTTCCAATATTGATTCAGGTCAAGGAAATGCGCTCAATGCATTGCAGCAGGTTACTGTTGGATCTCTGCAACAAAATTCTGTTAGTGCTTCTCAACAGGCAAACATCAACTCCTTGTCATCTCAAAGTGGGATGAATGTGCTGCAGCCAAATGTTTCTCCTCTTCAGTCAAATTCCAATATGCTTCAACACCAGCATCTAAAACAACAGGAACAACAATTGAAACAGCAACTTCAACAGCGCCAGATACAGCAGCAAATTCTCCATAAGCAACAGTTACTGCAGCAGCAGCAGCAGCAGCAGCAGCAACAGCAGCAGCAGCAGCAACAACAGTTGCACCAGCAAACAAAGCTGCAACAGAATCCCCAGTTGCACGTACACCAAATGCCACAGCTTCATCAGATGAATGATATAAATGAGTTGAAGATGAGACAGCAGATGGGTGTCAAATCGGGAGTTTTTCAACAACACCCCTCAGCGGGCCAGCGCTCAGTGTATCACAATCAGCAGTTGAAGTCTGGAGCTTCATTTCCTATCTCTTCACCACAACTGCTCCAGGCTTCATCTCCTCAAATGCCTCAGCATCCTTCTCCACAAATTGACCAGCAAAATCTGCTGACATCTCTTACGAAAGCTGGAACTCCTTTGCAATCTGCAAATTCACCTTTCATTGTACCATCTCCTTCAACCCCTCTGGCTCCATCCCCAATGCCGGCGGAGTCTGATAAAGTTAACTCTGCTGTTTCAGCATTATCCAATGCTGCAAATATTGGACAACAAACAACTGGTGTTGTAACTTCAGCTCAGTCCCTTGCTATCGGTACTCCTGGAATATCGGCCTCCCCGTTGCTTGCAGAGTTTACTAGTCCAGATGGGACGCATGGTAATGCCTCAACAGTTGTTTCTGGAAAGTCTAGTGTCACAGAGCAGCCTCTTGAACGCTTAATAAAAGTGGTTAGTTTGATTTGATCTCAACTGATTATTTTTGGTCCATAATCAATATATTCATGATGAAAAGTTTAGTTGAACATTTTATCTATAAATTGGATCAGAATATTTAAATGACAGCATCATTTCAAATTTTCAGGTAAAGTCAATGTCACCTAAAGCATTGAGTGCCTCAGTTAGTGATATTGGTTCTGTTGTTAGTATGATTGATAGGATAGCAGGATCGGCACCTGGTAATGGATCTAGAGCTGCAGTTGGTGAAGATTTAGTTGCTATGACAAAATGTCGTCTACAGGCAAGAAATTTTGCTACACAAGATGGAAACTCCGGAACAAGGAAAATGAGGCGCTACACAAGTGCAATGCCCATAAATGTTGTGTTATCTGCTGGTAGCGTAAATGATAGTTTCAAGAATTTGACTAGTTTGGAAGCATCCGACTTGGAATCAACTGCAACTTCTGGCATCAAGAGGCCTAGAATTGAGGTATTGTTTATTGTTTGATATTTTCTTAAATAAGGAGGCATGTGGACAGTATCTTGATATTAACTCATAACATAAAACTCTGGTTTCCCTAGAGGATCCCTAGTGACATTAATAAATTAAATGTTTTGAGTATCCATCTTTACTTAAAAATTACTTTTTATTTTTTGAGAAATTTTACCTCATAATATACCATGTTGCAGGACTTAGTTTTTCATTGTTATGTCCTATTGTCCTATCTCCATGGGCATTGTGTCTTATGAAGAACTCCAGAACATTAGGCATGTTATACAGTTCAATGGTATACCATGGGCTATAATTCAAACTAGAAAAACTGCATTTTTTTTAACATTGTGCTATTGTGTCATCATCGTGGATGACCCAAAGGCATATCTCTTGAAGCTTCGTGAGGAAATAATATAATACCTTTAGAGGAAGATATGACCTAAATTTTAATGAAGTTTTCCTGGGGACATTTCGTTTATATTTGCTGATATAGAGGACCCAAGGTATATGCGGACAATGAATCAGCAGTTGCTCAAGATGTAAGCTAAAATTATTGCAATGCCTGGCTGGTTAATTAGTTGGTGTTATGTGTACACAAAATAAAAAATTGGAGTAATAATGCTGCTGCAAAAAATATGAGAAGTTTCTAGATTGTTTTTGGCTTCAGTTTAAAAAGACTGGATTGCTTTGGCTTCATTTATGTTGTTGGGTAATGGAAGTATCTCAGCTTTTATTTAATTGCTTCTCCCACCTGGTGTGCTGCAACAAAATAAACTTTTAACAATTTATACCCAAATTTCACCTCTGGTATGTGCATAGTTAAATTCCCAAGTGAGGACCCAAACACTGGTCTGTCTAAGTTGAATATAAGCCATGCTCTGCAACTGTCATGCTTGCTGCAGCAGATTACCATATCTTCAGTTCTTTGGTGATGGCCGAAGGAAAATATCCTTGGACCCCTTGGTCTATGCATCTAAATATTGTTTATGTGATCTTCTCTTAAGAGACTTAGTTGAAGTACGGAGCATTTGGGAAAATTGGACACCCAGAACTAGGAGCTTAGGCTTCTATTTGTATTAGTGAGGAGTTTCGTGCAAAATAGGAAAGGAATATCAAAATCCTAAGTATCTACACGAAGACATAATGATCCTAATTCTAGAACTTATTTACTTCTAACACTACCCTCAAGCTCAAGCACAAGCACAAGCACACAGGCTAGAAACGTGTTTAACCGGTGTACCTCCTAAGGCATGAGTGCATAGATTTGTGAGTTGATCTTCTGAATTCGCATGATCAATCTTTATCACATTTTGAAGGGGTTTTTCTTGAACAAAATGAAAGTCTACCCGATGGAATTCTTACTATGTGGACTGCTGCTTTGCTATCACACAACAATTTCATCAGGGAGTTGTACTTGCTTCTTTTTACCATGCGATAGGTCAGTGAAGCGTGAGGGGGTGCAGAGAAGGAAAGGCGAAACACTTTGGCCTTGTGACACACTAAGTTCATCTCCAATATGTTTCAACCACACTAATTGTCATGTTGTATGGGCAAGCCCGGTTTGGAATGTGCTAAATATTCCCCTACAAATAGGATAGCTGGTGGTGGACCTTCTATCATGTGGATATATAAAATCCAATTTGCATTAATACACCCTTGTTCTGGGTTGTGATCACAATCCTTGCATAGCAAACTACAAATAGGAGCACCTTTGAGATATCTTAATATGGGTATGACAGCCTCCATGGGGATTCCAAGAACCAATTCCCAGATTGGTAGCGAAGGAAATACCTGGTCGAGTAATTGTCGAGTAGTAGTTCAACTTGTCAACCCATCTTCTATATTTTCTAGGATCATCTAGCAATGGACCTTCATTGGATAGAAGTTAACTGTTAGGGCCCATTGGAGTATCAACTAGTTTAACTCCTAATAGTGTTGTAGCACAAAGGTTTTGTGCATTTATGGTTTTGTGCTGGATAAGCAAAAATGCATATTATGATGCATGCCATCTAAAAGTGCTAGGGTATCTAAAAGTGCTAGGGTATTGCCTTACGAGCTTTTATATGAACATGCCTGGTAAACAATTCTTTCACATTTAGCATGACTTATGCTTCTGTCCTCAAATATTCTACAAATTTATGAATTGGAAAGCTCAATTCCTCACTGCATCTGGAATTCATTTAGACCAGGAGGAGGCCATTGTGGTTCTAGAAATCCTGCATTGGAAATAATCCAAGATTAAGATATTCTAGTTTGGTTTGGAATTTGTGGAATTTGGAATTTGTGGAATAAAGCATCTGATCTTGACATGTAAGAAATAAGAATGTAGAATTAACTTACATTGTTTGGCCGCATCTGAAAACTTCTACAAATTAAGGATGTGAAGCTTGCATATGGTGTATCCTTTATGACTCATATTACTGCCATTACATTTTTATTTGCAATGTTTGAAGGAACCTCTCTCTCATAAGTATTGACTGGTTGTTCAAGCCATTATGGTGCGTTGCTTGGGTTTCCAATTGCATTCTAATTTTTCACATTACAGAATTTGTAAGCATTAATAGGTGTGGTGCATTATATGCAGACATATGTGCACTATATTTAGTGGTTAAGAATTGTAAATGTTGTTAGTGTAAGTATAGTGACCATTGGTTTGTAGTAATGTGTGCGGAGAGTGATATAAGAGTGAACCTACATGGTTTAAATGTCGCAAAAGGGTGGAATGGATCCTGTATACTTGAGTACCTTTACCAGTTCATGCGTTTTACATTAATCCATGACATTGAGGAGGGCTTCTGAAAGTCTTTTGGTTTCATGACAGGATTTTCTAGGTGAACGTGGGCATCCTAGGATTGTGGACATGATGTCATTAATTTCATTATGTTCCCAAAGATATTAGTCCAGTCATATTTTCAGAGGCTTGGTAATCATGAAACAGCAAATCAACAAAAAAAATAGTACGGATATGATACTGGTAAAAGGGATGATTGCAAGACCAAAAATGATATTAAGAATCACATACAGTGATGGGTAGATAAAGATATTGCAGATGTTAACGAGGGAAAAATGGCAACGATAATGTCTGGTGATCAATGGATGCATGTATAATGTGTAGTCTGGTTCAAACTGAATGCAATTTAAGGCAAACAAGGTTGGGTTGAGGTTGTAAAGAACATGGGAGTCCTTGATTTCGCAAAGAATATGAAGCTGAATTGCTAAGAAAAATTGTGAACCTATCTCCTAGTCGCTGCCTTATGAATTATTTTCAAGTGCAATGTTGTTATGAAGTTCTTGGTAAGCATCTTGATCCTAGATCTTGTATTTGATCTAATTCTCATGCTAAAAGAAGCTGGCAATTTGATATTGGGATTGACATAGTGATTTGATGGGTGGTTCAGTCGTGTGAGAAATTTGTACTGTTTCCTTGAAGTTTGAGCTCAGTTTGAATGGTTGTACAAATTAATCTTGTACTAGTTAGGCTCTGTTTGGAGCAGCAAGTTTTTCCAGAAAACTTCAAAACACTCCAACAGTTTTTTACTTCCTCCAATCAAATTTCATAACGTGTCACTTTTACACAAACTTTTGGTTTTTATTTTTTTAACTTTTTTAGAACTCCAAACGTCCCGTTAGCTGCCCTTAACTTTTGGAGAAAAGTAGCGTTCGTGTTCAATTTTTTTCACCTTATGTCTCCAATATTTGTTGAAATAAAAACCATGATGACATTTTAATCAATTAACTTGTGTGGCCCACTGAATTTTAATATTTATAAAAAATGAAGTTTAGGTATTGCTATCTGAGTGACATTGGTCAATGCCTATTCTTGCATCAAATTTGGTTGCATCACTTACTAGGACATGGAATAGAGTGAACTTTTAGAGTAGGTATAGCGAAAGTTAGGGGAGCATGAGAGAGGTGGTGATTTGGAGAATTGAATGATACATTTTATGCATCTCCCAAGTTTTAATGACATTATATTACAAAACCAAGTGATAGAAAAAGAAACATTATATAATATGTAATACAGAGAGTATAATTTGAGGCAACCAGTAGAATTAGTGTGGATGGCTACTTTTATCAAGAGAATGACAAAAGTTGTTCTTGGAGAATTGAAGGGGGGCGAAATTTGATTCAAGGAAACTTTGATTTATTTCGAGAAGGCATAAATCAACTGGTAAGGAAGTTTGGAATTTGATTATATGCAAGACCTACAGAAATATGTACACTAGATTTATGATTATGTATTTACGCATGCGTAACTTGCTAGCATGCTTTTTTTTTTTTTTTTTAGACCCAGAACTCTCACCAATTTATTGCACCTCTCAACAAACCGCGTAACTGATGGGTAAACCAGAGAGATATACATTGCCTCTCACACACATCTCTCTTGAATCAGGAGTCGAACCCGGATTGTCTCTGGAGGGAGCATATCCATGAGGAACTTGCTAGAATGCTGGGGAAGAAAGGAGACTTGAATTATATGAAATGCTTCAAGGACGACAGTAAAAGAGGCTAGGTGATGGGATTAAGGAATGACTTATGAATTATTTTTGAAGGATTTTATTTTCAAAAATAAAAAATAAAAAAAAATCAAATAACAACCTTGGCTTTATGAGAAATTAATAATTTTAGCGTAAATGGTAGGTTGGCTGATGGTTTCAATTGTTTTAGGATCATACTATCTGTTGTCAATGGTGAGAATAGCTGGAGGCTAGTTGGGTGAGAAATAGGGTTGTTTGGGGCAAAAGAGAAGAAGCACAAGAGCGGATGTTCTGGCTATGGTGAAGGATTGAAGTAGCCTTGTAAGGATGATGGAGGGTACATTTAAGAGGGGTCAAGCAAAGGCTAGTGACATGGTGATTTGGTCAAATAGTGTCGTTTCCTTTGATTAGGCATTGGAAAGATCACATTCATTTAATTTGGTTTTGTATTTGACTGTAGGGTTTTCTTCTAGTGTCTCTTTTTTGAGCGGCCGAGACAACATCAAAGGATCTTCTAACTCTATCTATTAAGCCATCTTCGATGATCATATGGAGGGGAGCAACATGAAACTGGTGGGGTGCTCATAGGTGGAAGGTACGCTCAGGCGGAAGATATTTTAAAAGTGCTCTAGGTCATGGCTTGTTATGCATGGATCATGGGCATATTGTGATTCAAGGATACACTGATGTGACTAGGTTGGATCTCCATGTAACAGAAGGTTCACTACTAGATATTGTGCATTTATAGGAGGAAACTTCATATCGTAGAAAAGCAAGAAGCAAACCATTGTAGCTCAGTCGAGTGCAAAATCTGAATATCGAGCCATGTTTCACACATCATGTGAGTTAGTTTGACTAACAGATATACTTGAAGAACTTGGTTGGTGTGAACCATGAGCCTTATATGGATTTGATATGTGATAATCAGGCAGCCGTATATATTGCATCAAATCTCATATTTCATGAGGGACTAATCATATAAAAGTAGACTGTCACTTTGTTAGAGAGAATATCCTCTAGAATGATAAAAGCTTGTGAAATCAGAGTATAAGCATGCAGATTTATTTACTAAATCTTTGAGGGACACTATATATTTGTAATAAGTTTGGAAAATCAGCTGGCCAGAACTCAAGTCTTTCTTAGGTGAGGTCTTGAGTTCTACCCTGTGGGGGCTCTTCCTTGGGGGGTGAGCCTGCACACAGATTTTCCGTGAATTTATCCAGCGGTTTGTGGGCTATTGTGTGTCTGATGGGTTTACAGAGTGCACTTCCCTTCATCATAAAAA
Source organism: Pouteria glomerata (assembly GCA_035590655.1). Lineage (NCBI taxonomy): Eukaryota > Viridiplantae > Streptophyta > Magnoliopsida > Ericales > Sapotaceae > Pouteria > Pouteria glomerata. The sequence continues at coordinate 17,575,907 of JAVXUM010000021.1, read as the reverse complement.
TCACGAAATAAAAAAAATAAAATAAAATAAAACTTGGAACATATGATATGTATGCTCCAGTTTGAGGGGTAGTGTTGGCTGAAGAATACATTATTAAGGGCAGAATATTTGTATTTATGGTAGTATAAAGATTCAGGAGGATTGTCATTCATATGTACTTATGCGCATTTCTTGTTTTGTATAAACTCTAAGGATTATACATTAAAACCACAAGAGACTGCATTTAGTGCGTTCGGTTTTCTCAATTGTAAATGCTTTAACAAGGATCATATAAGATTTTCCTTCCATATTGTACAAATCTTCTAATATTACGCATGTGTCAAACTATTCAACTAAGCCTTGAATTTCTACACTTACAATTAGTTTTTTGTTGTGGTGAATATGCACGATCAGGACGGGATGGCTTCATCACTGAGCAGAAATTTATTGCCCTCAAATGATTAAAAACTTCCTCTCTCTGATAGTTATGGTTATTCCACGCTCATTTTATTCATTGATCTAATCATCTAGTGTTAAGTTCTTGGTGAAGTTTCCTCAATTGCTCACAAGGTTATGCATTATTAATTTTCCAGCAATATCATGCTTAGACATGATTCATATGAAGCATTGCAAATTGATTTTGTCTGGATCTTTTGGGGGCAGAAAACCCCCATTTGCCTTGTTTGTAATATGAAGCGTCACCTGTTTCAGGCTAACCATGCCCTGTTGGAAGAAATAAGGGAGATAAATCAGCGACTTATAGATACAGTAGTAGATATCAGTGATGAAGATATTGATCCGACTGCAGCAGCTGTTGCTGCTTCAGAAGGAGGTGAAGGAACCATTGTCAAGTGCTCTTTCAATGCTGTTGCTCTCAGTCCAAACTTGAAGTCACAGTATGCTTCTGCCCAAATGGTGAGTTTCAAATCCATTACTGTCATTTTTGTTCTATTTCCCCTATTCTTTCCATCATTGTATTTACTTTGTGTTTTTTTGTATTTGCAGTCACCTATTCAGCCGTTACGGTTGCTTGTACCAACTAATTATCCAAATACCTCCCCAATACTACTGGACAAATTTCCAATAGAAGTTAGGTGAGGAAACTCGGCTTTGTGTTTTCTTTCTGACTAACAATAGTAGTTATTATTATGGTACTGGCTTTAAGTATTTTCTCGTTTTCTCATTTTTTTATATTATTTATTGACATAGATCATTCCATTTATTTCCTAAATACATTCGAGCAACTTATTTATTGTCAAAAATGGTGGAGCCTAGGTTCAAGGTCCAATTGCTCATAGCTACAAAGCTTTCTTTCCTCGGATTTATTTAAACTAATCTCATTCAAAATAACTCATCTATAGTTGAGCCTAAGTCTAAGATCCAATTGCTTACCAGGCTTAATTTCCTTTTAGAGTTTATTTACACTACTATTGCCTGAGGTTTGGGGAACGATGGTATGGACTCAGATTTGAGTTTACCCCATTGTTGAGTGGTGTGGTACCTATGACACCTACTGAGATGAGAATTGTTGGACTAGAAGTATACTTCATCCAAAATCAGTTCGTTAAAGAATACGAAGGGGCCTTCCTAATCATTACCCGTAAGTTTTGTTTGTGAATGTCAACTATAATTGCATTGTCATTGAAAAATTAAATAGAAGCATATATATATTTTAATTTTATAATTCTTCGGACTTCTACATATCCTCTAATCCAATTTAATCATAATCACCCATCACCACCTTTGGACAAATGGATATCTAATATTGTATCAGAACATTGGTTTCGTTAAAAGCAAATGTAAAATAGAATAAGGATAATTCCATTCCACCACAGAGATCATATTCAAGCCCAAAATTTTCCCAAAAATCTTCGAAAATTCAATGGACCAACCAAACGATTGCAAATTAGAAAAGCAATTGCACCACATGAGAGCCTAAGAGTAGACAAGTCTAACAGTACCAAATTTGAGGATATTTGTTGCCTGAATGATGACATCAGCATGATGTCATCGTATGGAAAGGTGATGTCAATGTGCATTTTTTGTAGATTTCCCATGAATAATCTTTATTACAATTTTAGTACGTGTCAAACATTGAAATACTGTTTTGATACCTTGTTAACTTGCGATTAAATTAAGAAAAAAATGAGAGAAAATACATTATTATGATGCTTTGTGTAGCAAGGCAAGAAAATGTACTACAAGAAAGAAAAAGGAAGGCCCTTTATAGTTGGGCAACAATGTAAAACTGAAGGAACAAGATAACCCTAGAGCTCTAATACTAATATAACTCTAATACTAATATAACTCTAATATTATAATACTTTCTGTCTAATATTTCATGAGAGAACAAAACACATTGATGTGGATTGTAATTTCGTTCAAGAAAAACTCATCCAAATTGTATTTAAGACTTTTAATGTGAATCTGAGGATCAGCTTACAAATGTTTTCACTGAAGTTATAGTGTTTCACTGAAGTTATAGTGGGCCATGTTTCAATATATTTGATAACTTTGAAACATATGACAATATATGCTCTAGCTTGATGGAAGTGTTTAGAAGTAGATATAAATTAGAATTAGGGTAGTTAGATCATTGTACATGTATTTAGGATTTTTGTGTATTTCTTTCCTATTTTGTACAGTTCTATTATTATAAATAGAGGCATAGGCCCCTTGTTGTGTGTGTCATGAATTCCCAAATTCTTTGTATTCCAACAGGTTCAAATTAGGTTGGATTCAGGTCTCATTATGTGTTTGTTTCCTGTTTATGTTTGGTATTGTATGCCAGGTTTGAGTGAGTCTCATTTTTTTTTCCCATTTCTGTAATTTATTATCTATTGTGTGTTTTTGCGGGCCTTGTTTAATTTAACCTATTGGCCTTTCCATGTTTTAATTAAGTTTGCAGCTAGGGATAGTATTTGATAGCTTGATATACATTTCCTAACAACTAAACTATTGGGATTATCGTTGATCTCTATCCCACTCCACAACTATACTGCCACAACAAGATCTGCTCCAACCCCTAATTACTCCTATACGATGACTAGGTGGTGGAAACAAGCTGAATTTTTTTCTGAGCTGTTTGAGCTCGGTTTGTGACCAAAACGAGCTCGAATCAAGCTCAATTTGTGACTTGTTTGGAATCGAGCTCGAGCTTGAATCTAGAAAAAACTCAACTCGAAAGCTAATGAGCCAATTTGATAAAATAGAGTATCTATGTTTTATAATATTTTATTTGTTATATTTTAGATTAAAACGACATTTTGGTTTAATCAAGCTATTCACGAGCCAATCTTGAATTTATATAAAAGTTAGAGTCAAGCTCAAGCATCGAATAAGCTAAAGTTTGGCTTGGCTCCGCTCATTTTCACCCCTAATGATGACACAAGAAATTATAAACTATTTGTTTGCACAATCTATGTGCATTGGTTAGTTCAGATCTGAAGTTTTGGACGTAGAATCGAACCAATAATCTTACTGAACCAAATTGAACCAATAATCTTATAGAAACAGTCCAATTTTGATTGAGCCGATTAGGTTCTTTAATGTGGTGAATGTTTTATGTAGAAATAAGTCTTCAAAAGGGGGTTGGTTCGGGTTGGGTCTCGAAATATGCTAATCCAAGAATCCAACTAAAGTGGTCTGATAGGCATTTTTTTTACACCAAGCTGCACTCTTTATGGAACCTAACCAAGTTTGGTTTTCATGTCTTTGGGTTTTGTGTGCGCCCCTTTTTTGTAACTAATGGAATCCTCCATCTTCAATATTCTTCTTACATTATATCGCTATCATTACCCACTACTGATGCGAGTCCTACATTATCATGCTAATTATTGCCCCCCACAATGACAATCTTGCACAACTTTTTCCACTCTCTGTTGTTCTTACTCTTGTTCTTGTTTTTTTTTTTTTTTAAATCTTTGTCTCCACCTCTTTAAAATCAAATCCATTGGAGTTCACACATATATGGACACATCATTATCATCCATCAAAGTCCCTTGTTTGC
>JAVXUM010000021.1:17545650-17556430 GCA_035590655.1 Pouteria glomerata | reverse complement strand
ATAGGAATGAAACAGCTAATTATACAGAGGAATATCAACCTATCCTAAAATAGACCATTTGGCCAACTGTATAGAATAATCTTTTAAGGCTTGCATTTCCACACTCCCCCTCAAGCCGCACTGTAAATATTAATCATGCCCAGTTTTCTTGACAAATCATCGAAGTTTACTCGAGCAAGAGCCTTCGTGAGAATGTCAGCTATTTGACACTTTGATGGAATGTAACTAACTATGAATATTCTAGAATCAATTGTTTCTTTAATGAAATTACAATCAATCTCAACATGTTTTGTCCTGTCGTGATGAACTGGGTTCTTGACAATGCTGATTGCAGCTTGATTGTCACAAAATAATTCCATTGGTTGATTTGAAGTCACTTTTAATTCAGATAGTAGTCTCTGCAACCAAATGCCTTCACAAATGCCTTGTGCCATGGCACGAAATTCTGCTTCTGCACTACTGCGAGCTACAACTGATTGTTTCTTGCTCCTCCAAGTGACCAAGTTGCCCCATACATAAGAGCAATAGCCTGAAGTTGATCTTCGATCCGTCGTTGAACCAGCCCAGTCTGCATCTGAAAACACTTTGATGTTTCTTTTAGAAGTTCTAGAGAAAAATAGACCCTTGCCCGGTGTCATCTTGAGATATCTCAGAACTCTATATACGGCAGTCATATGTCACTCAGTTGGGCAATTCATGAACTGACTAACAACACTTACGGAAAAACCAATGTCAGGCCTTGTGTGAGATAGATAAATAAGCTTTCCCACGAAGCGTTGGTAACGCCCTTTGTCGACAGGAGCACTTCCATCATTAGCTTCTAGCTTAACTGTTGAGTCCATAGGAGTTTCAGTAGGCTTGCAACCAAGCATTCCTGTTTCATTTAACAAATCCAGGATATACTTACGTTGGGAGACAGAAATACCTTTTCTTAACCGACCAATTTCCATCCCAAGAAAGTACTTTAGATACCCTAGGTCCTTGATCTCAAACTCCTTGGCTAAGAACTGTTTAAGTAGCTTAATTTCCTCCATATGGTCACCTGTCAGGATAATATCATCCACATAGACAATAATGATAGCCTTTTTTTCCGTTTGGGAAGTGCTTCACAAATAGAGTATGATCCGACTGACATTGAGAATATTTGTACATTTTAACTGCTTTTGTGAATCGTTCAAACCAAGCCCGGGGAGATTGCTTGAGTCCATACAAGGATTTTCGAAGTTTGCAAACTTTGTTGGAATCAGATGTTGACTCAAGCCCAGCAGGAATATCCATGTAGACTTCTTCCTCTAAATCTCCATTAAGGAAGGCGTTCTTCACATCTAGTTGGTGGAGTGGCCAGTCGAGATTAGCTGCCAAGGATAAAAGAACACGAATGGTGTTGAGCTTGGCCACTGGAGCAAAAGTTTCCAAATAGTCAATGCCATAGGATTGAGTGAATCCTTTGGCCACAAGCCGAGCCTTATACCTATCAATACTCCCATCTGCCTTATATTTAACTGAAAAAATCTATTTACATCCCACAGATTTCTTACCATGTGGCAGTTCAGTAATCTCCCATGTACCATTCTTTTTTAGTGCCTAAATTTCCTCATTAACAGCGGCTTTCCACTTTGGACACTCGAACGCTTCCTGAATATTCCGTGGAACTTGTATCTCTGTAATGCTAGTAGTGAATGCACGAAAAGAAGAAGATAATTTCCCATAAGATATAAAATTCCCAATGGGATACTGTGTACAAGATCTAACTCCTTTCCTCCAAGTGATGGGCATATTCAGAATATCATTTTCTAACTCAGTATCAATAGTATCATCAAAGTTAGAAATAACATTACCAGAAGTATTGCTAGGATTTGGACCTGGTTCAGTTTCATGGTTTTGCCGAGGAAGTACTTCTTCCTCTGTATCCTCTTGGATGAGCTCCTTATCCTGCAAGTCAACAATGAACTCGGTGTTTTCGGCAGGTAGAGGATGACTAGAAGACTCTGGAGGAATGAACTCAGTGTTTTCAACAGGTAGACTAGAAGACTTGATGAAGGACTCAAAGTTCCAAAAATGATAGTCTTGAGTAGAATTCTCCCCCTGAATATCAGTTTTGGTGTAATATGATTGGTTTTCGAAGAAGGTGACATCCATCAAATTGTAGATTTTTCTAGTGACCGGGCAGTAACACTTATACCCTTTTTGGTGTGAAGAATACCTAAGAAAGAACACTTGGGTGACCTAGGATCAAGTTTACTCTTTTGAAGATTTTGATGGACATGAACAAAGACAGTGCACCCAAAAATTTTGGGTGGGATGATGGAAATAAGGCGAGTAGTAGAAAAGGACTTTAGGAGGATTTGACAAGGTGTATTAAATTTAAGAACCCTAGACGGCATTCTATTTATTAAGTAAGTTACCGTAAGGACAGCTTCCCCCCAGAATAATTTCAGAACATTGGTAGAGAACATAAGGGATCTAGCCACTTCAAGTAAGTGTCTATTTTTTCTTTCAGCAATTCCATTTTGTTGCGGGGTATCAACACATGAACTTAAATGAACTATCCCTTCTTTTGTTAGAAATTCTCCTAGGGTGGAGTTGAAGTAATCCCTAGCATTATCAAACTTTAGGATTTGTATTTTTGATTGGAATTGGGTTTGAATCATATTTTTGAAATTTTTGAAAATTTCACTCATTTCAGATTTATCTTTCATAAGAAACACCCAAGTTAATCTAGTATGATCATCTATGAATGAGACAAACCACCTAGCACCTGTTATATTTTTTATTTTTGAAGGGCCCTAGATATCGCTGTGGATCATAGAGAATGGTCTAGATTCTTTGTAGGCTTGAATGGGAAAATGAGACCGAACATGTTTCGACAATTGACAAACTTCACACTTAAAGGAATTAGGATTTTTATTAAATAACGATGGAAACAGATGTTTTAGATACATGAAACTTGGATGACCTAAGCGATAGTGCCATAACATGATTGCACTATCATTATTTTTACTGGAAACAAAAAAATAACTACCACTAACTGCCACTTGAGGTTGTTCTTGTGGATAATGACCCTCTTTGAGGATGTAGAGCCCGGAGCATTCCTCAGCATTGCCAATCGTCTTCCCCGAATCCAAATCCTGAAATTCAAAATGAGTGGAGTGAAAATTAGCAACACACCCCTTTTTCCTTAGTGAATTTACTAATTAACAATAGGTTACAATCCAAATTAAGAACAAGTAGAACACAATCAAGAGTAATGTCCTTTGATAGCATAACTACACCTGTACCAGCCACTTTTGAAAGCGAACCATCAGCTATTCGGACGGTTAAGTTATTTGTACAAGGACTGTATGAATCAAATACCGTAGTATCTCCTGTCATGTTATCAGAAGCTCCTGAGTCGACGATCCAAGGTGTTTTCCTTTTCTTTCTCACAATCAAAGCATTGAAAGAATTACCTTTGTGAGCTAGGTTTCCTGAACCAATAACATGATTGGACGATGAGTCGTGTTGAGGTTGGGCTGACAGAAGAGGAGACAACCATTTTTGAAGCATCTCCATTTGCTCCTTGTTAAATGGGCTTGCTTTAGGTGATGATTGCTCCTCAGTAGTGACGTGATTTCCTTGGCTTTCTTTTTCCATCTTACGAGTTGACTTCCAATCAGCTGGCTTCCCATGAATTTTCCAACAAGTTTCTCATAGATGGCCTGGTTTCCTGCAATGATCACACCAAGGCCTTCCTCTCTTCTTCTGACGATTGTCATAAGTAGCAAATTGGGTTTTCAGTGCCGAACTTTCTGCCGGGTTTAGTTGTTGATGAGACTCCATCATGAGTTTCTTCCGACTTTCTTCTCGGCGAACTTCAGAAAATGCCTCTCTGAGGTTAGGTCGAGGTTTAATTCCCATGATTCGTCCTCTGATTTCATCCAGGTTTTGGTTTAAGCCTAACAAAAATTTATAAACACGTTTCCCTTCGACAATCTTTTTGTACAGCAAGCCATCACTAGCACAAGACCAGTTATGAACTTCAAACATATCAAGTTGCCGCCATAGATGAGTAAGGGCATTGAAGTATTCAGTTACTGTTTGGTGGCCTTGACGCAAGTCATGGAGGGTGCCTTCAATCTGTACAACTTCTGATGTGTTTTCTTTGTCGGAGAATGTTTCTTTTGCCATGTCCCAGATTTCCTTGGCTGTGTCGAATGACAGGAAATTTTTGCCAATGTCAGGGGTCATCGAATTGACAAGCCATGACATGACCATATTGTTTTCTGCCATCCATTTCTTGTAGGTTGGCTCAGTGATTTCTGGTGCGGTTGAAGCTCTAGTGATGTAGTCGTCTTTCTCCTTCCCCCGAATGAACATCTGTATTGACTGGGACCATTGCAAATAATTTTGCCCATTCAATTTATGAGTAGTAATTAGAAAATAGGAAGTTTCTATCTGATGAGAGGTAGAAGAAGAAGAGATGATTATGCCTGAAGAGGATGAAGATGATGAGTCGGTATTCAATCCGAAAGAGGAGCCGTATTTAGTCATGATTCTGAAAGAGAGAAGATGAAGGTATATAACAGAATAAGAGATTCGAGTAGAGGAAAAACTCAATGACAATGAAGAGACAATATTAAACCTGCTCTGATACCATGAAGAAACAAATGATAGGAAGATTGAAGGTGTACAAACTCAAATCATTCTGTAATTCCCCATTGAAAAATTGAAAGAAAGCCAAAATAAATAGAGTACAAACGCTAGACAATTTCGGATAGAATTCCTCTATCAAGGAAATAAAATAACAAAATCACAGGAATTAGGAAATCAGACAACTAATCCCGCTCCTAATAGGAATGAAACAGCTAATTATACAGAGGAATATCAACCTATCCTAAAATAGACCATTTAGCCAACTGTACAGAATAATCTTTTAAGGCTTGTATTTCCACAGCTTACGATGCTACTTTTTTAACCATTGTAAAAGAAAAAATATATATATATATTGTTTCAAAACAAGTGTTTTCTTGACTTATCTTTGTGGTTTTATCTTTCATATATAGTATTACTTTATTTACTATTTGTTTTACTTTATTCCCCATGTACATACATTGTCAACAAAATAGGATTGGAAATAATTCTAGCATTGATCTGTTGAGTGCTTCATCAAATTGATTGAATTTTAAGTTTTTAACTCTTGTAGCTGCCATAATCTCTAATTAATAAAATAAATTTAACTAAATATGGGATGAGGTATATACGCTAAAGTTGAAGTATAATTTTAAGAATTGAAATACAATTTTTGAGAGTTAAAATTATATTTTCAGCCTTTAAATTCTTATAAAAATTCATCCAAACTAAACTAAGTATTTTCTTACTAAGTGGAGTCAGTTATATGGATTTGACGACGCTAATCAAATCTGTTAAGGGTTATATTCTTCGTTAAATCTATGTAGGACAGATTATATTTAATAGTAATCTTCCAACTACTCTTGGGTCTCCCTCTTCCTCTCCTACTCATGTCAATCTCCATAATTTCACACATTTTAACAAGTGCCTCCGTTAGACGCCTTTTAACATGACCGAACTACTTTAATCAATTTTCTCTCATTTTATCTTTAATCGGTGCTATTCCTATTATGTCTCTAATCTCCTCATTCTTAATCCTATCTTTCCTAGTGATCCTGCACATCTATTTTAGCATTCTCATATCCGCAATTGTCATTTCTGAACATGATTATACTTTATTGCCCAATGCTCTTATTCATATAATAACGCTAGTCTTACTGCCACTTTATAATATGAAAATTCATCCAATAAATAAAAATAATTTAAACTTGATTATTGGATAACAGCTCACATAAATCCAAGGTTGAAAAAATATAATTTTAATATCTAAAATTATATTTCAATTCCAGAAATCTTCAATCCCTAAACAAGAGGACTGTTGTAGGTATGCCAGGGATAGCAGCTTATGTTGGGTTTAACAGGGTTTGCTCTCCTAAAGGAGGAGAGAAGGTTTTTGTTTCTTCGGGAGCAGGAGGAGTTGGTCAACTTGTTGGGCAGTTTGCAAAGATGAATGGTTGTTACGTTGTCGGAAGTGCAAGCACTAAAGAGAAGGTAATTTTTTTTCCCTTAATTCTTCAATTAATATATGATGCTAATAATTGATTATATACGTACCAATTAATATATCAACAAGGATAATGCTATTTTATTAGAATTAATTTAAAAAAATATTATCGTAAAAAATGTAATAATGGCAATTGTGTAATTAATAAGTTGAAAATGTTTTATTAGATTATTTTTATCAAAGTGAAAGGCTTGTAAATGTGCTACATTATTTTGAATTTTTTTGATGCCATAGCATTACTTTATTGGCAATAATCCCTTTATTTGTTTTCCTTTCTCTATTTGAAAAAAAAAAAAAAATTGTTTGCTACCTCCTAAATCAAAATGCAGGTTGATCTTATGAAGGGCAAGCTTGGATTTGATGATGCTTTCAACTACAAAGAAGCTGACTTGAAATCAACTTTAGAACAGTTAGTATCCAACTGCTTTTGACATTAATTATTGCTTTCATTTTTTTGAATATAAATTGGGATAAATTTCAGTTTTCCTTCAAGCTTTAATCGAAATTCTATTTCAAATTTGTTTTTTGTTTTCTATTTTTTTTTTTTTTTTGGATAATAATTAGGCACCATTTAGTGTTTCAAAAAATACAAAGAAAATTTTTAAAAATTCTAAAAATATCTAAAAATTATTTACTTTTTATCTCATTATAAAAATTATAAATCCACAACTTATTTTACTTTATCGTATTTTATCTTACTCTTTATCACTCCAAACATATCCTTAATAGCATGAATTTTTCACTAGTTACAATATCGTTCCAACATTTTTGGTCTTAAAATTTATACTAACTTAACGGTTAATGGTGGGAATGCAGAGTAAAAAGACAGATCATGAGCATTAGAATAATATTGAGAGCATTTAACTGTTAAAAAAAATAAATAAATAAATAAATACTCATATTATGAAGTGAGTTTTTTTGGGTAAAACTAGAAAAGGCAAAGTGAAATATGCCATGTAATTGTTTAGTACCAAGCATGATCAGTTCTTAATTAGTTACTCTACCCAATACTAAATTTGACAAAACAAACCTTTTCTGGTAACTTCCTTTTAACCAATCTTCAGTAATAACTCAGGTTATACGAAAAGATTTATACAGATACCTTACAATACATAAGTAGTGCAGTGCCATTCTTAGACGTAAATTCTGCACTTTTATTTGTTGTTTCTATATGAGAAAATCTATTCTTGATTCTTTCCCTTAGACGGGTTAATGCAGATGGTTTAATGCAGGACCTTGTAATAAAATCTCAACTTTTGGCTTTGTTGGATTGCACATTTTGATAGGGAGAAAGGCAAAATTGGGAATCAAAATCGCTTTACTTATTTGGTTGTGATAGAAAATAAAAAGAAACTAAAAAAAGAAGTATGGAATTTGAGAAATTAAAAAAAAAGAATTAAAAAATTAATTTATTTTTATTTTTTAATATTTTGTAATACAACAAAATCAAAATATACATTCGTAATTTTTTGATACTCCGAATATATATTTAGGGTGTGTTTGAAGTGAGAATTTACTGAAGGAAAGAAAAATGAAAGGTAAAAGATGCAAAAGAGAGAAAAAAGACGTAAAATGTCAAATATATATCTTTATCTAAATGGATTAAAAAATATAATAAAATAAAAGATAGTTATTAATTTATTATTTTATATTTTGTTAATTTCAATTTTCTAAATTTCATACCTTTTTTATTCTTCTATCACAATCCAAACAAGAGAAATAATTTTAAATCTATATCCTTTTCTTTTTCCTTGATAAATTTTTGAAGCAAACAGGTGGGCTAGGATTGAGGCTTTGATGTGAGAAATGGGAAGTGAAGAGGACTACGAAACATAGCAGATTAGAAAATTAAAAAAAAAAAAAAATTAAAGATATTCATCAATAAAATAGTCTAATTAATTAAATCATTTTTAATTTTCCAAATCTCATTTTTTCCACTTCATCTTTCACAAACAAACAAGCAATTTGAATGTACTTCTCTTTCCCATGGAACATAGACATTATACCTTGTGTCAAAATGAAGTTCTCTTTGTGAAGAATAATGTGCAGCTAGATAGAACATAGACATTTTATAACTTGTGTGAAAATGAAGTTTTCCTTGTGAAGAATAGTGTGCAACTAAATCCCTAGTTTTAGTTGGCTTATGAATGGAGAATAAAATGTATAGCCATTGCTTAATAAATTTATTCTTTATTAGTTTTAATAGGAATGAGTAATTTCCCTTCATCTCAACAAATTTTTGATCCAAATACGGACTTGTCAAAATTTCATTTCATAATTAGCAGGTTTTTGTTAATCTATTATTGCATTTTTGTATCATATTACATATCAAATATGCTTCTCACAATTCATGTTATGCAAATATAATTTTCAAGAATGAATTTTAAATTTATAATTAGCAGGAGCAAAAATTAATTATAAATAATTTTGCGCAAAATATTTGTAATAAAGTTAGTTTTTAAGGATAATTTTGGTAATATAATAAAATTTGTGGGAATAATTTAAAAAAAAAATTAATTTATTTTAACTAAGTGGGTGATGACACTGAATCAAGGGCTAGGGTTGGGACAGTAGTGGCAAAGTACTAAGATATATTTTGAGAAACTGGAAAATAAAGTGAACCTAAGGTTTAGTTTGGCAACACTAGTTAAAAATTATTTTTTTAATTACTTAATTTTTTTATTTTTTTTTTAAATTATCAAAATTATCCTTTTATATTTTAACTATGAAAGACAAAAGTTTCAAATCATCAAAAGATCAAAAAGTTAAAAAATTAATTGCTAAAAATCTAACCTTTTTTTCCATACTAAAAATGCCTTTTTAAGTGTAATGCCTAAGTGAACCGGTGAACCGGGGGGGCGCAATTTCCACAACTGCCTGAGCCTTGGCCTCTTCGATGCGCCCCGGTAATTTGTACGCGTCACTCCTTTCATTTTACAATTATATAAAAGAAATATATAAATATATATATTGTACACACAAATTTTTCGTTTGAAAATAAACAGAAAATTGTAAGAGCAAATTGATTTTATTGATGGTGTGAAAAATACGGATTATAATCTCTGAAATTTTCTATCCAAAAAAAAAGATTCTCTTATTATTCTCTTCAAGAATGTTGATGCAAGGGCTTGAACCTTGATCTTAAACAAAAACACTTGAATGTTCTTGGTGTTTCAGAATCTATGGGGTTTTGACAGCAGCTTGATTTAGCAGAGTCTTGAATCTTGAGTATTATTGATGCTTGAGAGTATGTGGGACTTCGACAGCTTGATCCAGCAGAGCCTTCTCATGTGCAGAAAGAATGTCCTTTTATGTTTAGTAGTGACTATTCGGCAGTAAAAATTACCACCGAACGTGCTCACCACGTCCACTGAAAAATAAAAAATCTGAATCTGCAAGACAAAGCAAATTAGAAGGATGGGTCAGGGAGCGTCTCGACCACAATCTCTCCGATGCTTAAGTCAGTTCTTGCTTTAGAGAAATGAAAGAAAGAAGCAAGAAATTCAGTAAGCAATAGTGAACATACCTGGATTCGTGACTAAATGTTATATTTATAGTAAGAGTGATATAATAAAGTAATATTATCCTTAGAAAAGGTAATCATTCTTTTCCCATTTGGTTGCTTGGCACGAGTATTCATTTCATTTTCCATTTAATATCAGTCATGTAGCATTTAATAATGGTAAGGTAGGAATGGACTTTGAAGGCTTATTCAGACAAGGGGAGTGTACAAATGTCATATCACATTGCCACGTGTATAAGAAAAAGGCAACGAAGTAAAGATTTCTTGTTGTGAATGAACTAAAATATTATAAATGAATCGAATTTATTACTACATGCTATCATTATGCGTGGGGCCCCATATTTGTGGTCAGCTAGATGTTTAATTTATTGTTCTTCTACTCGGCATACTAATTTGCTCGGCAATCTGTATTTGGGATTCTGCCATGTGTGTCTTTGGGTGGCTTCCACATGTTACGGTATTTTTTATACCAACATTATGCCCCTACTCTGGTCGGATAAGAAATTACTCGAGCAGAGTAATGAGACTTAAAAATTTAAATCACATCCCTCGTATAAGTAACACGTGGATGACTTTTTACCTTCTCATAAGCTTTTCTCTTCTCGAAACCCTAAAAGGTGGCTTCAGCAGCCCCATCAGTTTTCACTTTAATTCAAATAAAAAATAGATAAATAATTACCTGACCGTTTCCCTTCTCTTTTCTCATATGTGTATATATACTACCGTCACTCGTCTTTATCAATTTTTCGGATTTCCCTAATCTCTTCACTTCCTGCGTAAAATCACCTTTGTTCTCGTCATTCTCGTCTTCAATCTGCGCTTCGACTTTGTTTAGGGTGAGTGCATCCTGCTTCTCGACTCGCTTTCATTTGCTTTGTCTTCTTACTTTGATTTATAAAATGGGTAGGTTAGCTGAAGAAATCAAAAGGGAGGGGATTGAATCCTTCAAGCAGATATATAATATCCCTGCAAATGTAAGTTTTAGGTTATCAGGTGCTTGCTCGGCCAATTTGTATTCAATGTTGGCTCAACCCCAAGTGCAGGGTGTCGAGTTGTAGCACAATAACTGGTAAGACCGGATCGTGTCCACAGAGAGCCAGAGCAACAGATAATGAAACAAACTTAGTTTTTGGAAAAATTCTTAG
>JAVXUM010000021.1:17509204-17520556 GCA_035590655.1 Pouteria glomerata | reverse complement strand
CACACAAAAAAAAAAAAAAAAAGAAGAAGAAGAAAAGTGCTTAACTCCTTCAATTGGATGTGGATAGGAATTGCTATCTCTGCTCTGTTTGTCAATCTAATGTACATATATAGACAACACACAGACAAAAAAAAAAAAAAAAACTGTATGTAACAAATATATTTTGGATGCCTCTTTTAAAATTGAAAATTTGAAACAAAATACTATTTGGTGATTGTTCACTGGTAGATAAAGGAGCACTTGGACTA
Organism: Pouteria glomerata; assembly: GCA_035590655.1. NCBI lineage: Eukaryota > Viridiplantae > Streptophyta > Magnoliopsida > Ericales > Sapotaceae > Pouteria > Pouteria glomerata. The sequence goes on along the minus strand of JAVXUM010000021.1, from coordinate 17,520,308 downwards.
CCACATCCTGGGACTTTCAATTCAGAGAAATTATTTTAGTAGATTAGTGATGATTCTCGTGGTTAATAATGAGCACAAGGTTGACTAAAATCACTGAATTAGTGATCTTATGCATTTGCCAAAAATATAAGTCCTTTGCTGGAGTTTCCAATTTCTACATTTAATTGGTCCCACTTAACCAGCATTTTTGAATGATAAACAAAAATTGGGGGTCCCAACTATTTTGAGGCTTTATGCAGTTGCTCTGGTAGCCCACAAAAGCAACACCAACCCCCACCAACCCCTAAGGGAGTCCTTAGGTCTTGTTGTTAACCTAGTTTGTTGGCTTAGGGGCATGGGTGCTTTTTGGAGAAGTAAAGTGTAAATGGTAGGAGGAATGGGCTTAAGTAGAGAGTCATCTGGCAGAACCGGGGGAAGGGACAATTGCATGTGTAAGTAGTGTAGATGAGTATGCTGTGGTGGGGGCTAGCCTGACCAAATGAGAGAGAATTGAGTATACTTTGGGCTTTCTGGAGATTACCTAGTATGATCACTTCCACGTAGGGGTGCAATCTGATTTTGATTCTAACATGATATCATCTTGTGTCATTGCAACAACTTGTGATGTCCAATAACTTGCATATTGAATGCAGACATATGAATTGATTTAGCCGTCTATCATATTTCAAAGGCATGTTGAAACGAATAAAATTAACAAATTCTAACTTCTCAATTCTTTGAGTAAAATTTTCTTTTAGATAAATTTATACCAATTATTTTGAGCTGTGATCTGATGTCCAACACGATCTTCTTAAGTTGCTTGGGCTGATAGGTTGAATTGGTGCTGATTGAGTGAAGTTCAAAACTTAATTTCCCAATAGTTCAGTTTGTTTTCCTAATTATTTTAACTAGTCATTGTTATTACTACTTGAATAGTCCAGATTAGTATGAATGCTTACACAACATCTTGTTGGGCATCACGCTGTCCGGCTAGATGTTAACTCCCCCAAAAACAAGATTATTTCATGAGTTGGCTAAACTTTAAATTTTCGGTTGGGTAGAGTGTTTCGCTTAGCATGGAAATTGAAGAAAATAGGATTTTCTCTATATTATTTTATGATGTACAGAGCTGTATTTATATACAAAAGATCTGAAATCTTTCCTACTTTGTAGCTACCAAATATCCTCAATATAAAATCAAATCTCCTAGAAAAAGGAACATACATAATTTGTTTCCTATAATTAGGAAACAGAATTATAGGAGAATATTACAATCAATCTCTCCTTTTATTCCTACAAGACTTTCCTAAAATAGATGTTCCCTAACTTTGACCTTAGAATCTTCAACAAAAATGACAACATTTTGTAAGCATTTCAAATATGTTTCAAGAAATGGACACAAAAATATTACACTATCTAGAATGTTTAGATGTATTTATTGAAATCCATCTAAATATGCGAAAACTTAATAATAAAATGATTAAGCAGCTTATTATTTGATATATTATTCTGTATTTTTTTCTTATGTTTTACTGGATTTCAATTGGAGCAATTGGATTATCATTCCACTAATGTTTCGTTTCGGTCTATCCGGAAACAAAAAACTTTCAAACATTTTGTGGAAAAGAAATGCCATGCTGATCATTGCTTCGCTGTTAATATCCATCATCATTAATGTCTATATATGCCAGATCTATTCGAATTCAAATATTTATTGGATTGACTATCACTAGTTTCAGGTGTCATCCAATGACAATGAATCTCATAATTTAGATTTGTAAGTGAAAGGCAGTTCTATGTCCGCAGTTGACAATTTTTAACAGGGTTGTAATTAGGCATTTAATAACCCTGTTCTGAGTGATGCAGACTTGTGATTGTAACAAACTCAGTAAACCTCAAGGATAATGGTTGGGTAAGGATAACGCAGCACAAATTTTATCTCTATAATATAGTTACAAGTTTGCTTTTCGGATGACTTACTAGTTGTTTCATCTCACAAGTTGTGATTAATTGATGAGATGCTAAGAAGTATGAATATAGTCATTGGTACGGTTACTACACATATGGATTCTAAGAGACTTAACAATTAAAAAAAAAAAAAAGTATTAGGATATGATACATTTGGAATATGCTATGTTTTTTTCATCTTGTTATTTAATTTTTCTTTAAAATTACTGTGTTTTGTTAGTGATGGACATGTATCCCTCAAGTGCCTGAAGAGAGTCATGTTCTAAATTGTTAAAAAAAAATGGACAATTTAGGCAAGTGTCTGGCCTACATGGCCTAGAATGTCTATTGAGTGCCGGTATGTGGCATGATCACGACACAAGCACAACAACCTCCTGGAAGTGTCCACACTTCTCATATAAGATTTTATTGCATACTTGTATTGCCAAATTGGATGTAGGTTTTACACTACATTCATCAATAGTACTAGCAATTTATTTTTCTATGATTTTTTTTCATCAATTTATTTTATTTTTTCATGCCCAGTCCATTGATACGAGGGGTAAACACTCATGCATGTATACTTACATCTGTGCATATACTCAATTGTGTTTTTACATAAAGAAACCTTGCTAGATTATGATGCATGTTTTTGTGTTTTGATGTGATTATTTTTGCCTCTTATGCCTTCCCTCTCTACCTTAAGTGCACACTTACATTGACTTCTCACAGTCGAAGTTTATGATTTCTGTTGATCCTGGTCATGGTTCTTGATTATAAGCCTCTACTGTTGCATGAATGATTCACTGTTCATTTTCTTTATGATGTTTTTCTGCTGTCTTTTTTAAGTTTTTTTATTGTCAAATAATGGTTTGGTATATTTTCTCTCTTCAATGCAGGAGTATATTGTAGTGCTTGTATGTAACGGGAAACATCAAACTCAGGCAAGAGACGATCTAGAGGCATTTCTTGGGGAAAGAAGTGGTGAATTTGTGTCTTGGTACTGCTATTGTTGACCTTTCACAACTCATTTTTCTGATTTTCATTGGGAAGGAAAACTGAGTCTAATCTTATTAAGTTTTATTACAATCATTGGCAAGAAACATGCCCCCCCAACCCACAAAATGCTTGAAAAGTTTGTTTCCTAAGAGATAGAAATAAAATATTAATGGAATAATAATTCTAATGTTTTCGTTAAAACAAAGGAAAACATGCCAAAACTATAATATAATATACCAAAACAATAAGTTTTTAAAATTATTTATTGTACTATTTATTTCATTTAAATATATTTTAATTTATATTTCTATATATTATAATATTTTTGTGTCACTTTTGGAGTGTGTTAAAAAATTCTTCAGAAAGTTTTTGATACATTTCTGTACTAACTGAAACATTCTATTGAAATGAAATTTGATCCTTTATCATAGTCTCATCAGTTAAAATTGGATTTCCATTTTTAGATATTTTTTGTGAATTTTTTATTCTGCTTCTTAAAAGGAAATGGAGAGTGACGAAAGAGTTCGAAAATAAATTAAAAAGATAGAAGAAAAGAATTGTGATGCCAATGTTTGTCACTGAAATGGTCTTTGATTCAAGCTTGCTTGTGTATCTCCACATCATGTAGAAATGCTAAATTTAAGTATATTTGTTATGTGGCTCATTTTGTTTCACTAGGTGAGTATTGAAGATTGTTCACTTTTCTTTCTTATACTAAATGTGTAGGCTGTGGGATCACCTGTTAAAATATACCCATCAATCAAATCCAGCTACTAGTGTATTAGATCTAAAAGATGTCGCTGTCACCAGTCTTATCAATGGTGGTGCAGACAGCTATTTGAGAAGCCAAAGGTCAAAGGATATTCAAAATTTTAGCAGTGCTGATAACCCTCTGGTAGTATTAGCATTACTTTCTATTTTTTGTGCACAATTTTTTTTTGTTTGTCACTGAATTCTGTGGTGCACTTGACCTTGCAGGCCACAAATGGAAAGTGCTGCCATCCATTTGCCCAGACTACTGGTCCTGTTTCCTCAAATAATTTGGAGCTTTCTGGAGGCATTCAATATTGTCAAGGTTCTGTCATCCCCTTGGATGCAGTAGTTACCAAGAAGGTACAGTCACAGATACAGCGAAGCACAGTTCCCAGGGAAATAGATGCAACTGAAACTTGTTGTGATGATTCCTTGACTCAGAAGCCTTCTAGAATAGGAGGCTATTCCCTGATTCCAACAGGAAGAGATCAAAGCCTCCAATGTATGGATAAATCAAATAAGGTTAGCAAAGAGAACCTATTTCTTTCTTTCTTTCTACCTTATAGAATTTCCTTGTCCGACTGATACAATTTCTCATTGTAATGCAGATTGTCGACCACAAAGGTATTGAGTTGCCTGGTCAACTTTTGGGTTTTCCTAGAAGAAAATGGTTTTCATAAAATTGGAACCTCTATTATTGGTATTGTGCATGTGAAAGCTACCAAAATGTGGTTCTGGATGTTTCATTGTTTATGCACATGTGGTCATTTTTGAAGTAAGCTTGTTGTCCTTTTTTATGCACAAGGCCCTCATACAAGGCAAATATGTACAGGAAGTCCTTCAAGGGCTGTTGGGGAGAGATCCTGCCAAAGTAAAAAGTCTCGGGGTAGTGTGTGGGACAGATTGGGCAAGCCTTGTGGGGAAAAATGCTTCATTAGTGACAAAACTGTTGATGCACATGCCATTGATGTTGTAGAGAAAGATCAAGAAATATATGACAAGCATGCATTATCAGTTGCTGTTAACAATGAGGAACACTGCGGAAGTATGAAAAATGAAGTTCAGGAGCTTGATAAGAGTAATAGGAAACTCGAACAAGGTATAAGTGCGATATGCAAACTTCACGCTACAAATAATATCCGACGAAAGAGACATTTTGGCGAGATTAGTTCTAGCCCCGGTTCCTGTTCAGTTTCATTGTTGGGTAGAAGTAACATGGATCGCCAGCATAACAAAAGTTCACGGGATACTGAAAGATCAAATTCAACCTTAGAGGCTGCTGGTCCAGCTCAAACCTCGGTATGTTTCATATTTGCTGTTGAATTCACTTCTGTCATACATAAATACTGACTGGCTGTGAATTTTCTATTGTCTGAACTATCGGAAATTAAATTGACGCCAATAACTCCCCAGCCCCAAACATAGAGAGATAGAGAGAGGGAGAGAGAGAGGGCAATGGTCCTTTTAATTCTGTATGTTTAGTTTGATTCTGGCATTGTGGAGCTGTCAACATGTTTTTATTTATTTAATATTATTTATTAGGGAAAGGGGATTGGAGTAACTCAAATGCATGACCTTTGGTCTGGATGGGAGTGTCTTTTCCACTTGTGCTATGCCCTCTCACCAAGGTGTCACTTTGTTTACTTGTGTTTTTTTATGCAGCAAGTACAAAATGTGAAACAAAGGTTGCGCCAAATTGAAACGGAAATATCTAAGCTTCGAACCAAGCAGCTGGAGATCAAGAAAGATGGAAAACCCCCCGTATTGTTGAACTCTGGTGAGGCAATTTCCATGATTGAACTATTTTCTTCTTGTTGTAGTCATAAGAATTCCTTCTCTTCCATCATGAGAAGTATATCTGGTTTGAAGTTTGTTAATTAACCTAAATATTTGAGATTACTTATGTGCCCACTTGTGTAGAATTTGTTTACTTTCTCAAACATATTTGAGATTACTTGTGTACACACAGCATAGATTATGTTTAGTTTCTCACATAACGGTTGCTGCAGGAGTTCATATATTAAGAAGCATATGGAACATCACCAAAATGTTTTTGTGGTAGGTTTCTAAGCCAATTATATTCTTAATGAAACAGAATATGTTAAGGTGTTCCATCCACTGCCTCTACTACCTGTTATTGTAACTTATTTCTTCAACTGATGCAGCAGGCTTAAGCTGCTTCTTAAAGAACCAATCCCCTTTTTGGTATCTGCGCATGTAATAATCCATTCCAACTTTAGTGACTGTGAAACACACAGATGGCAAAAATTGTCTGGTGTGGTGAATATGTTTACTGTTCTGGCATTATTATCGAATGGTGCGTGTGATTGTTTTTCATTTTTCACAGATGAGATATACATATTCTTTTCCTAGGTTGCTAGCCTTAATGATTTGTTGCAGTCCGGGCTTGGGCTGTTTCTAAATTTTCTTCTATTTGTTCTGGATGGAAGTCATTTTACATGTTGACGGAGCCTAAATGGTTGATGATGCTGATCTTTATATGATATATAGTATATAAGGGCTAATCTTTAAGCAAGAAACATGTTTGTTTTGTCCTTTTGCAGGTTTTGCCAAGCAATCAAGGGAAGATGAGGAGTCAAGAACTGTATTTGTCACTAATGTAACCTCATCAAACATTTATCCTGTGTCTTTTTGCTATCAGTTTTTGCTGTTGCCTTTTCTTTTCCTTTTCTTCTTGAATTTATTATTATTTTAAATTTTTGGCTTTCATTTGTAGATACAAACTGCGTTGGTTACTCAAAATTCTTTTGTAGGTTTGTGTAGTCTGTTTATGCTAGTGGAGTTTATTAGTGGGTTGCAGGTTCAGTTTAAGTCCTTTCTCATTGATGGGCCAGGAATTGTAAATGAAAGACTTTGCCTTTAGTTCCTTTTTAATCTGTTAAATTTACTTGGTAGAAGTTTCTTGAAGCTTATTATTATACTGGATTGGAGGAAATAAAATACAAATGGGGTTCAGTGGAAATTTTGTAGAACTTTCCATTTGGATGTTCTGAAAGTGAAGATTACACTGCTTTTTTCTTTTTTTGATACTAGAGGTTTGATGGGACTAATTCCTTAGAGCTCTTTGGGAAAGAGAATGATTTATTGAGAAACTTGACATACCTAGCTGGGTTGTCTTTGATTACAGTTATACATGTACAAAAAGAGACTCTTCAGATTACTTATAGGCCAGATACATCTCCTTATATTAAATACTAAGACATAAATATAATATAAGTACATGAATACAATTAATGTACATTAACAATGGCACACACCCAAAGGTATTCCCGGTTTTCCAACACTCCCCCTCAAGTTGAAGAATATGCATATTTCATTTCCAGCTTGGAGATAATTCCTTGAAAAGTTGTACTATCAAGACCCTTCATAAGTACATCAGTGAATTTTCCCTTAGTCGAAATATAAGGGATACAAATTAGTTTACTATCCAGTTTTTCCTTCATAATGTTCCTGTCTACCTCAATGTGCTTAGTTCTGTCATCTTGAACAGGATTATGGGCTATGTTAATGACATACTTGTCACAGAGTAATCTCATAGGTTCTTCCCGTTAGATCTTCAAGTCCTTTAAGATTGTCTTTATTCATAGTAGCTCACATATTTCCAAAACCATTGCTCTAAATTCTGCCTCTGCATTTGACCTTGCTGCTATATTTTGCTTTTTACTTTTTCATGTTACGAGATTGCCTCCAAAAAAAGTGTAGTAGTCAGAAGTTGATCTTATGTCGACAGGTGAGCCAGCATAATCTGCATCAGTGTAAAGTTCAGAACCAATTCACTATTTCTTTTAAATAGAATGCCTTTATCAGGATTCCCTTTTAGGTAATGTAGTATCCTATTTACTGCTTGCAAGTGATTTTCTTTGGGATTTTGCATAAACTGGCTTACCATGCTTACAGCAAATGCAATGTCTGGCCTAGTATGAGCTAGATATATGAGCTTCCCTACCAGCCTCTGATACATTTCTTTGTCCACAACTGAATTTCACTTCTTCAAGTTTTTGATTTGAGTCAATTGGTGTGGATACTGGTTTGCAAGCCAATTTTCTTGTCTCTTCAATAGGTCTGTGACATACTTCTGCTGTGAAATAAGAATGTCTTCGCTAGAATGAGCTACTTTAATTCCCAAAAAATACTTCAATTTGCCAAGTTCTTTTATCTCAAATTTCTTGGCTAGACATTTTTTTAAGGCTTCTTTTTCCTTTTCATCGTTCTCCGATATAATTATGTCTTCAACATAAACCAAAAGAGCTGTTACTCCCCATGAATCTGAGTGCTTGATAAAAAGTGTATAGTCTTCATTACTCTGTTTATATCCGGCTATTAGCATCACTTTGGAAAATCTACCAAACCAGGATTTAGAAGATTGCTTGAGACGATATAACGCTTTCTTCAACCAACAAACTTTGTTGTTTTCTGTATTCTCTTGAATTCTGGAGGAATTTCTATGTATATATCTTCTTCTAAATTGTCATGAAAAAAGGCATTTTTTTACATCAAACTGCTCTAAATACTAGTTGAAGTTGGTAGCTAGTAATAGCAAAATTCTGATTGTGTTCGTCTTAGCCACTGGAGAAAATGTCTCCTGATAGTCAACACTACAAGTCTGTGTGTACCCTTTTGCCACAATATGTCTTTGTATCTTTCTAATGAGTCATCTGACTTGTACTTCACCGTAAACACCCATTTGCATCCCACAGTTTTCTTCCCTGATGGTAGATCAACAACCTCTCATGTATTATTCTTTTCAAGTGCTTACATTTCTTCTTTCATGGCATTTTTTCATTTCTTATCAGGTAATACCTTAGGAATAGTATTAGGAATATAAATTGTATTTAACTTGGCCAAGAAGTTTTTATGTGATGGTAAAAATCTTTTAAGTGACACAAACTTTGCGAGAGGATGCAAAAGATGTTTAATGTATTCCCTCGTGCCTTTCCTAACAGCAATAGGAAGGTGATAGTCATTGGCTAACTGAGGATGATAGTCATTGGCTAACTGAGGAGAAATATTATTTGGAACTGTACTTCAATTCCAGGAGTGGTTTGTGGTTCTTGGACTTGATTTGGAGTTGTATCTGGGCCTATACGTGTGGAGTAAACCTAGGTAGATTTGAATGTGTCCCGGAGTGCCTTATTCCTTGTCATAAGTGAAGAAGTTGGCTTTGTTTTGGATGATTTTGTCGCTTAGGATGATTCACTTGACACAAGAGATTCAGGACGAGGAGATAAATTAGGAGCAAGAGGTTGGGATGGTTGAGGTACTGTAGATGGTAGTTCAAGCAGGAAGAAGTCCCTTTCCTTATCTTTTGTAGGTGATAATGATTCCATCTGAAGATAAGGTTGAGTGAAATAGGATATTTGTTCCTCAAATGTAACATCAACAAAAATAAAAATTTTTCGGGTAGGTGGATGTAACACTTGACTTCTAGCTTGTAAAGATAGCAAAGGGAGTGCTCCGATACAAAAAGAGGCTTGGTGGTGGAGTTAGGCTGTCCAAGACAAGATAAGAGTTAAAAGAGAGTGCTTTAAATTTTGGCAAAAGGATCGAAATGAAGTAAATTTGAAGATGTATAAGGAAGTTAAACGAGAAACCAAAAAGGTAGTTAGTGAGGCAAGGCAAAGGTATTTGAGGAGTTACATAGGCGACTTAACACTAAGGAAGGTAAAAGAGAGATATTCAAACTTACTAAAGTTAGAGATAGGCGGGCTAAGGACTTACACCAAGTTAAATGCATTAAGGATGAGAATGAAAAGGTATTAGTAAGGGTAAAGGAGATAAAGGAACGCTGGAAGAGCTACTTTTACAAGTTATTTAATGATGGCAGTAATAATGACATACAATTGGGGCAGCTTATCACTTATAGGGAAGAATTGAATCACATGTGGTATAGGAGAATCAGTAGGGAAGAAGTAAAAGAAGTATTGAAAAGGATGAAGAATGGGAACACGGTTGGGTCATATGGTATCCATATTGAGGTTTGGAGGTGCTTGGGGGAAGATGGCATAAATTGGTTGAGAAAACTTTTTAATGTAGTATTAAAAAGCAAGAAGATGCCTAATGCATGGAGGAGAAGTATTCTTGTACCCATATACAAGAACAAAGGAGATATTCAAAATTGTGCAAACTACCGAGGGGTTAAATTGATGAGCCGTATGATGAAATTATGGGAGAGAGTTATTGAGAGAAGATTAAGAAAGACAACAAACATTTTAGAGAATCAATTTGGTTTCATGCCAGGGAGATCAACCATGGAGGCTATCTTCCTCCTAAGGAGGTTAATAGAACAGTATAGAGAAGGTAAAAAAGATTTACATATGGTGTTCATTGATTTGGAGAAGGCTTATGATAGGGTTCTTAGGGAGATTCTATGGAGAGTATTGGAAAAGAAAGGAGTGTGTGTCGCATATATTAAGGCGATAAAAGACATGTATGATAGAGTTAGGATATCTATATGGACGGTTAGCGGAGAGACTAAGGAGTTTTCCTATTATGATTGGTCTACACCAAGGCTAAGCTTTAAGCCCGTATTTGTTTGCCTTTGAAAACTTAAATGGGAGAAATTTTCATATATTCATGAGAACAAAGGTAACCTATTTATATACATCGCACATCTCTAAAAATGGAAAATATAATCTTGGAATTCCTATAATTATACCTATGATTATGCTAATCTAATCTAATCCCTAAAATCATGTCCATCACATCATATTTACATATTATAGAATATTTCCTATTCTATAACACTTCCCCTCAAGCTGGAGCATGGATGTTAATCATGCCCAGCTTGCTACAGATGTAATCAACTCGTGCTCCATTTAAAGCCTACGTAAATATATCTCCCAATTGATCACCAGTCTTAATATATCCTGTAGAAATGAGATTTTGCTGGAGCTTTTCTCTGACGAAGTGGCAGTCAATTTCAATATGCTTAGTACGTTCATGTAATACTGGATTGGAAGCAATATGAAGAGCAGCTTGGTTGTCACACCACAACTTTGCTGGTAATGAAGACTTGAGGCCAACCTCACTCAAAAGCTGATATATCCATATGATTTCACATACTGATTGTGGCATAGCTCTGTATTCTGATTCTGCATTAGACCGAGATACTACATTTTGCTTCTTACTCCTCCATGAAATCAGCTTTCCTCCAACAAAGACACAATATCCTGTAGTAGATCTCCTATCGGCTTTAGATCCCGCCCAGTTTGCATTTGAAAAAATTCAATGTTGGTGTGCCCACAATCCCTATACAATAAGCCTTTTCATGGAGCTCCTTTTAAGTAGCACAAAATTTGTTCTAAGGCTGCCCAATGATTGATTGTCGAAGAAGACATGAACTGACTAACGATACTAACAGAGTATGCAATATCAGGACGAGTCACTGTAAGATAATTTAACTTCC
>JAVXUM010000021.1:17391939-17411528 GCA_035590655.1 Pouteria glomerata | reverse complement strand
AGAAGTGGTCGGCCAACTTCAAGCTTGGTTTTCCAATTTGATTTTATCATTAAGTGTAGTCAAAAGAATGCATTAAACCTAGTGGGCCCCATAAATTAATGTTGGGAGACTTTGTGTCTATAATACATACATATATGTATAGATTGGTTGGTGAAACATTTAATTGCAAGACTAAAATGTAGTGCGTGAAGTGACCAAGTGGCTAGGAGAGAAAAAGGGACCAAATTGGCTCTATAACCATTCGGCCAAATGAGGGGAGACCAAACAAGTTGCTTTATCCGGCCATTAGAGAGAGTGGGAGAAAAGAGAAAAGAAAAAGGAAAGAAAGAAGAAAAAGAAGAAGAAGAAGAAATGAGAAGAAGAACCAAGAAGAGAAGTGGAGGAAGAATCAAGAAGAAGAGGAGTTTAGGAGAGGAAAGTGAGTTGTTGGAGCTAGTTTGAAGAAAGTGACTCCATCTTGAAGTTCTTGAAGAGCTTAAGCTAGAATTTGAGGTAGAAAAAATTCTAACTCCCATAATATAAATTTGAGGTTTTCTTTTTCTCCTTTAAATTCTATTAGATATGGTACATAACAAAGGAAAACATGATTCCTTGTTGGGAGATAAACCAAACCTTTGGAACCTAACTAGAACTAGTGTTGATGATTTAGTTTAAATTGCATGGTAGTGAGTGATGGGAGGAGAGGGAAGAAAATTATGAGAACTCTAGGTTAGGATGAACTTGGGAGATGAAAAAATGGATGTATAATGGTAATTGGTACTTAAGAATGAACAATTGTAAAAGAAAAAAGTAAAAACTTGAGATTGGTCAAACCCGGAAGAAACACCCCCCTCGGTGGGCGCCCGAGCTACAGTGTTTCCTGAAACCCCTCTCGGCGAGCGCCTGACTGGGAAGTGGCCTGTGCGCCCAACACCTTGGGCGCCCAACTGAATATGTCTTGGGCGCCCGAGCCCTTTTGCTGGACCTCAACTTTGCTTTGCACCAAATTTAATACATACCAACCCTACTCCTTATCATGTTGAACTTCTTAAATGAGCCCCTCTAGTTCATTTCATACATGCATCATCTTGATTATGGCATGTTACATTTGACTTGATTTAATGTTTGGAAGTTGGTTTGAAATAATAATGTGGAAGAAAACCCCCTTGAAGCATTTTGCTGATGTTTACATGAATGACAATTGATAGGAGATGAGAGAATGCATTGAAGAAATTGTATTGTTAATATGAAATCACCAAGTGGATTGTGCTATATGTGAACTCAACACCTAACTTACAAACCTAATGGAATGAAAAGAAAACGAAATGATTGGTTGTGTGCCGGGGATTGTGGGGTACGGAAAATAAGAAAGGTCTAAGATTACCCTCGGGTCGAAAGTCCCGAAACCTGCGCAGGGTTTGGTGGTTCATACCAGTAGGTTAGTAGCCTACGAAAGTGTATTAGCTTATGCATACATACGGGCGTAGTGTCGCCTTGGGTTGTCATCCCAGAACGCCGGGGGCGTAGCGTCCCCCGGAACAAGCACGTCGGATTGGTACCCAATCCCCGATGATTATGTGAAAGTTTAATGTGTGATATATACACAAGATGAACAAGTTAATGGCTTAAACATTGCTAATGCATATATCTTGACATTCAAACGGCTTATGAGACTTGCTTATAAATTGAATCATGAGATATTTGCTATCATGTTATGAATGTTGGTTTATTGTTACTTTACCGTATCATAATCATTACATGCATCATATTTATGTTATGGGAGTATCGTGGGTACACGTCGTTCGTGCTCACGTCCCTATAGATGTTCATGCAGGACCCACTCAGGATGATTAGGAGGGGCTTGAAATCAAAGGGAGGGGATGTCCACGCCATTGTAAAGATTGGATTAGTTTTATATGTTATAAATGTATTTTGAGAAAATATTGTAATGTATATATTTTTCTTTTGATTTTGGGGTTTGTAATGGCCTTAAGGCCGAGACATGTATAAATTCATGGATTTTTCAAAATAGTGGATCTTTTACACATTTTATATTGGATAATGTGGCCCGTGTGCGTGGTCTTGGATAAGCTAGTATGCTTAGTTTAAAATCGCTGCATGGTTGATTGGCAGCGTGTATATATATTTTGCACAGGGTATGGCTATTAGGTACATGTTTTGGATATATTTAGGCCGTTATATAGCAGGGGAAGTTTTGTGGGTCCGCTGCGTGACTAATGTACTTGCTCTGATATGATGACTGGGTTTTCATGTTATGTATGAATTACACTCACCCCTCGGGTCCCCGGGCCCGGGGCGTGACATAACTTCTTTAACCATGTGCCATTATTGCATGTTGTACCATCACGTGGATTTACACCCCAAGTGCAAGACGGTCCGATGCAATAATTTAAATTTATAACGGTGAAGTACCGGTCATACCCATAAGAAGAGATATATTGGAGTCATAACTTTTCTTCTCTAACTTAGTAGGTGTCAGATAGTAAAAATCAAATAAAATTGGGTTAAATTTTAGAAATAAAACCTACCTAGGCATTTTATCAAGCACCTAGGAAGCTAAGATAAAATCTAATGTAAAATGAATAAAATTGGAATTAAAGTTAACTCAAATGAAAAGGAATTAAAATCTATGAATTTAAAGAGGCAAGGGACTAAGACTAACCCATCCAATCATCATGCAATTAAATTAATTTAGACGGTAAACATGTTTACCTATATGCATCCAAGCAAACCATCACTTAATGGCTTGATTTAGAGAAATGAAGTGCAATTGCTATATCACTTAGGGAAACATAACATCAAATATATATAACATACATAATTGATCCAGGAATGTAAATATTTTAACAAATGCCTAACATATAATCATACTCAACATAAGCACTATGTATATAAATACTTGGTGTGCATACGAAGTCTAGAAAAGCATGTATCATGAGAAGTTTTTATGTAAATCACCTATGGAGATATTCTATTAAATACTTAATGTATGCATACTGTTTCCACACAAGTACTAAACATATATAACATGAAAATGTAAGGAAGAAATTGCATACAAACATAGATTTGAAGGAAGATCAACCAATCAAGGTCTGAACATTTGAAAATTGAAATTAGATTGCAAAGATAGTTCAATTGAATCAATTATAGGAAGATCTTCAAGGATCCCATTGTTCTTTGCCTTGATCTGCTCTATAACATAAGAAATTGAAGAAGAACAAAAAGATTTACATAAGAAATTAAGACCTAATTGAAGAAAAGAGAAAAGCATTCAATTGTCTCTAAGCTACTCATAAAATGGTCTGAGTAATGTTCTTCAAAAACTCTCTCTTAAGTAACCGTCTTATGTATTTATAGTCCTCACATTCCAATATTACAAATATGTCATTTAAAAATTTAGAATTCGATTGGACTGTTTGGATAGTTGTCTGAACTAGTCCTCTAACACTTAGTTAAATTTTGATTGAGAGTCCAAAATAGCCTTTTATTGTCTGCATGACTATCCACACAAGAGGTTGTCCATATGGCTATCCCCACAAAAGCCTAGACTTTAGTAAAAGTTTTGGCTAATTCTCAAACTTAGCTTCAAGTTAGATTTAAAATACCAATATGATGAAGTTTGGGGTTGGTTTCTCACAAAAGTTCTAGATTTCCTTCTCAACTTTTAATGCATCTAGACTCACTTGATTTTGACTTCTGGAACTCTAGATATAGCCCAAAATCTAAGACAGTGTCCGAGCCATGGAAGGCCTTCCAAGCAGATTCCAACTTTTACATTTTGGCTTAATTTTGGACTTCAAAATGGCAGAAATGGGACTTAGATGCTTTATGAAAGTTTTAGGCCTATGTCTTAGCTTCCCGACGAGCTAAAGAACACCTAAAACTAAGGTCTATTACTCTAGTTATGGCCCAAAAATGGAATAGTGTTTTGGCTTAACATGAAGTGCTCTCTATTGTGCACACAACTGTCTAGATAAGGTTTTTGACACTTAAATTTTTTTCATCTTTCTTCCTTTGCTCCCTCTCTGTAGTGCCCATGGCTATGCGAACAAAGGTTGGTCTAGATAGGGGTCTGAACAAGGCAATCTTTTCTTTGCTTATTTTGATGCTTAATTACTTAAATTTCCTATAAATCAATTCAAATGATCCTTTTAGAGATAAAACTTGTAAAATTCAATCATTTCTTAATGTAATTTAAGTAATAAGACCTACTTTGGATGGTTAAATTATATTTTTTGTCATACAACCAATCATGTCCATTAAACTATGGTAGACCTCCAATCAAATTTCAATGATAGTAATTCTTCAAAATATCCAATAGTCCACGTTTATCCTAAAATAAATAAATTAATAATTTAAATATTTTTTAAATAAAACCAGCTAATTTTCAATTAAAACAATATAACACATAATTAAAATAAATAATTAATAAGAAATTAAACAAATAGTTTACTTCTAGGTTATAAACATTATTCTCCCATTAAAAAGAGTTTTGTCCTCAAAACTTATCTTATGCATTATGTGAATATATCCGAATACTTCTCTATCATATTATGTGTGATTATGCCATTAAACTTTAACGAGCCAAATCACGTTACTACAAAGCATCTTTTCTCTATTATCTAATATCTATATAGGTGATTCCTTATATGATAGGTCATCCTTGATCTGTAGTGGCTCATAACCAATCACATGGTTTAGATTATACACATACTTTCTAAGTATTGATACATGAAAAACAATATATACTCTGGCCAACTTAGGTGGTAAAGCTACTCGATATGCCACCGCTTAAATCCTTTCAAAAATCTCAAATGGTTAGATAAAATGTGGACTCAACTTTCTTTTCTTCCCAAATGTAATTACTCATTTCCTCAGTGATACCCATAGAAATGCTTTCTCACCAACTTGAAACTCTAAATCTTTTTTTTCTTTTTTGGTTATCAATATAACTAATTTGACAACTCTACACAGCTAGAAGTTATTGGTGAATGACAATAATCTTTTGGGATGCATCCTTCAACAAACTAACACACCGACGATCTACACTTCTTGCCATACACTACAAACCAACACATGTATATTTAATTTTATCAGTTAATAATTAATTAGTTTAACTTTATAATGTATAATAATTTGAATATAATTACATTTATTTTGATAAACTTAACCAATAAAATATAACTAATTTTATTTTATAAAATAATATTATTAAAAAATAATTAATTTTACAAGTATATTAGTAAAGAAGATAATTTAATCACAAATTCTAAATTTTAGAAAAAATAAATTAATTTGATAAAATTGTTTAATAAAATAAATCATTTTAATATCTAATTATTATTTATTAAATAAATAATTTTAATCATAAAATATTATTTAATAGTAAATAATTTTATTTTTGATAGAATAAAAAAATTTTAATATTGTAATTAGTATTAATTGAAAATAGTTCTAGTTTAATAAATTAAATCATTTTAATTATAAATTATTAATTTAATTGTAATTAATTTTAATTTATTAAATAAATCATTGTAATAATGTAATTTTTATTAGAAAATAAAATATTAAACTAGAATATCTGAATAATATAAATAAATTTAACAAAATACAACAAAAATTGACAAGATATTCTATTCTTTGCTTAAATTTTATAAGCTATTTATGAAAAAAAAAATGAGTAACAAAATGTGATCTTTTTATTTGCATTTTGGCCCTAAATTTTCAAACATGTTTTAATTTATTTCGAAATAGAAAAAAATCGTAAACTCTTGAAAAATTTTAGATTATATAGGTCGTATACATTTCATTAAAGGGAATAGTAAAAGGAGAATACAAAAATAAAATGAAAGTAAGAGAGTATGTCCTTTATATAAACTAATGTGAGAAATAATATATTCAAATGCCAAAAAACAAAAAAAGAACACAAAAAATAAATAAAAGTGATGGAGTGTGTACTTACACATGGCAGTAGTAGGTTATACTAATTTGTGGATGCAAATAATTTGTGGATGCAAATAATTTTAGATGTCATCATTTTTTCAGTTTATCATAAGCAAGAAATTTATCAAAATCAAAAAAATATAAGGAGTTTATTAGAATCTTAAGTAGTAAAATTGAGAGATTTTGGAAATATTTGGATAAAAATTCTACGTTTTTAATCATAAAAAAAATCTCTGTCTAAGTGATATTGTGAGAAAAAAATAGATATATTTGATGCTAACTATTTTAACTTTGAACTTATATTATTTTACAAATTTAGCTCTATTAAATAGGCTTCACAAAAACTTAACTTTATTAAGTTTTTGGCTTTACTCACACTAGCGCTAGTGTTTACTTTATAATAGTACTATTAAGGAATACCAAAATATGTAAATTAAATTTACTTAATTAAGTGGTAGTTATTAAAAAAATTTTCTTTCTTTTTCTCATGAAAATATTAGCATTTATGAGAAGTTGAGGGGTATAAATAAAAGAAAGCAAAAACTTTTATCAAATTTAAGACTATTAAATTTAAGAATTTGTCAAATATCTATCCTAGTTCCTTTACATGATATTATAGATAGATAAGCACCTTTTCTAACAACATGGATGCAGGGTCAAACATCATATCTGAATTTCATTGTCTAAATTCATTTATATATTTTTAATTTAAAAAATAATTAAATAAATCTGAATCATTAAATTTTAATTCAATGATCCACGAGCATGATGTCGCGGAAGAGATTGGTCTCCCCCAACAACATACCCATTCGTCATTAACAAATCAAATCTTATTCCATAAATGGGAAACAAATGTGTCGCTTGGAGGCTTTAGAATGAAGGAAAAGCACATGATATGATAGACAAAAACTTGACCATCAATTGTCCTGTAGAAAAGGCTCTGGACGAGTTCAAAACCTTCATTCTCTGTTGCCAAGCATAGCATGTTTGATCAATCTTTATCAAACAGGGCGGAGATAGAAACTTTTACATCAGATAAGTGATTCATGAGTCCTAAGTTTTTCGGATTATCTTCTTCTTTGCTCTAATTCTGTTAAAGATAAATAAATGAGCTACTTGCTTAGAGTTGGGCTAATTAAGATGATTTTTAGAAATTTGAAAGACTCGATTAATTCTCTCTAGTGCTTATTCAAGAGCTCATGAATGTCTTCTAGGATGTGGCTTACATTCTAAAAAAAAACATTGCCTTCAATTACAAGTACCTCAGGAAGTTAAAACTATTTCTCTCTCTTTCTTTTTCTTCCCCCTTAATTCATGGAGGGGAAAAAATGAGATAAATCAATACAGCAATGATCTGGTAGCTTTATGAACCTAAAGAAATACTTGAAATGTTGACATGGGTAGAACCGTCAAGCTGCACATGACTCCTCCACGGGACAATTTTCTACCTCCTACATTCCAAGTAAAAGTAGATCAGTCAATTTCCATTAAAAGAAAATGTGGTGCTGGGATTCAAGACCAGGTCTCCACGGCAAACTACAGCCACAATTGAGGTGCTTTATCTATATTTTAATTTATATTGTTAGAATTGTAAGGCATCAATTCTCCCTAAGTGTTGACCTACTGGGGTATTTCCACGTCGATCGTAAAAGGGGCTAGTAAGTGGTATTAGAATTTAGATTTATCATCAATCTTAGTCTACTAATTAGTGTATTTTAGGCTTTGGACTGACCAGAATAGAAGCAACTCAATTTTTTACTTACTTTTCTACAAATCATTATGCTCAATTTTTTATTAACTTTCCTGCATTAAACTCACCATTTTGCTATAGATCCAAATAGATTAAAAAACAGGTCAATTCAGCTGCATATGATGCTTGGTTTGATTTTAGATCTATAATTTTGAACCATATTGAAATTGATTAATTCTATATGAATTGACCCAACCTGTGTATAGAGGTAGATCCAAAATTTATAATTAATAGGCTCAAAATTATATTTTTAAGATAAATAGAGACAAAAGTAAAAATACAGTAACGACTAAACCTTAATCATAATTAACAAAATTATAATTCATAAAAAAAATAAAATTAATAAAATTTTAGTGTAATTTTTCAAATGAGTGAGGATAATTGCCCCCACTAAAGCCTTGATAGGTCACGCACATTTTCCCAACAATGCTATAATCTTAACTTTTGTGCACCAGATACTCAAAAAATTTACTCATGTACCACTACAAATATACAAACATCAGATCTATATGGGAATTAATTGGTTTCATTGCAATAAATTGAACCTAAAGAGAAACGAAATGTTTCTTATCAAGAGAAATGAGCCAAAGCAATTACAAACTTACCAGCACTAACATAGAACTGAGCATGTTACCACATGTAACAACTCATCCTATAAATCTCCAATCCTCTAAGTCTTTCAATGTTGCCCCTATAACTCACCAAAAGAGCATCTAGGCATCTCCCATAATCATCCTTGCTCATATTTCTTTTGCACTGAGCCATCCCATACCTTTTACCCCTCTGTCCAACATGAGTCTAAAACATTAGTCTCTGATTTCGAGTCACTGAAGCAAGCCTACTTATCAAGGGAATTCCTTGAGAGACCACAGAAGCATCTTCTAAATCATTATTGTTAGGGATAAAATTGTAAAATTGATAAATTCATAATCAAAATAGAGTTTTGTATCTTATAGACTTAGGTGTAGAATAAGACATCAGAGTCTTGAGTTAGGATGAGTTATAAAATCCTCAAAATAAAGCCTGGAAGCCTGCAAATACGGAACAAGCTTGTTTTGCCACTTCATGGGAAGTTTGCTGGATGTTTGCTAGAAGCCCACAGGATGGGTACAGGATGTCGCTGGATAATACTGAGAGCATATTTTAGGCCACAAGCCATACAAGAAGCCCGCTCTCAGTTGCGAGATGTCTGCAGGAAGACCACGAGAAGATCTTTCCCATAAGGTACGTATTTTAATATGCCAGGTTACTCTTCAGAAACTCCAAGCTTCTAGTTTTGCTCAGTATATCTTCTAGGACTTCTAGGATGCACCTAGGGTTTCCTACAAAGAGATAACTTTCATCAGATTGTGAGTCAGACAGTTCTATGATTCTCTTAACCACTTAGCCAAAGATTTGTGCGTATGATTCAAATGAGTTCGAATCATTGAAAGCTGAGGATTCAGCAAAGCTACTAAGGAGTTAATATTGTGCCTTTGAGGAGTCAAAGGGCTTTCGCTAAAGGAATTAGTGTATTAAGGGTTTGAGTAAACATCAACAGAGTATAGAGTTGAGGAGTCAATCTATCGAAAGTTTTAAGTTTATAACTAACAATTTGATTTTAGTGAAAGTTTTGACGGATTCCCTATGTGGGTTTCTTTATTTTATATTTCGCCATTTTAATTTATTGATTTGTGATTACTTGGGATATCTAGCACGTAGACTGTAAAATTTTAATTGGTATCAGAATAGTTTCGTTTTTGACAGAAGAACACGATCCTAATTCTTGCTAGATGGATCCCCTTAGAGAAGGCGGTTCAATTACCAGGCCTCCATGGTTCGATGGCACCAACTATGCGTATTGGAAGGTTCATATAAATGTTAATTTGATCTTCCTGAATGTGAACATATGGCTGGCCATTTAAAGCAGTTAGATAAAACCAACTCATATAGTTGATAGCATGACTATAGAAAAGCTGATGGATACTTGGACCAGAGTAGAATGAGAAAGAGCGAAGTCGAACAAAAAAGCCCTGAGCACAATTTTCTATACAGTTTTAGCTGATAAATTTAGGAGAATCTCAAGCTATGAGATAGTTAAGGAAGCTTGGACAATTCTTGAGTTAACATATGAAAGTAATTTTACAGTGAAGAAGTTGAAACTTTAAAAGATTACAATTGAGATCAAAAGCTTGAAGATGTCAGAGGATGAGACATTTGATCACCTCTACGCTAAACTTTGTGATATCATCAACTTCAGTTTCAACTTGGGGGAACTAATTTCCAATAATAACATTGTAAGGAAGATCTTTTGTTTTATCCCCATTATTTTTCAAGCAAATGTGATTGCAATTAAAGAAGCTAAGGACATTGACGCGATGCATGTAGAAGACCTAAATGGCTCACTTCAAATATTTGAGGCCAACATGATTGAACCAAAATCCAGAGGAATTGCCCCAAAAACTATTAAGGAAGATAAGTCTTCCTCAAGTGATAATGAGTTAATCCATTCTCTTGAAGAAATTTCTATTTATATCAAGAAAATTAGAAAATTCTTAAAAAAAAAAAAAAAAAGGATAACAAGTAAGAAAAGACAAAGAAAGATGAGAAAATTAGAGTAGAGAAACCTTTAGAGAAGAAGAAAAAAGAGAACAAGTCTAAGGGCATGAAGTGTTACGAGTACTAGGGTTATAGTCATATGGCTCAAGATTGTAGAAATAAGAAGAGCAAGAAAAAGGTACTCAATGCAACTCTTGATGATTCAGATGATTAGTTCAATACCTTCTCATCTTTAGAAAATTATCCAGAGAATTTTACTGTATTTAAGGCTAAAGCTAGTGCCTTTATAAATTTCACAGAGTCATCTTCTTCTAAGAGTAAGAAAAAAGAATCCTCCGAAAGTGAAATTGAAGAAAATACAAAAGAGGAAGTAGAAGTTGAAGAGGCGTACGAACAGTTATACCA
Organism: Pouteria glomerata; assembly: GCA_035590655.1. Classification (NCBI taxonomy): domain Eukaryota; kingdom Viridiplantae; phylum Streptophyta; class Magnoliopsida; order Ericales; family Sapotaceae; genus Pouteria; species Pouteria glomerata. The sequence continues at coordinate 17,400,892 of JAVXUM010000021.1, read as the reverse complement.
AGACTGTCACAAACTTTACAAACAAAATAAAAAATTAATTGTGAAGAATAAGATATTGAAAAGGGAGAAAGAAAGTCTAAAAATTGCCTTGAAAAAATTACAAGGGAAATTTGACAAACAAGCAAGAAAAACTCAAGTTGAATTAATAATAGCCTTCAAGACTAAGCTGGAGCAAAAAGATAAAGAATTGAAGGATGCCGAGACAAAGTTTCAAACTACGCACACCAAGATGAACTCAATTTCTTCCCATCTTGATGACATTTTTAGAATGCAAATAAGCCCAAATAAAGAGAGATGACTTGGCTACGCTGGCAAACAGGAAGTCAATGTTGAAACTAAAGCTACCCTAAGTGAGCAGAAAAAACCTAAGCTGATTCGGTTTTAGTCTTCAAAGATAACTACTCCAAAAACAGTTGAAACTCCTTAACCCAAGAAAGGTAATCAATCAAGAGCCTATTTTTAGAAACCGAAAGGTATGACCCTTGACTTACAACATAAGTTTGTTCCCATATGCTTTCACTACGGTATACGTGGTCACACAAGACCTCATTGTCACAAATTGCATAGGTTACCTACATCCTATGTTGACACTAGGAATTTTTTAAGACCTAATTTTCAGGTGTCAAATAATTTTGGCACATTGAGGTTCCAAGATTCATGTTATGATTCTAATCCTTACATAACTTAGCCAACGAGGAATAATAGAAAGAAAAAAATTTCAAAACCCATTGGACTAAAACTTAACAACTCCAAGACTCAAAATGTTTTTCAATAAATGAGAACTATTTGGGTTAGGAGGAGTGACTTATATATCACTCATAACCCGGATGTTGAAAGGTTGAGCCTTAATATGTAGAGGCAAATTTTTTTTTTTTTCATAGATTAGGCTATGTCTCATTGTTATATTCTTTCCCAATTTTATGAAATCATGCAGATTAGACTTTTTTATTTTTTTTTTAAAACTAAAAATAAATTTTCTAAGGTGTAATGTTATTTTTTGTGATATTCTTGCATGACCTATTATTTTATACACACTTCCAAATCATAGGATTGAAATCGTTAATCTACATAATGGTCATGAATTTGAATTAACTGATAAACCTGAATCCTATGTTTTGTTGTTCCTTATCATGGTAGCATGTGTCAATTGTAATTGCACGAAGTTTAGTTCGTTATGAGAAATCTTTTGCACTACTTAATTATTATTATTATTATTTTTATAAATTCTCCTTTTAGACAATTGGTTGATGTTAAAATTTTTTTATATAGATACACTTGGAAAGGGTTACCAATGAGATAGCATCCAACTAGCCTATTGATGTGCAAGTTATCAAAATAATCGCCCTCTGAGATTAACGATACAAGTAGATGACTACCTACCCATAAGTGTGTGAAAGCCACCAAGTACAGTAGGCAAAACGTGCAAAGATAATAAAATACTAGGTGGAACATTGAAAAATATATAAATTCTAGTGAATAAGTTGAAAGTATGAATTGTTGAGAAATAAGCCGAAAAGTACAAGTGCATTTGTTATCAATTCAATTCGAGGACCAAAAAGAGTGTTTTAAAATTCATGTGAGTATGTGAAAAATATAAATCGTGATGCACTGAAACTTCAATTCACACGCCAGACAAGCATTTGACCATTAGTATGACATGTGTGAACAACTCATAACATAAATAGTAGGGTAACTCTTACAGTTTTTATTTTTTATTATTATGTATGGTCAAAAATTTAAAACTGTGTTTAGTTTTGTATTTGGAGAAATATAATTTGGAATGAATCGATCAAGATTACACATCACGTCTCATTTTTTGTCAATTCATGTCGAAAACGGAAAGAATGGTTGAAGCGGAGTTAATTAATTGAGGGGGAGAATGGTTAATGTTTTGTTTCATTTTTTTTAGGTTAATGTGTCATTTGTTTTTTTCTACCCACATGATGCCTTGGTTTATTTGTTTTAGTTTGTAGCATTACAGGTTCTTTAAAAGATTGATTTGCAAATATTTGGAGCACACTTGGTATTCATAAATTCTAAGACTTGTTGTGTTATTTACATTTTACATTTGTAATACTTTAAGTCTTTTCTTTCTTTATTGTAAAGTTTTTTTTAAGGGTTTTGACATGGAATTCTCAAAGGGGGAGATTGTCAGGCGCAAAATTGTAAAGTTGGCAAATTCATAGTTAAAACAGAGTTTTGTATCTTGTAGACTTAGGTGTAGGCAAAGACATTAGAGTCTTACATTATGATGAGTTGTAAGTCTCAGAATAAGCTTGGAAGCCCGCAAACACAGAATAAGCTTGTTTAGCCACTTCATGGGAAGTTCGCTGGAAGGTCATTGGATGCTTGCTAGAAGCCTGCAGGATGGGCACGAAATGTCGCTTGATAATAACAATAGCATATTTTGAACCACAAGCCATATGGGAAGCGCATTCTGATATCGTGGGAAGACTGTAGGAATGTCACTAGAGGTCCTTTCCTGCAAGGTACATATTTTAGTATGCCAGGTTGCTTTTTAGAAGCTCTAAGCATCCGATTTTGTTTAGCATATCTTCTAGGACGCACCTTGGATTTCCTACAAAGACAGAACTTTTGTTAGATTGTGAGCTAGACAGTTTTATTGTTATCTCAATCACTTAACCAAAGGTTTGTGCGTATTTTTCAAAGGAGTTTGAATTGTTGAAAGCTGAAGATTTAGCACGTTAAGAATTCAACAAAGTTACTGATGAGTCAGTATTGTGCATTTGAGGAGTCAGAGGGTTTTTGGCTAAAGGAGTTGGTGTGTCAAAGATTCAATCAAACATCAACAATGTAGAATCAAGGAGTCAATCTATTGAGAATTTTGAGTTTATAATCAATGGTTTGATTTTAGTGAAAATTTTTGAGGATTTCTCTGTGTGGGTTTCCTTGTTTTATATTTCGTCTACTTAATTTATTAGTTTGTGATTGTTTAGAATATCTATCATGTAGAATGTGAAATTTTAATTAACATTGAAGATGGCAGTTGAACTTCTCTCCCACAAGCCAAAAAGATCCTCATCCAAATAGCGTAGAAAACACCATCTAAACTAAACCACATCTTTTCCATTCGGGCAGCTGTCCAGCGCTGCTTTGAGTGATTCATCTCCTCTGGATTTATGTTCCTTACAGTTGATTTGGATGGAATGAGGAAAAGGAAACCAATGTGGCCATATTTCATGTAGATAACTTTGTGATCAAAAGGATATGTTCTTGTTGCTGATTAATGTTCCTAGTCAGCTTCTCTTACTTTAGTTTAAAAAAAAAAAAAAAAAAACAAAAAAAAAAAAAGGAAAAAATGAGTTGTTCAAATTGGAATCTAGGTGCACATTTATGGTTGATTAGATTAATTCTTATATTCAAGACGGGAGAATTTTCTTTATTGATGCCTAAATATTAATGTTGATCAACATATGTTTCACCAGCAAGCTCTTTTGTTCTTCATTTATTAGTTGATTATACTAATATTTAGACCCAAACGGCCTGTATGTGTTTTTATTTGTGCGCGCTGTGAAGCTTCAAGCTCCGGTAGACTTGCCAGAACTCAATTTTACTTACATAATTAAGACACCTCAAATCTGAATTTTCTCTTAAAACTGAAAGCTCGTCCCTAAATTTTCTTTGCAAATCTCTTCTTTCTTCTTTGGGTTTGCTTGGCAGGAGTTTTTTTTTTTTTTTTTGAAAACTTAGGATGTTTAAGCAAGTTTGCGCTTCCTCAACTAATCCTTAAAAATTCTAAAGTTAATGATTAGGTAAATCTTCAGTAGTCTTGTGAAAACTCAAACTTGTAACCAATAAGCATAAGCTTAAAAATTAAATGACTAAATGTTAATGAAGTGATTGTTGATGGGTAATTATTAAGAGGATAAAGTCTTAATTTTTAATCATGTTGGGATGGTCTGATTTTGGAACTTTTTGTCTATTTATTTAATTTTTTTGTATTTATATTTATTAATTTTGAAAACTTACAATGAAAATGTGTTTGTTAGATTTATTTTGCTTTTTAGTTGTCAAAAGCATGAAAATTATTTGAAAATTTAGGCCAAAAATGTAAATAAAAAAAATTACATTCTCAAATTCTCTTTTTAGTTTTATTTATAGACAATTTGTCAATTAAAGGCCATAAATAGAATGCTTCAACGATTCTGATTGCATTCTATTAAAATGATTTATCTTATTCAATTGTTTATTTATTTACAATTATTTTTTAATAATTTAAAAATAATTAAATGTTAATTAGGAATTAAAATAATTTATTTTATTAAAACTAAAATTAACTATTATTAAAAAAATATTTTATAATTAAATTTATTTATTTAATTAAGTTAATATTATTTTTAGTAAATAATGATTGGATATTTAAATATTTTTTATTGAAATATTTTATTAAATTAAATTATTTTTGTTAATATACTTTACTAAAATTAATTATTTTTAAAAATAATTATTTTATAATACTAAATTAATATTATGAAAAATGAATATTTTATTAAAATAAAATTAATTATTTTAAACAAAATTATTTATTAATATCATCATTGCAAACTTTCACGTGACATTAGTTGTCCACTAGAAGCATCTAAGGGTTAAAAACGATTATTAATACGTGCCAAACGTAGTAGTCTCTTCTTACAAGAAAAAAAGGCTTTCAATTTTTATTACTAAATTAGTATAGTTTGTTTTATAAAATTTATTTCATAACTATTTTTATTAAAAGCTCAATTTTAGCATATTCACCCTCTTAGTATTTGTGATTTTTTTTGACTTCAGAGTGTTCGGGTCAATCTGTGTGCACTTTTACTAATTTTTGGGGTTCTAAAATTAACGATCGGATAAGCTCTTTAGTTGTCCCAAGAACACTCAAATTGGTGATTTCCAAGGAGCAAATTCAAGCAATATTGTCATTTATATAATAAAAAAATAATTTTTGAAAATGTCCCACTCACAAACTTAAATTTAACAGCTAAGAATTATTTTTCTTTCATTCAATGATTGAAATCATTTCTATATTTTTAACTTATCACTTAATCCTTATTTTAGTGAATCTTATCATTTTTATATTTTTAACTTATCACTTAATCCTTATTTTAGTAAACCTCACTACTATCTATCAAAAAAAATAATTTGGATATTTTAAATTTCATCATATTTTAAGAGTGGAGATCATAGGCAAATCAAAACTACAAACCTAAGTTCCGCCCAATTATGATTTATAGAAAGTTGAATATTTCAAATTAAAACACCATAATTTGTATTATAATTTTTTCCATTTTGAAATTTTTATTTAAAATTTCAACTATATAAGAAACTTAATACTAATTTTGTTCAGAGTATTTTAGGCATGAATTATTGCTAATCTATATAATAAAATAGGATGATTTTTAAAAATATCCCAAATTAAGACCAATGTCTTAGAATTATTTTTTCTTTCACTCAACGTTTGAGATTATTTTTATATTTTTAACTTCTTGCTTCATTTTTATTTTAGTGGACCCCACTACCATTTATCTTATAAAATGATTTGAGTATTTGAAATTTCACCATATTTTAAGGGTGGAAATTATATGCAATTCAAAACTGTTAACTTAAATTTTTCCCAATTATAATTTTTAAGAAGTTGAACCTTTAAATAAAAACACCATAATTTGTATTTTGTTTTATGATGCTTATTGAAAATTAATTGGAGAGAGACCAAAATATATGTAATAGCTATAAGGACCTAAAGTTTTGAAAAAAAATATTAAAATACGTGGATTATTATAGTTTTTCGATTTAAACTTTTTGTCCAAAATTTCAACTATATAATAGAATTAATATTAATTTTATTCAGAGCGTCGTAAGTGTGGATTTTTTTTTAGTAAAAAACCTCTTTAGCTGGAGGGGGGTTTAGTAGGGACTCTTACCAGTTTATTGATAATAATAAAGTAGTATATGATGGAGGGAGACCTAAACCTTACCTCTAGTAAAAGCATAGGAAAACAATAATAAAATAGCCTAGTGAAGCGGTGACTCACTGCTGTACAAAAATTATAATAATAATTACTAGAAAGAAATGAATAAAAATTATGGTAACTTATCACAGTACATATAAAACTTACTTTTTGAATTTATCCAGTTGAGGCAATATCTATGCTAATATTATTATTATTTGGTAGGTAGAAGGAGCATGATTAAAGTTACGAGTCACGTCAGAAAAAATAAAATAGTAATTCTACTTTACTCTTTTTAAGTTTGGTAGGAAAAGATGGTTTTTTTTCTAGTTTATTTGGAGTACGTAGTTATACTCAACCTAGATTTTCACTTCCCTACTTGAGAAATAAGATAGTGTTAATAAAAATAACATCATTCCGACAATAAAGATGAGTAATCTAGTTTGAAAAGTCATATAACAAAATCTCTTGTAATTGAGTTTCTACACTATTATTACACCAAGCTATATAAAAAAAAGATCAACAAAAATCTATTGACTTCACAATAGTCTAGCTATTTTCTTATGTACTAGTATTTGCTTCAATTCCTTGTGTACTTGTACTTGCTCCTCGATCTTGCCTATTTGATCATGTTTGTTGTCTACTTACTCTTCAATCATTGAACATACTCGTTGCTAAGTCATCTATCCAATTAGTCTATTCATTAGATGTTTCAATCCTCGTAATTGGTTCAACATGTTCTTTATTCAAAAGCTAGTTTAGTTCTTTTGTACTATCCTAAATGGGGTCTATTGCCATCTCACTTTTTTATAAAATTGTGAAGTAGACAACATGTCATGATGATTCAATTTTGTGTCTTGATTGGATGATAAGCTGGACTCCTAAGAATTCTTTTTATCACGTTCCTAACTGATGAATGTTTCATTTTAAAAAATTCATGTGGAGTAGTAGGTAGATGCCCTTCTCTCCAATCATTCAAATGATACCTTTATCCTTTATACGGTGCAAGAAATCCTTCACCATTAGTATATCCAGCATTGACAATATAATAGTAACCTACATAATAATAGTTCATTCAATCTTTATAATACAGTAAAGATCGAATATGTTTTAAAATATGATACAAAACTCACCACGAGGGATCTTCAACCCATTTCTCCTAGTAATGGCATTCTTGAAGTACTCTACCATCGGCTATAGACCCTTCCTATCTTAGTAATATGTAGATGAATGTCTTTTGAACATACACCTAAAACAATTGTAGCAAGTTCCCCTTTTTGATTTCTATACATAGGCCTATCTTCGTTAAGTACCCTCACCTTAATGTATGTTCTGTCAAGAGCTCCGAGATAATTCTAATGTTTTCAAAAAGTGAAAAGCTAAAAAAATGTAAAATAAGAAAATCCTATACATAGAGTATAAATAAATATATGAATGCAAGTATCTTAAACCATTTTCATCTTTCATTTGTTGAATTTGCAAGAATAGGCTTCAGAGTTTTAAGTAGCCTTTTTTGAAGGCATAAGACAATAGTCAACATATTATGAAAATGTCTAGTAACAGTTTCACCTAATCGTTTGAACCAAGATCATATCGTTCGATTCTTAACATAATGAGCAAGGGTATGTCAGAACATTGCTACTTGTTCATTGACCAACAAATTTTTTATATTTCTTAACCTACCTAAATTTTCAAGCATGGAGCACAATTTGGTAAATGGATGTCTATTCATTCTAAGTTGATTAACGCACTCCAAATCACTTTCGTAAGCTAGTTCATATATATATTTTCTTCTACTATAAAAATCCATCGCATAAGTTGAACTTAAAGAAGTCTTTCGTAAGTATAAATCAACTATAGAATAGGCTAGTTGAAACCACTAGTTTACTACGTACTCGACATCTTGCTAAAACACCACAATGGCTACCAATCTTTTTTGTCTCAAAGACTTTCTTGTTTCCAAACTTAAATAAGCCATTACTGCAATAAAAATTGATATGTAAATTCATATTAAAAAAGCATAAATTAGTAGATCTAAACTACATAAATACATATATGAATTACAAATAACTAATTATTAGAAGAAAAAATTTTGATTTAGCACAAGAGAAAGCAAACCCAAATCAAGAAAGATTCAACACATTTGTCAAATTTCAATAGGTAATTAGCAAACTCATAGATATATATATATATATGACAACTTAGCTCATTCTCCTTCCAATGCTGCTACAATTCTACCATTATTCTTGCACATTTTCAACTTCTTGAAATTTGTTCATTTTTTGGGCAAAGAATACATCTCCTTTGTGGTGAGAATGACCAAGTTTTCAAGCTTAAGCATGCCCAGAACATGAAAGAGTAAGTACATATAAGGTTAAATGTCCAAATCCACTTATCTCTATAGCATTCAACTAGTGTAACACAATATAGATTGATCACTCAATTATTGATTTAATATTCTATTCACACAACACCAATCACATAAATATTATAGAATGTTCTCTAAAAGTACACAAGGGTATATATATATGTGTGTGTGTGTGTATATGTTACGCTTTACAAGTCATGCTCATAAAAATTTGCTCTTTTCTTGATTAATTAATTCCAGGTCACCAACAAAACAAACGCTTAACGATTTCAAATTGAACAACACAAAATTTACAAAAAATAATTCAAAAATCAAATATCTAGGCTAAAACCCTAACCAAGCAAGGGTGAACACATACGGTTATGATTCAACAAGACAATGTTACTTGTAGATGAAAAACTAAGGTTGGCGCTTCTTCAATCGTACAATTGTAGCGAGAGATCAAGTGATGCTAAGAGAATAATCAATAATTGAGTCTGATATAGAAAAAGAAGATAGATTGAGTGAGAGAGATAAAAAGCAAGCAAGTGAGATCTGTTTCGTTTGGGTTTTTTTTTGGATGGATTCTAACCGAGAATGGAATGGCTATTCCACTGGTTGAGACAGGGATGCCTTTTCCAGCTTGGCGTTAGAA
>JAVXUM010000021.1:17308178-17328719 GCA_035590655.1 Pouteria glomerata | reverse complement strand
AAAAAAAAAAACTTTAATTTATTTTAAGTTTTACCAACCAAATTTTGTCACATATCATCTCTCTCTCTCTTTGTCCATTCAAAATACCAAAAGTAGCGGCGGGTAATTTGTTAACTTACATGTAATTTTGACAGTTTTAAACTTCGAAAGCTCTAAAACAACATATATAGAGGGAGAGAAAGAGAAAGAAAAGAAGATAATTACTAATTTACTACTTATCTAAAAAAAAGTGACACAAGCATTTTGAATTTTAATAACTTAATAACCAATAATTTTATATTAAACTTGGAATCAAATGAAAACAACAAATGAAATTAATAGATTCTTTGATTCTTTTTGGTTATGTTAACAAAAAATAAGTGATAAAAGTAATAGATAATTTATTTCGCACTTCTTGAACATATGTTCCATGCCATTGTGATTGTGTCATAAATAAAGTGTTTGGATCCCCTTAGAAAAAAAAAATCAAATTTATTTTAATTTTTTTAATTAAATTTCATCACGTATCATTTTTACAGTTTTAAGAGAGGGGCAAAACAAACACCACAGTCAGACTTACTCATATATACTTGTGTGGTATAATATGGACGCTTAAATAATTTTCTTGCTTAAAAATGAAAGGGGCAAACTTTTCTATCCATTATCCATACTTCTGTTGCTTTGTTGTATGCCCTTTTTCTATTTCTGGAACCAAGAGGAAAAGAAACCGGATTTGGAGAGTTGACGTAGCGATGATATATTAGCTTTTTGAGTTGCAATAAGTACTCTTAGTTTTAAATTCAATGATTCAGATGCATTAACATTTATTTTGAATTAAAATAATATAAATGCATTATCACCAACTCAATGTCACAGGGCTGACTCTTTTTAAAAAAACACCTCTCATAGCTTTTCAAACAAAATGAAAGGCAAATGTTACTTTTTTTTTTTTTTTCCGAGTTTAACCTAAAGTCCCATTTCAACCTAAATTTAATATATAAAATTTTCGTTAGTTGCAATGTCCATTTTCAATGATTTTTCTTTGTTCCTGTACTCTCACGGTTAACTGTTCAGTTAGTGCAGATTTTGGAGACAAAAAAATCTCCGAGGACGACCTTCAATTGTTACCCCCTGAAATGGAATTTCATATACAAATCAGAAGGCAGAATGAAATTTACTCGACCTTTCGAAAAAATTAAAATAAAAAAAAAGAGTGAAATTTACTCTAAAAATAAAAGAGATTGAGAAAAACAGGGAGGGTTAAGCGTACCAATTCTACTCTTTAGGCTGTTGCCCTTAAAGGTATCAGTTGCCCAGTTAACAACATATCATTATACAGGTGATTGTGGTCCTCTATACTACCCCTGCAGAACACACACCTCCTATATATGGTCAATCCTCCAAATTTGAAGTGACCATAATAATATAAATATACATATATATAACAATTGTGACTTCCCTTCAAATAAATACTTCTGTCCTTAATTAAAATGGTGTTTCTCCTACACATGTGGGATGAAGGTCATAATCACAAACATCACAAGAGAATGCCCAAAACCACCCATTCTTTCTGCAAGAATCACACACGTAAGCCTTGGCCATGTCCAACTTAAGCACATGCTGGTGGTTGGGATCCTTCACATGGTGAGGCAGCGCCTCTCCTTCCTCCCTCAGAGCTGCTTCCAGCTCCGAGATTCTGCGGTGGGTGAAGGGGAAGCCCTTGGCGCCATACGAGCAGATCATATCCCTTCCGTCGGCGCTAATAGTCTTCCCATCCGGTCCGAGCAGAACCAGTGCTGGAATCCTTTTTATGTCAAATATCCTACAGAGGTCTTGCCTGGTCCTTTCTTCCTCATATGGGATTGCTAACCATGGCATGTTGCTTACATGGAGGTCAAATTCTTTACGGTCTCTATCTGTTGACACAAAAACTACTTCAAAACTACTGCTGCTTTGATCATACGGGGTGGTAGCAGCAGTAGTGAGCTCATTGTAAACTTGTGTCAATTGTGATGTGAAAGCTCTGCAGGGAGGGCACCAATGCGCTCCAAAGTAGAGGCCTACTGTCTTGCCAACAAGTTCAGATACCCACATCTGCAAACAAGTGAAACGAAGCCATATATAAAGGTGAATCAGTCTTTGTGCATGTTGTGAGGGATTTGCTCAAAAACTTTACATAAAACATTTTTTTTTGTGAATAAGTCACTTGTTGGAGTCGCCATTTGTAATAGTAGATTTAAGGTAGAGTCGATAAAAAGATAAAATAAAGAAAGATAAAGTTTATTAAAGCCATCAATCTGAATAGCGTATTCATAATGAAGTTGTCACTTGCAATATTAAATTTAAGGCAATAAATAAGTTTTGATGATAAAAAGTTAAGATAGAAAGAAAAATCATTTGAATACGTTATTCACATGAACGACTTTTGAAGTCGTCATAACAAAAGACGACTTCAATTAAAAGTCGTCGTAAAATAGATGATTGATCTCAAATACATTCTTTAGATTGATGACTTCAGTAGTGACCTATGTACATAAATAATTTGTTGATTGACTTTTCTAAGAAATTAAATATTTTATGTATAAAGGCTTTGGGCAAATCCTTATTTTTCCCATTTTTCTTTAAGCTCATCATAATTGTGAGTTCCAAAACTTCCCTCCTTACTTCCCTGAAACCATTTTAATACTTGCTTTTGAAACACAAAGAACAGAGTAAATTGAGAGAGAGAGAGAGAGAGAAGAAGTTACAGAGATGGAAGATAATAGAGAGCAGAGAAGAGGAAGAATATGGAAAAGAAAGAGTGAAAAGTGCACACATAAAAGTGGAAAATGGAGTAGCAGCACAGAGCACTACCTCTCTGTTGTGTCCAGAAATGAGCTTGGGATTTAGTCTTTCATGATAAGCCAAAAGTTCTTCTATCTTTCCTCCTTGACGCTTTGCTTCATCGGCAGCCTTCAACTCCTCCCTTCTCTCCTTGGTGAAAGGAAATGCATCGACGCCGTAGTCTTCAATCAAAGCAACAGCGTCTTCAAGTAACGCTCCATCGTCGTGATCTAATCCCCCGACTCCGAGAGGTATAAACGAGGGGAGGCAGTCAACGCCGTAGGATTTGCTGATTCGCCTGTGCAAATCTGCATCGAAAGGAACCGCCAGCCATGGCATGCACTTGACGTGTTCTCTGAATCCTTGCTCGTCCCTGTCAAAGGAGACGAAGATGATCTCTATCTTCTTACCCATTTTGGAATTTAGCTTCTTGTATAGTTGCACCAATTGTGGAGTAAAGCTTTTACATGGTCTGCACCAGTTGGCTGAGAAGTATAAGCATACTGCCTTGCCATCGCTTGAGGGCAAGGGCAAGGGTACCTAACTCAGCACCAAAGATATTAATGAAATTGTACCAATTCAGGACAATATAGAAAAAAAAATATATATATATATACACACATACATACATACAGTGTTTGAAATTAAAAAAAATATATATATATTTGCACTCTTCCACTAGAATCTAAAAGTTTTGTTGAGTAAGAGTAAAATTGAACAAAAAATTAATAAATATTACAAATTCTTAAATAATAACCAAAATAAAATAAAAATAAAAGTTATATACACTTTTAAAACATGGAGTTCTTATAAGTGGAATCTACAACTTTTCATAGTTGGTAAATGATGAATAATATTATCATTTATAATGCTATTAAAAATCTTTTTCTCAATAGATACAAGTAAATTATATTTAATCCATTGATTACTTTGTCAATATATATATATACACATAAGACATAAATCTTTAGAAATTTAATTCTTAAATTTAATTTAATAGTTAAAAATAAAAATTTTTAATTTTTTTTTGTTAAAAAATTATGTTTAAGCTTAGTTCAAATATATATATATAATAATAAAATTTTGAATTTAAATAAATAAGTTAACAAATTTTTAAATAACTTAAATAATAAATTAGAGAGTGAATAAGAGAGAGTTTGCGCTAAAAGGGAGGTAGCGAGGGGAGGTGTAAAAAAAAATTAAAAAAAAAAAAAAAAAAGCTGCAACAAATTGGGTTTAATATGCAAGAGCCTGAGAGAGAAGTAAAAAAAAAAATAAAAAAAAATCAAAGGAACTGCTTGGGTTCAAAAAGAGATGAAAAGAAATAAAAATTGCTAGTTGAGTTTAGCGAGAGAGAAGAAAAAGAACAAAAAGAAGAAAAAAAGTAATATAAAAAGTATAAAAATAATTTTTTAGTTGATTTGACAGTAAAAAAAATAATTCAAACATATTTAAAGAATCAAATTTTAAATTCAGTAGTAATTTAAAAAAATTATAAAAAATATATATAAAAATAAATAAATATTTTCAAACTAGTGGAAGCAACTTCCCCCCTCACTTCATGCTAAATTCGCTCCTGCTCTTCCATTAACTTTCCCTCTCTACAATTTTTAAGAAGAAGAATAATGTAAAATGCAAAAAAGAAAAGAAAGGGCGTATTTATTATTTTTTTAATACAAATTGATAAAAGTTACAAATTAATAATACGTTTAATGTGTAAAAAATTTAAATTTTATAAATATTTATAAAAAAAATTTATTATTATTATTTTTTTTTATAAAGCTCCAAATAACCTATAGACATAAGAAAATTTTACTTCCTAACATCAGCTCGACCAACAATTTGTCGATAAAGCTCAATAAATTTTGTTCTCAAAAACAAAGATGGTAACTAGGGAATAAGACAAAGCTTTTTTCTCCCAACCCCGTCCCACTAAATAATTCTCTTTTCCGTCTCGCCCATAACAAACACTTATGTTTGAAGTAGTAAAAAGTGAGAAAAAATAAAAAAAATAAAAAAATTATGAATTCGTAATGCGTGCAGTGAGATAAAAAGTAAGTAATAATTAAAAATTTATAAAATTTTTTGAAGTTTTTTGTTAATTTTTTACAAACCAAATGCATCCTTGTCACAAAACACGACTATATGATTAAAATTAATAATATTTTTATTTTGATTTCAAAAATAGGCAACAAATAAAATATATACCAACTAATCACTAACCAAAATAAAAATACCAATATATAACAAAATAATAAAAATAAACCATCCAACACTAACATTTCAACAACTCATTGTATAAATTGTGACTAATAAGAATATATATATATATATATATTAATTCTAAGGTTGCATTTGAAAAGCATAACCAATTTTTCAACTTTCAACTATTTTTCTTATTTTTTAAAATGTTCAAAATAACTTTTTATTATTTTTCATTTTATGTGTAAATTTATTTTTTATTTTTTAAAATAAATTTTAAAAACACAAGTGATCAAATGTATTTCAAAATAATTTTTTTTTTTATTTTCAGAAGTGTAAAATAAAAATTAAACTTAAAACAGAAAATAGAGAACAAAAATAAAAAATACAAATACAAATCAAATGATACTTTAATTTTTTATTTTTTTTAGGAGGATCACTTTTACATTTTAAATTTTTTTAAATCATAAAAGATAAAATAATTAAATTAATAAAAATTTTAAAAATTAATTACTTAAAAAATTATTTTTTCTTACAAATTAAAAAAAATTAATTTTTTAATAATTAATTAGTTGGCAATTAAATAAAAACAAAATTTCCCAGAGACTAAAGCTAAACCAAATTACAGCTGTTGAAAGAATTTTATCGAACCTCGGCCCCAAATCCTCTGGGGTTTCATTCCCGTCTAACTAGAGTATGATCATGTATCTGGACCGTCTGGTTTCCCGAGGCAAAAAACCAGATAGATGTTGAGATTATGATTTTCATCAAAGTCTTTCAAACAATCAGCCCGAGGGTTGGAAGGCCTGTATACGTACCTTCTCTTCACCGCGTAAAAGAAACTTGACTCCCTCGGATGCGAAAATAGTTGAGATATTCTTGCTCTTTTTACTTTCCTGCAGTTGATCATCAGCTCCCGCCATGAGAACCAGCTAGCTGCTCGAAGACGAGAGCCAGAATCCAGCACCGCTGATCGTTCTCCTTTCTCCTTAATTTCGTCTACCTTTCTCAAGGACTCTGATCGAGAAAAATTAAAGGAGGAACAACAGTAACAGAGAGTAGCGTTGAGAATCGACAAAGGCTTTTACAAGTCTGTTTTGCTCCGCTTCCTTTTCTTTTTTTTTTTTTTTTTTCCCTTAGTTCCTTGTAAAGGTTCTAAAGATGGAAGAACTTCAAATTAATTCTCCAAAAGGAGCATTGGTCTTCATTTTTTTTAAACAATTTCAACTGTCAATACGAATAGTAAGTAATATTCTGTTTTTGTGCCTTTTTCAATGGGAATAAGGCTTTCCTTGATTCGGCTTATGCAATTCTCTCTTGTGGAATATTTGCAGATTACGTGGAGAAATATCGTTAATCGGTACGTATGACTAAAAATTTTGCTCCCTTTTATTTCTTTCGTGTTGAGAACATCTTATCCACACGCTTGCATCAATGCCAAGTTGGATGGGATAAGACGGAATAAGATACTGACAACTGACAAATGTGCATATAAGCTAATATATATATATATATATATATTTTTTTTTTCTTCTGTGCACATAAGCTAATATATATATATATTAGAGATATTTGGATTGAATCTAAATTTTGAAGAATTCTAAAAATTTTTAAAAATCTCTAAAATTTATCTCACTGTACACATTATAAACTTACAATTTATCTTATTTTATCTCACTTTTTATCATACCAAACATCCTCATAGTTATAGTGGGCTGAGGTGAGGGTTGCTTTCCAACGAGAGATGTAGTTGGGCGGGTCAGGCTTGCCCTGCCTTGTGATCCTCTCGCGACTCTCCAGGGGGTTGGCCCGCCTAGCTCGCCTGGCTCTCTTCGGGGTCTGGTCAAGTTTAGCTAAATCCATCCTTGACTTGCCTTAGCTGCCTAGTCTTAATTTTTTAAATTTTTTATTTTTTTTTAAAATAAATACAAAAACATAAATACAAACGCATTGAAATATATAAGCGTCCTTTGTCAATAGATTTTATTAAAAATTAAATAATTACAGAATTAATATTGAATCTAAATTATAAGTATAAAATTCTAAATAAAAAAATTATATTAAAAAGAAAGATTGTACCCAAATCCGAAGAGATAAAAAAAATTATTATTTAAAAGTGCACTCACATCATGTTTATATATAATTTATTTATTTATTTATTTTGTATAATTTAGTGATACATACGATACATACATATATATATATAAGGCTGCCAGCATCTAGCAAATTGCCTTAAAAAGGGGGAGGGGGAGAAAGAAAAGCTGACAATAGCTAATAGGTTGGCTCAAAAAAAAAAATAAAAAAAAGAAAAGAAAAAATAAAAAAAATTAGCAACAAATGGTCAAAGGCAAGAATGGATAACAAAGTCGAGTGGGATGGAACAATTGAGCTAGGTAAACTAGGTCACGAATTAGGTGTCAAGGTACCCCAACCCTGACCCAAATAGGTTGGGGCGGGGCAAGGCAGGGCAAGTAGGGTGGGTCGATTTTTGGGTTGAATGGTTTGTAGGTTGACTTGGCCCATATACATCACTATTTCTAAATAAGTGAATTTTAAACTTAAAATTTAATTTTTATTAAGTGTAACTAACAGCTCTTGTGGTGAAGAGTTTTATTCCATCCGCTCACATCTCGGGTTTGACACTTCGGGACAAAAAATTTTATTTTATATATATGTTGAAATTTCAAATATATTTATTAAACTGTGTTGGTGCAAAAACTACCTACACACGTAGCACTTGCCCCAACACATGGTCCACCAAGCAGAAGTTTATTTGATTTAATGACTTCCCGACCATAAAAACTAGGTCCCACAAGTGAAAAGAACACAGAGAATCGAATTTGGCTCATTTATGGCACTCTAGTTCATTTATGACTGAATATCATTATTTGGTTAGTTTCTCATCATATAAACAGCAAGTTGATAAAACACCTGGACATACCTAATGTCTAAATGATTCAACTAGAGTTGGATTCTGCTTTACTTACATTAAATGTTACGTGATGGGCATTAAACGAAAAAGTAGATTTCTACACGAGTTAAGCAACCAAATTAGGAAGGTAATGATTTTTCTAAGCTAAAATAACATTATTTTATAAACCTTCATACTATAAATACAACATTTAGTCAGAAATTTAAGTACGCTCACTATTATTCACAAATTTGTTATTGTTTTCTTTTTGTTATTAAGTTATGCTTATACTAATTTAAACATCGGAAGAATTCTGGTCGGGACCCCCTAGCCCATTCTTCTAACTTGTATTATCTTGCAGGCTCAATTCCGCTTACTCTTTATGGAATTGATGAACACGCTCGGCAGTAGTTTTTATTGGTGAACATTTGGCACTGTTTGTGAGAATCAATTTCTTGGTTCCCTACGTTGTTTCATTCATTTGACCATTTATTCCAGTTAGTTTTTATCAATCATGACTTCAGAGGGAAATGCAACCCCTTCATAATCCCCACGGGTAGGAAATGAAACTACTCCATCCAAATAGAAGAGAGGCACACTGGTTCTATGTAGAATTAGGCAGGCACCGAAAAGTGAAATATCATGAGGTTGTAAAATAGAGACAAGAACTTTAAGCCTTAGTAAAAGTAAAATATATCGAATTGGAAGAAATTCTTTTGAAGTTGAGTCATGAGAAATAGAAGGCAGCGGCAGAACAGTAGCTGACTCTGATGATTATTCAAATACAAACTATGACTCATTATATGATGATTCATATGAAACATGGGGCACGGAAGAGACGGAGCAAGAGAAGATTTGAAAAGAAAAGAAAAGAAATCTAGAAGCAAATCAAGAGTTGCCTCTGGATCAGGATTTTTGGGGATGCACCTTGCCTAAGTCTTGCGTCCAGAGGCTTCGTTGCAACAGAAGGAGAAATCGTCTGGGCTTCTTAAACGACATGGCACAATTGGAAGAAGCAAGCAAGACCAAATGAGGTAACAGAAAAGCAGTGATAGTTCTTCTAAGGAGGACGAAATGCAAATAAAGGAGAAGAGGACTTGAAAGCCAAAGCCAGTGAAAACGCCGCAAATTGTAGAATGGGAGGTGATAGAGCAAAGTACATAGATGATGGCAAGAAAAGCTTTGAGCAGAGTCTCAACTTCACCCTTCGTAGATGACATTTGTTAAGTGGAACCGCCTAAGAAGTTTGTCGCTTTAAAGTTTAAACTTTACGATAGAAAAGCTGACCTTTTGGCTCATTATCGTCATTACATGTGTCGCGTGTTCCTATCCAGTCTGGCGGACACAAGCCTCCAAGGTTCCACAGATTGCCCTTGAGGAGCATTGGGTGCTAGAAACAACTAGCCGAGGAGTTTGTTATACAGTTTTTGGCCAATGCCAAGCAGCCAAAACAGCTGACATGCTTCTCACAATGAAAAAGAAGAATAATAAGAGCCTTAGGGACTACTCTCCAAGATATAAGAAGCTATACAATGAAATTGAAGGATGCACTGAACAATTGGCAGTGACATCGTTTAAATTAGGCCTCAGGAAAGAAGAGAAGCTGTGGCTTTCACTAACCAAGAAGCCAGGCGCCAGTATGTTAGATCGATGTATCGGATTGAAAAGTACACCAAGGTTGAAGATAAGACAAAGTCTGCCCACCAGAAAGAACAAAAGTCATCTAGCTTGAAGCAGGAAAAATTGAAAGGAAGAAATTAGGAATAATAAGAATAAGTCTATCTTTGAAACTATTAATACAGTGTTTAAAGAGCTAATGTACAGAATTCTTCCCCAGATAAAAAAATAAGCCCTACTTGAAGTGGCCAATGAAGTTGCCAGATTTTTCAGATAAGGAGACCCATAAGGATTATTATTCTTATCATTGAGACAAGGGGCACTACACAGGGGAGTGCCTTTCCTTACGTCTTCTTCTAGAGGATCAAGTGAAGGAAGGTCACTTGAGGAAATATGTAGATCAAACTAAGGCCAAGGCAACGGACGACCACCTACGAATGCTTCAGGGAGATCGGAGTAGAAGGAGGGATAACGATCTAGATGATGATCTGAATGGAGCGCAACAACCACCTTGAGCCAGACAGAGATTAGATGTTCAACATGGAAAACTACTCTCAAAGGATGGCCGAGGATTCACGTGGAAAACCACTCTCAAAAGATGGTTGAGGATTTCAGAACAAACGGACTCCAGAATGCTCGGGATGCAAAAGTTTTAAAAGTTATTACAACCCTGAGCAAGAGATAAAGGCAAAATAAAGTACGAAGCATCTCCTTTTGTGAAGAAGAAGGATCGTGGGTAAGATAATCGCATAACAACAGACTGGTGGTGACCTTGGGTATGTATAAATTTGAGGTAAGACGAATACTAGTAGATGCTGGAAGCTCCATTGAAGTGATGTTTCTAAATTTGTTTAAAAAATTGGGGTTGACTGAAGAAGATTTGGAGCCTATAGATTGCCTCTTAATTGGATTCAACGCCGCACCAGTTTGGCTGCTCGGCAAAGTCACAGTTCCTGTCCGAGTAGGCTCAACTGAGTGTAATGTAAAATTCACTGTTGTTGATGTGCCATTCTTATACAATGTAATCGTGGAGAGATTTTGGATTCACATAAAGGCTGTGCCATCAACATACCACCAAGTGTTGAAATTTCCATATAGGGGTAAAGTGGTAAAGATAAGGGGTGATCAAGATGTTTCAAGGAAGTGTTTCACTATAGATTTAAAGTCAAAACCTCTCCCCGAGTAGGTCCAGTTTATCGAAATGTCCCCAAAAACTTGAAAGATAGATGAGGTTAGAAGTGATCCGGAGCGAAAAGCCGTGGAGTAACTGGAAAAAATCTATATTGGACCCTCCGACGATGACAAGTACTTTCTGATCAGCTCTAACTTGTCCACCGAAGAGAAGTTTAAGTTGTCAAAATTGCTATTGAAGAATGTTTGTAATTTTACTTGGACCTTGGAGATCAATTTATAATAAAATAAATATAAATTGGTACATGTGACAACAAACATAATTAGTGTATAAAAATTTAAATTTTATAAAATTTATAGAGAAATGTAGGTGACATTTGATTTATTTTTGTATTTTTTGTTTTTATTTTTTATTTTCTATTTTAAATTTTACGCTTTTAAAAATAAAAAAAAAATTCAAATAGCATTTGGTCACTTCTTTTCTCAAAATTTATTTTAAAAAACAGAAAATGAGATTATACGTGAAATAAAAAATGATAAAAAGTCATTTTGAATTTTTTAACCAAAAGCAAGAATAATCTTAAAGGAAGGAAAATAAAATATTTTTTATTTTTCTTGCTTTAAAATTTTTAAAATATAAAAAACCATAAAACAAAAATAGAAAATCAAAAATCAAAAATCAAACCAAGTATCGTCGTGGAGTTTCGAACGGAGAACTGATTTACAACTATATTCACATCGGTTTAATTGGGCCTGAAATCAAGTCTAAACTTGTCAATTGACAAAACACAAACTGCAATAGGATCCTATCTAATAAAACCATCCCATTGGTGTAAGTATACATCAAACAAAAGCCTACAAAACAAAGACTAGAAATCAAGGCACTTGATAAGATCGAAGAAGAAACAACAGTGAAATCCTACTAATTAGAATTAAAAATCGCCAGCTTCTCTTAATTTCATCCATCTCTCTCTCTCTCTCTCTCTCTCTCTCTCTCACCCACACACACACAAAACATTATTTTCCAGCTAAACTCTTAGATGAATTGAATTGAGAAAATTTTTACACTAGCTAGCTAGCTAGCATCATGTCCCAAAAAAGTAAAATATCACTTGTTGACTGAGAAAGAGAAGTCCCTTGAAGAGTAAACGTCACCTTCACTAACGTAGGAAGAGTAGTTGTTGTCTTCTTCATCGTCATTATCATCATCACCATCTCCCCTCTCTTTCACCTCTTCAATCTTGTCAACAGCCACTCTCAGATCCCACCTCCTCTCCACATTCCACTCACAGCAGCACATCCCAATCTTCAAGAGCTTAAGCATATCAACTTCCTCATTCCTACTCCCTCTCATCATCTTCTTATCAAACACCTCCCCCGTCCACTCTTCCCTCACAACAGAGTTCACCCACGCAGCCAAATCGTCGTTATTATTGCTATTGCTATTACTGCCGTTTTTATTACTACTGCTGCTGCCGCCGCCGCCAACTTTGAGATAATTTGGTGGAAATTTGCCCGTCAACATCTCTAGTATCAGAATCCCGAGGCTCCACACGTCGGACTTCTTTGTGGTGGCGGCGGAGGATGATAATGATGATAATTCCGGCGACTTGTATGCCACCATGAGCTGTCGAGCGGGGTCTTTGTCAACCAGAGGGGCGAGGGCGTAATCGGTCAAGAGGGGTTCGAACGTGCGGTCGCTTAGAAGGATGTTGGACGATTTCAGGTGGCCGTGGGGTATTTCCAGGCCAGGGAGCTCTCTGTGAAGGTATTCCAATCCCCTCGCTACTTCTTTGATGATTTTTAGGCGGGTTGGCCAGTCTAGCCCAGGCTGTGATTTTTTAGTAGGGCTGTGACCTTTACCTTTGATGAAATTCCGGGGAAGAGAACAACAAATTAGTGAAACAATATAATGTAATATATATTTGATGCTACGAATCGACAAATCATAATATTAATTGTAAGTATTTAGATTGGTAATAATTAATATTACTTGTTTCACACACACACAAATATATATATATATATATAACATGTCCTCTTTTTGTGTACATGCGTGTTTATATCAAAACGGGTATTGGGTCATGCTTTCGTAATTAATTATATATCATGTCTATTATTCAAAAATTGGGTAAAAAATAACAAGGTGTGTTTGGAGTGATAAAAAAAAAAAAAAATTGTGGTTTGAGCTAATTTTAAGCATTTGACATTTATAGTGTTTCAAACAAAATTTTTTGGGGGAAAAAAAAATGACATTTTTAGATTTTTGTGGTAAGAATTAAGAGAGAGAAACTGTAGGAATAATTTTTTGGGTCCATTCCTACGAATTTATGTCAAAAATTTTTAAATTTTGCACAGCAATATTAAAACCATTAGAACAATTTTTCAAATCCATTCTAAGGGATTTAAAAAAAATTAGTGTAAAATAACGACAATGGTTCTTATTTAAACACTTTCGACTTGAAAAATATGATTGTCAAAAAAAAAATTTATGCACTCAATTAACTTCATTCTAGATTTTTTGTATTTTTTAGTGAAATATTAAAATTTTTTGAATATAGTACAAGTGAAAATGTGAAAATGTGTAACAGAGAGTTTTAGTGATTTATAGAGGCTGTTAGAGATTTATTTTATTTTATTTTATTTTATTTGTTACCTTTCCAAACAATGCATAATTCCTACGAGAATATAATAGTGATTGGAATCATATTGTTTTTTTTGGTTATTATGTAAATTTTGAAGACATTTTTTATTTTAAGGTATAGAATATTTAATTTGAAAGTATTGATGATATATAATTTGATTATAAATGTTTTGGAAGCATGTTTTATTGATGAATGTTACAAAAAATTAAATTTTACACAAAAACAAAAGTTCAAGGAATAAGAATAAGTTGTAAATTTTTTTTTAAGAAATTGCTGACCAACTGATAAAGAAAAGTCAAGAATTGTCGACCAATTGGTCAGAAAAAGATTTGGCACTCTGCCACTATTTATTTATTTATTTTTTTTGCCAACTACATGGTCGACAAAAGGTTAAACTTAAAATTTAGTAAACTTATTGGTGACCAAAAGTTTGGTCAGGAAAAAAAACTTTGCTGACTAACTAGTCGGGGAAAGTGTTCCAATTTATTGACAAACTCGTGGCAAAATGTCTTAATCTTTTCCAACCAACCAATATAGTCGAGAAAGTATTTGGAATTGCCGACTACTTAGTCAATAGAGTAAATAATTACCGATCAAGTTTGGTCAGTAAATATGTTTATTAGCAACTAAAAAATTTTTTGGTCAATAAAAATTTTTTCAATTAACTTTTGCTGACCAAATATCGATCAAAATAATTTAATCAATAAAAATTTTGTCTATTTTTAGCAACTATTTTTTTTTTATAGACAATTGTGTGATCTCTTGCAGTAAGAACATATGCAAGTATCAACCTTGGTACTTGTAGAAGTAAAGGAGGTACATGCGGTAAGTCCTTGACTGTCAACATAATATATATAAGAATGGTATGATTTTTTTTATAAATTAATCACTTTAAATAAAGAAACAGATTTAGTACTTGTTACATTCTTATTATAAAAGCTATCATTCATACATCATTTTGTCTTTTTTTTTTTTTTTTTTCATTAAATAGAAAATGACAGAGAAACACGTCCCATTTATTTGATGTCCTCCTAACTACTAATGACTTTAAAGAATATGTAAAGAGAGTTTTACTTGGTAATTTTAATGATCTATTTTACAACCTATTTTTGCTTTTATACCCGGCTCCCAATTATAATTATCATGCATCTTGAATTGTGTGCATCACTTTTAGCTTATACTGAAGATCGATCATTATAAAAAGAAATAATAAATGCATTCTTATGTTTGTTTTTTTCATTTCACATTATTCTTTTTTTATTTAGTTATTGTGAAGCGAGAGAAGTTTATAGAGAAATACAAATAACTTAATCCAATTTTAAGTTCCAACATTATAGATGTATTTGGAGTAATAAAAAGTAAGATAAAGTGAAATGAATAATAGATTCATAAATTATACAATGAGATAAAAAATGAATTACTTTTAGTAATTTTTAAAAGTTTTTAAAAATTTTTAAAGCTTTTTAATAAATCAAAATAACCTATACATGTAAGCGTATTATTGGGAGATAAAATGAATAATGAATTTGGTGCTGGCAACAGTTTCGAGAACCATGATATTGGAGCCGTTAGATTAAAATCTAACTATTTAAGTACATTCATTTTTTTTAAAATAAAAAATATACGAATCCATTTGAACCGTTAAATTTTAACCGATCACCTCCAACCTTTAAATCACTTAACTGACATTAAAACTGACGTCAACTTAGAGAAAATAGATAATTGCTTACGTACCATGGAGATAAGTTTCCAAGCTACGGTTAGGAACGAAGTCGGTGATTAAAAGCTTCTCTTCTTTGCTGTAGTAAAAAGCAACAAGAGGCAGCAAATTGGGATGGGACAACCTTCCAAGCCTCGTGAGGTGTTGATGGAACTCTTCCCTTCCCACATTGCTCATATTCCTGAACCGCTTCACCACCACGGTTGGCCCACTTGGGAGTATAGCCTTGTAAGAGGACCCAAAACCGCTCCCGCTGCCGAGTATTTGAGCAGAGGCTTTAAGAAGATCCTCCAACTTAAAGGTGCTTGTTATTTCTCCCGCAAAGCAGAGCTTCCCATTTTCATATCTCTTGTTATTGTTGTCGTCGTCGTCGTGGGTGGTCCTCCCGTTTTCCTTTTCTTGCAATTCCTTCCTCGTGGGCAGCTGCTGCTTGTCTTTGTAGTAATTGTTGTTGCCAAATTGATGGTCTCTCTTGTGGATCAGCTTCCCGGCCGATGATGACTCTCCTAACTTAGGTTTTTGGTGCTTCTGTTTACGTCGTATTACGAAGACTGCGATGATTGAAGCTAGAATGATGGCAGCCAGAGCTCCTACGAGAATGATGATCAAAGCCACTTTTGAGAGCGACCGCTTGGAGTCGGAGGGTGACCGCTTGGAGTCGGAGGGTTTGCAGGGGGGCATTGGCTTACCACACAGCCCATCGTTGCCTGCATGCAAAAAAATAAAATAAAATAAAATAATATAATACAGGGAGACTTGTTGAAATCATTTATTTATTAATTTTCCCTAACTTTTCAATTTTTTTCTATTAAACATAAAACTAATTCTAACTAAGGTTTTTTAAATTTTATCAATTTTCTTTAACTTTTATCAATTTTTACAAATTTTTATCAAATGTTCAACACCCAAAAATAATCACGTGCTATTTTATCAAATGTTCAACACCCAAAAATAGTCACATGCTAACTTAGTGTACAAAATTAGTAAAATTTTATAGATCAAATAGCCTCCCTAGTTACAAAATAAAATGTGTAATCGAGTGAAGGCTTTTCGTCAGAGTGAAAGCATTTACTAAAATATATTTTAGTTATGAAGGATTTGGTTTATCAAAATTAACCAAAATCCATCAATTCTGACCAATTTTTTGTACTTTTATCAAATTAAATTTGATCGTATATCGCTTTTATATCAAATTCTTATTCTCTTATTGTACTTTTTTACTAATCAAACATTTCAATAATGTTGGACTAAAAAATTAACAAAAAAGTGAATCTTGTGAATGATAGCATCCATAAAATTCATTCTAATTACAAAAGAAAATTATAAGATTGAAAAATATATTACAAAAATGAAAAATGATGTGATGATAGTAGAGTTGTAATTAAAATAGACTTGGAGTGAAATGAATTGGGAAAAGTAAAAAGATAAATAATTGTGAAGTTAACAAAAACCAATTCATTATAAACCATGCACCAATAACCACGTGAAATATAATTACTTTTTTCTAATTTTTTATCTCACTTTTTTCCAGAGATTGAAATTGACTCTCTTATTTTCTTACTTCGTTTTTTTTAAGAAATTTTTTTATCTCGGTTTTTTTTAGAGATGATTTTTATTAATCTTTTATCTTAGTTTTTTCTTTTAAAAACGTATACAAGACATATGAAATATAATTACAATTTTAACAAAACGAGATAGAAGTATTAAAAATAATTTTTTATCTCAGTTTTTTAATTAAACTGAGATAAAAAATTTAGCATACAAATTTTTATCACACTTTTTCTAAAACTGTGATTTTTGTAAATTTTCTAGTGTGGTCTATATCAATTATTGTAGTAGTGCACCTACAATTTAAAATAAATTTAATAAGTAATTTTAAAATTTTATAAATTAGTTAAGTAATTTTATTTTTGTATTTTTTATTTTTCTTATATGTCCCTTTAACTTTCTAGTTTTTTTCTCTGTCTTCTTAAAATTCTTCTTAATTACTTATTATATATTTATTTAAATGTCACTGTTTATTCTTTGAGATAAATGTTTCAACTTTTTTATTTTTTAATAAATTAATTTTCTAATTTAGAAAAGATAAAAGAAAATAAAAAATAATGAGTATCTACTTCTGAGTTTTGGATTTAGGTTTTGCTGAGGGAAAATAAGATCGAAGAAAAAAGAAGAGAAAGGAAATACAATTTCTCAAATGTATATTTTTATTTGACCAATTTAGAAATTATAAAAATAAAATACAAATTATTCATCAATAAATTAATTTTTTTAATTTAATTAATTTTTAATTAATTAAATCTATACTTTTTTTCTTTCTATTTTTCATCACAAAGCCTAATTTTAAATCTCTATAAAATTTTTGTTTTATTTTTACAAATCTTTAATTCAAACAAAGTTTAAACTAACAAATTGGAATATATATGATTAAGAAAAGACAAATTTTAGGGTAGAAGATTTGTCCGAAACTATGACCCGAGTAATCTGTTCCAAAAATAAATTTTTAATTCAATTTTTTTTTTTTTTCAAATTTAACACACTTTAAATTTTTATAATCCAACTTACTCTGCATTCGCAAACTCTTAAATCTTAGACATGTCCTTTGTAGTTTTTTTTTTTTTTATAAAAGAAAAAGGAAGAAAAAATAGATGGTGATTGAAAATTATTAGGAAGAGACTTTACCAGCAAGAGAACTACGACTGGCGTTTTGCAGGGCTGTGGGTACTGGGCCCTCCAACAAGTTGTTTGACAGGTTGACCTCCCTCAGTTCCTTGGACGAAAAATCGGGTACCCTGCCTCCGAACCGGTTATTGTCAAGCCACAGGTCGGTAAGCCTAGGCAACTCAGCGAGCGACCACGGAATTTGGCCCGTTAACTCATTGTACGACAAGTTGACTCTCCTCAACGAATTCATTCCGGCGAAGCCATCGTCCGGGATGTCGCCGGAGAATTTATTGCCGGACAAGAACACTCCCCGCAACGCGCCGCCGAGTTTCTTCACCTGAGGCATCGGACCGCCGAAACTGTTGTTTATGAAGCTTATCGAACGCAAGTCTCGTAGCTCGGCAAGTGCCTCCACGTTGATAACGCCCTTTAATCCCATGTTTTCGAGTCGCAGCCCGTAGAAAACTCCGTTCGAGCAGAGCAACCCGCTCCAATTCGACTGATTGCCTACGCAGAGAGTGGTTATTGATTCGTTGTTCCATGAAGCTAATGCCGCATTGTCGTCCGACAGCGACTCCTTGAACTTGCGAAGGGTTCTGATTTCCTCGGAATCGTCGCCGGACGCTGCTCCTCCGCCAAAAGTAATCATTAGGCTGAGATGAATTAGGAGACTAATGAGCCAGTGTGTCCGCCTCCAAGTGCATGCCATTTCTTGGTTTGTTTCGATTCGGCTTGATTTAGTTTAGTTTAATCAAGATGAATTAATGGCTCATGTAGGAAAATAAAATAATAAAGAACTTGGCCTTGCCTGGAAAGAGGAGATGGGAGGAGAGGCTGAATTAATACTAAGGAGGACGAGGAGCGCGATGGAAGAGATTGGGAATGCAGAATCGTGGGCTGGACCCACAGCATAAACTACGGGGACAACAATTTTATTATAATTTTTTTTTAAAACAAAAAAAATTAATATTAAGAACTCTAATCATTTAAAACTATCGTAACCCAAAACTCAACCCCACACTCAAATTCAGAACCCACAATTAATTTTGTGGGTGGATGAGCTCTGACTATTAGAATTATCATAACCCAAAATTCAGCGACACTCCATGAGATTTGAACCGACGACCAATTGGATGAACTCTAACCATTTGAATTATTTCTCTTAGTCTATTTTTTTCTTCATTATGTATATGTATAATTATTTTTAGATCACTTTACATAATTTTATTAATTCGTTCTCGTATATTTTTTTATAACAATTCCTATTGTTTTTTTTGCAGTTGTTCTTTATTCAGCGCAGTACAATATACAAGGTCAATTCATTATAAAAATTTTTAATTTTTTAAAATTATTAATTCTCTCGAGTTTCATTATACTACTATAATTAATTAATATTCTTAATAATTATAAAAAATAAACAATTATATAATTTTAACACAAACAAATACTAATAAAATAATGATTCCACCGTTACCCCCGAGGACAACTGGCTCAATTGACAAAGTCCCCATAACCATGAGCTGTTAAGGCCGGTCGTATTTGTGTTAGTTGTTTAATTTGCTAGCTTGGTGTTATTCCCGTCGAGCTCCTCTTTGTTTAATTAATTCTTTGTATTGGTTCATTTAAGGTCTGTTCTTCTCTTGTTATTGCTGTTGGTGTTTTTTGTTGTTGTTTCGAGCAATTAGCCGTCTCTGCTGCTGTTTGTAATAGGAATTAAATATATAATACAAATGGGAATAAAATAATATTGATACCAACAACATTAATTTTAATAATAAAGCAAATATCAGAAAAGCGAAAAGAAACAACCATCTTCGCAATCCAACAGTAAATCAATAAACAAATATAAAGGAAGTTACAGGTATTTAATCGCCTGCACGGCAGGACTACTTCAATTGCACATCCCTACCTGCATATAAAGGGAGGAGGCAATGTTTGTTCGAGGAATATAGTTGAGGGCTATTGTTTTTTAACAAAATGGGTTTAGTTATGTGTTTAATTAGCTTGCAGTGTTATAACTCTAAACTAGATTTTATATTCTAAAATAGAAGATAAGTAATACCATGAGACTGAGATGACTTGTCTTAGTTTTGAATTTGTTTTGAGTCAAAATTTAAAGATTTAAAATTTTTTTCTATCATATTTTATGTCAAATCATATCTTTTATCTTACTTTATTTTCTACCGCCGAAAAATAATTTCACATAAAAAAATTAATCATATGTTGTATCTAATTTTATATATTATTTTACGATATTTATTACTTATATCTCATCATTCAATTCCTCTAATCAAACAGAGTTTTGGTGTATGTGAAACTCAGTCAAAAATTTCTTTACTAAAATATCCTTTTAACGTTCTATTGCTTTTTTGTAACTTTTTTTTTTTTATTCAAAATTCTTTTAATTTCCCTTCCTAAAATTTATTAATCTAAAGTTAATTCAGAAGTATACAAAAATAACAATAAAAGGATAATTTGTAAAAATAAAGGAAAGAATTTCAAGAAAAAAATAGTTGATCAAGAAAAATTTTATGAAGAGAACCACGTAGTGTATTTTCGCACTAATAATATTTTTAAGTATTGTTTGGTTTGTCAAAAAAAAAAAATTCTGAAAACTTGTGAAAATCTCTAAAACTTATTTCACTGCACGAATTACGAACTTATAACTTATCTCACTTTATCTCATTTTATCTCATTTTTTAACACTTCAAGCACACACTTGAGGATGTTATCCAGGAAAAAAAATGTAAAAAAATAATATATCTTAAGGAACTTTAAATTAGGTAAATTAATAATTCTACAAGTTGGAATTAAGTAAATTAAGGAACTTCAAATTTTCAGGAGTTTTT
>JAVXUM010000021.1:17284441-17307310 GCA_035590655.1 Pouteria glomerata | reverse complement strand
TTGTATTTTATTTGTGCGACCCGATTTATGGGTCCTATTAATATTGACGATGTAGGGTGTATATTTATTTATATGGAGATTTGGGACGAATGTAGTGCTCTGATGGATGTTATGCTATTGTGAGTTGACCTTGGTGCATGTTTTATTTTGTTTTAATTGTCCCTTATTTCCCATACCGTCCGTCCCGGACAATTTATGTTAGGAGCGTGACACCTGGTTGACTAGTTAACTTTCTTGAGGACCAAGTCTCCAATCTTCAGATGCCGTGGCCGAACTCTTTTATCGTAGTGTTGCTTAACTTTCTGCTGGTAGGCCGCTATCTTTACTGCCGCGTGTAGTCTCTTTTTCTCCACAAGATCGATTTCTTCTGCCAAGGTTTCCTTATTGACTTCCTGATCAAAGAACTCTACCCTCGAGCTAGGGAAACCGATCTCTACTGGTATTACTGTTTCTGCGCCGAAGGCTAGGGAGAACGGGGTGTATCCTGTAGGAGTATGTTCCGTCGTCCTGTAGGCCTATAATACGCCCGGCAGCATGTCTGCCCACAACCTCTTTGCTTTCTCTAGCCTGGTCTTAATAACTTTGAGGAGTGTTTTGTTGGCTGCTTCCACTTGTCCATTAGCTTACGGGTGTTCTTGAGAGAAGTAATGGTAGCTGATATTGAGTTACTGACAGAGCTCATTAACTGTTTGCCTTCAAATTGCTTTCCATTGTCAGTCACGATAACCCTTGGGACTCCAAATCTACAAATAATCCCTGCCAAAGAAACTTCCTCATGTTCTGCTCGGTAATGTTGGCAAGGCTTCAGCTTCGACCCACTTTGTAAAGTAGTCGATGGCTACCACAGTGAACTTCCTTTGCCCCCTCCCCAGAGGAAACAACCCTATGATGTCAATTCCCCACTGGGCGAACGACCATGAGCTCTAGACCGGAGATAATTCTTGTGTAGGTAACCTCGGGATGTTTGAAAACCTCTGACACTTGTCACACCTGTTCACTAGCTCCCGAGCGTCCTTTTCTATGGTTGGCCAGTAATATCCAGCTCGAAGGGCCATCTTGGCTAACAACCTCCATCTAGAATGGTTCCCACATACTCCCTCGTGGAACTCCCATAGGACATACTCAGCCTTATCTTCATTCGCACATCTGAGCAAGGACATGGTTTGACCCCTTCTATATAGCACCCCATGGAGCAGAGTGTATCTCATGGCTCAATATTTGATTCTTCTCTGCTCGTTCAAGTCCTTAGGCAAGTTTTCCTTAGCTAAGTATTCATTTATGGGCCGAGCCCAAGCCGCCTCCACTTCAATCTGCAACACTGCATTTGATAGGATGCTTGGCTCTTTGAGGGTTTCTACAGGCACTCTGGGATTATCCTTTGACGAGGCTATTTTTGCTAGCTGATCTGCCTCTTCATTCTCTCCTCTGGGTACCCGTTCCAACACAACGTTGAAGAACTTTTTGGTTATGTTTTTGGCCAACTCACGATACTCGGCCATACTGCTCCTTCGAGCCTCGAACTCCCCTTCCACCTGTTCCATTACGAGCTGGGAATCACTACGTACAGTAACATGGTTAGCTCTCATCCTTTTAGCCAACTACAGTCCGGCTACCAAAGTTTCGTACTCTACTTCATTGTTGGAGGCTGGAAAGTTAAATTTGAGCGCATATTCCACCTTGAGGCCTTTCGGGGATATAAAGACGATGCCAGCCCCGCTAGCTCCTCGTGTAGATGAGCCATCGACATTCAGGATCCAAGTCTGCAGCATATCCCCTTCCTCGTGTTACTACTCCGATGCCATTGTGAATTCCGCAATGAAGTCGGCAGCTGCTTAACCTTTCATGGATACTCAAGGCCTGTACTGTATGTCAAACTAGCTCAGCTCCACCGACCATTTAACTAGCCTTCCCGATGTTTCTAGTTTGTGGAGCACTGTCTTGAGTGGCTGATCCGTCAGAACTACTATAGTATGGGCCTGAAAGCAGGGCCTTAATCGCCAAGCTGCATTTATCAGGGCAAAGGCCAGCAGCTCCATTTTAGAATATCTCTCCTCTGCACCTTGCAACATTCTACTTGTGTAATATACAGGCTTCTACATGCCTTCTTCTTCCTTGACCAAGGCCGAGCTGACAGCAGTGGGAGATATTAACAAGTACAGGTATAGCAGCTCTCCCGAGACAATCCGGCTGAGTAGTAGAACTGCCCCCAAGTATTGCTTCAACTGTTGGAAAGCTTTTTCACATTCTTTAATCCATTCAAAGGCTTTCCTCAACGTCTTGAAAAAAGGCAGACATTTATCCGAGGATCTCAATATGAATCTGTTCAGAGCTGCCACTCGCCCTGCTAATCTTTGAACCTCCTTGGTTGTCCTAGGTGATTGCATTTCCAGGATGGCTCGAACCTTCTCTAGGTTGGCTTCAATACACCGGCTAGATACCATGAACCCAAGGAACTTCCCTGAGGCAAAACCAAACGTGCACTTGGCTGGGTTCAATTTCATCCTGAATTTCCAGAAAGTGGTAAATGTCTCCTCCAGATCGGCTACGTGACTGGACGCTTTCTTACTCTTCACCAGCATGTCATCCACATACACCTCTACGTTGCGTCCTATCTGAGACTTAAACATGAGGTTGACCAACCTTTAGTATGTGGCCCCAGCGTTCTTCAAACCGAAAGAGATGACCTCGTAGCAGTAGAGGCCTCGGTCTGTAATGAAGGCAGTGTGCTCCCGATCTTGCTCTGTCATCTGAACCTGGTTATATCCTGAAAATGCATCCATAAAAGAAAGTACCTGATGGCCAGCCGTTGAGTTCACCAACTGGTCTATCGCCGAGAGGGTGAAGCTATCCTTCGAACACACCTTGTTCAAATCCGTGAAGTCAACGCACATCTGCCACTTCCCATTAGACTTTTTAACCATCACGACATTGGAAAGCTAAGTGGGGTACTGCACCTTCCTTATAAACTTCACTCGGAGAAGTTTCTCCACCTCCTCAGCCACAGCATCATACCGATCTGGAGCGAAGATCCTCCTTTTCTGTTTGACCGGCCTCGACTCAGGGAGGATATTGAGGTGATGAGCCATAACCTTCGTATCGATGCCTAACATATCTTCGTGAGTCCAAGCAAATATATCCGAGTTTTGCTTCATAAAGGTTCTGAGCTCTTCCTTCAGCTCCTCTAGGGTTGAGGCTCCTACCTTTACTGTCCTCCCGAAGTCGGGATCACCAATAATAACGTCCTCGAGATCATCACCGGGCTCTCCCCTTTTCACCTCTTCTTCATCCTTAACCTCCAGTTCGTCAATAATCATCTTCTCCCGGACAGCTTCCCTTCTCAGTGATGAAGCGTAACATTCCCTTGCCGTCCTTTAATTCCCTTTTACGCGACCCACGCCTTCCTCTGTAGGGAACTTGAGACGGAGATGATAGGTTGATGTTACGGCCTTGAACTGATTCAAGGCTATCCTTCCCAATATTACATTATACGCCGAATGGGAATCAGCCACCAGAAAGGTCACTATTCTTGTGGCCTGGGCTGGTTCCGAGCCCATGGTGACAGGAAAGGCTATCGACCTGAGGGATTCTACACGATCTCCAGCAAAGCCGATCAGGGGGGAACATACTGGACGTAGCCTGTCCTTCCCAATGTTCATCTTGTCGAAGGCCTCCCAATACAAAATATCGGCCGAGCTCTTACTGTCCACTGGGATCCTGTAGATCTGGAAATTGGCTATGATAGCCGATATCACCAGCGGATCGTCATACAGATGGCTCAACTCTTGGGCCTTTTCTTCGGTAAAGGTAATCGAGGAGGATTCAGATTTGGAGCATTTCATAGGGTTTTCTGTTGTCATCACTTCTATAGCCCTGAGTTCTCTGACGTATTTCTTTCTTGATGTGGAAGATTCGCCTCCCCCCGCTAAGCCGCCAGAGATAACCCTTATTTCACCAAAAGCTCTCTGACTAGGCTGCGCCCTTCCCGGGCTTCTTGGACTTCGTGGTGAGGTTCTGTTGCCTCTTCGTTCTCTTTGCTGACCAGCTACAAACCGATGGTATTTTCCTTTTCTAATCAAACTTTCAACTAACCTCTTCAGGTCAATGCAGTCATCTGTGTCATGGCCATGGTCTCGATGGAAGAGGCAGTACTTAGATTTGTCTCTGGAGCCCGGCAGGCCTTTCATTCCTCTCGGCCATTTGAACTCTGGGTCATTTTGGATTGTATGGGTGACTTGTTCCATTCTTGAGTTGAGCAGAGTAAACCCCCAGTCGGTTTTTGTAGGTCGGTTTCCTCTGTAATTTTGTCTGCCTCTGCTACTATAGGTTCGAGCAGCTTTTACCTCCCGTTCAGGTCTGCTTTCTTGTTGACGCTTCCTATCTGACCGAGGTGTTTCGGCATCATTTCTAGCTTTCATTGCATCCTCAGCATTCATGTGTTTCTGAGCTCGTGACATCAGCTCGGTCATATCTTCCAGAGGCCTCTTGGCCAAGTAAAAAGTGAATCGCCCTGGCCTTAGACCACTCATGAAGGCTGTAATAACCATGTTGCCATCCATCTCCTCTATCTCTAACTTTTTAACGTACTCCTTCAGAGTTTCATCTCTCCCTTGCCTGACAGCCAACAGGTGGGCTGGAAGTTTCCTCTGGTGTTGACCCCCAATGAAATGGGACACGAATTGCTTGCTCAACTCTTTGAAGTTGGCAATGGATCCCGATTTAATTTTATTGAACCATACTCTTGCTGGTCCCTTCAGCGAGATAGAGAAAGCTCAGCACATGATCTCTTCAGGAACCGAATGAAGGTGCAATGCAGAATTGTAGATATCCAAGTGATCCAACGAGTCTTTAGAGCCGTCGTAGGAGTCTATCGTAGGCATCTTGAACTTGGGGAAGCGGGCACTCCATTATTTCCGGGGTAAAGGGGGTCCCCGTCTTATCCACAATATCTTTAATGATATTGGGTTGCCGGACTGCGGCCATCACTCCATCAACTTGTGCCTGCATGGTTCGGATCCTTTCTTCCATTGTCGTGTTCTCTGTCCTTTCAACCCCTCCTTGTTGGCGAGGGACGATTCCACTTTGAGCTTCAGCTGCCACACTATCGCGGTGAGGAGGGTGAGAAGGAGGAGAAGGGTGCTGCGCGTCACTTTCTCCGACTATCCCTCCATCCCCATCGTTTTGGACAGCACGTCCGTTGCCCCCATTATTTGTTGGCAAGTCCTGAAGCTGGGGTGGTGGCTGCACTGGGGCCATACGCTCGACGCGTTCCATAAGAGCACGATTCTGTTCCATTAGGGCCTGCATGGTTGCTGCCATGTCGGCAAACTGTCTCTCTATAGCCAACATCTTTTCATTGCCTTGAACGTGGTCTCCCATCGTTGAGCTTGGTTGATCCCTGAGTGTATGCATGCCGAATCGAGTTTGAACCATAAACTCGAGGAACAGAGAATAATCTCTTGATTCCCACAGACGGCGCCAACTGTTGATGCTGTTTTCTTGAAGTTCCCACGATCCGGTTGCTATAACCCGAGGAACTGCCAAACTTTACCCGAACCAATTGAAATACTAGTTCACCTGGGACACCGATGTGGTGCCTGCCAATGGCACTCCGATGCTTAAGTCAGATAACAATAATCTGAAAGCAAATTGGCAGAATAACAGCCTGGTAAAGAGATTGCGTACCTTTCATGGCTTTATGTCCCTCTTTTTATAATGGGAGATTGGTGTGTGTAGATCAGTATCAGTTGAGATATTCGTCAAATTCTCTGGTGGTTTCCGTATTATACGAGATATGACTTAATCGAATCTTAACCGTTTTGGAAACGTGTTTCCTAATGATATACTTTCCTTCTATAAGTGAGGCGTGAATCTCGGATCGAATGGGTCCACGTGATCTTCAAACTTCTTGGGCTCAGACCTTTCTTTAGCCCGAGCTTAGACTTTTACTGAGCTCGAGATTAGATTATCTCCGAGCTCGAGCTTGGCGTATTCCGGGCTTGAGCTCGGGTTTAAGAAATTAGGGCCACAATACACCCGAGCTCTAACACGATCTTGGGGGTATTTTTGGGATTTCAATGGGGCTCGAGAAATATCTCCTATCAGCACGTATTTGTTCGTATTTAAAATTTTTGTAAAGCCTCACATTACAAAACACATGACATTATTTGATTTGTCATTTTATTATTTATTTAAATTTTTATAAGACATGTAGTAATTTTTGATTGGTCGAATTTTATGTGTCTACAAATACTTTTTCAAGATTTGATCACTTATACACTATAAAGTATCAAAAGTGATCAGGTCTTGAATTTAAAAATTCTAGTGCCATTGAATTTTTTCCTATCACTAGCATTTTTGTAACTCATTCTTCAAATCATTCCTTTTTTAGAATAATTAAAGCATAATGTAATTCTTATATAGATTAGGAGTATAAATTTCTCTTCCAATGAACAAGCTAAAATAGTTGCCTTCTTAGGAGTTCTTTGAATGATTAAGATTTGGTAATTCTAGACCTCATTATTGGAGTCGGGTTAATTCTGTCTATATAAAAAACCCTCCTATTAATTTTTCTCCCAATTCATGATAATCCTTTCCAAGGCTAAGTAAATCATTTTTATTATGTAGCAGAGGCAGGGCAGATGAGAATCTTCCTTCTTATTCTGCGAAGCAACAACAAAAGCTTTGGTTTTGTAAAAGGGCAATGGGTAAATCTCACGCTTGCTGCAAGAACTTGAATACCTATGCATCCAATTAACATCCTTACAAGTAATATCACTATGCAAGATGATATTGATTCGGTATATATCCACTTGGACACAAGATGCCTTGTCTCGTCTTTTTTTATTTCTTTTTCCTTTTTTCCTTTTTAATCAATTGCTACTATTTAGCACACGTCACTCGGAATCGAGGCACCAGTCCGTTGCTAAGTATTAAGGTGACATTTGATTTATTTTTTTATTTTTTGTTTTTTATTTTTATTTTTTATTTTCTATTTTAAACTTATTTTTTATTTTACATTTTTAAAAATAAAAAAATAGTCAAAACGCATTTGGTCACTTGTATTTTTAAAATTTGTTTTAAAAAATAGAAAATAACTTTACACATGAAATGTAAAACAGTAAAAAGTTATTTTAAGTATTTTCAACCCAAAATAAAAAAAAAAAATCTCAAAATAAAAAAAAAAATATAACATTTTCTGTTTTCTTATTTGAGATTTTTAAAACATAAAATACATAAAACATAAAACAAAACAAAACAAAACAAAACAAAACAAAAAAAAAAACAGACCAAATAACAACTAACGTTTTGCTTTTTTAGCATCTCATGCCTTGACTTTATGATTTCAATTTTTCGATTTTTAACTTGTTGACATACCAAAAATCCAGAACCGACTCTTCATAAGATAACACCTAGACCAAAACCCGAACAATTGAACAATTGAGTCAACTTATACATCAATTCCATCAAAATAAAATAACAAATCAAAACTCAGTATATCATGAATAAAATTATGGGTCGTTACACGATCAACTTCTCTTCGAAACTTGAACATTGGACTCTCCTCAATAGCAAATGCACGACATTCTTCTAAACCCTAGAACTAAAATCTTCTACTCTCAAGCTCTCTTCCTCTCACACTTGGATCAAACACTCTGGCCATACCAACTCTCTGAAGCTCTGGTAAGTGAAAAAGGCATGTGACGACGCTGGGTGAGAAAACTGAGAATGACCTGAATCAAACCCACTTTTAAGTTCGAGCTCGAACTCAACTTGAACTTTTACATAAGCTCGAGCTCGAACTCGATAAAAAAAAATTTAAGTTTAAGATCAACACGTAAATAGCTCAAATAAATCAAAACAATATCATTTTAGTCTAACCTATAATAAATAAAATATTATAAAAAATATAATAAAATATTATTAAAATATATATGTAGATATATTATTTTATTGAGTTGATTCGCAAACTTTCAAGCCAAACTTTTCTAGCCTCAAGTTTGAGCTCAAATCTAAACAAGTTATAAATCAAGAATGATTCAAACTCATTTAAATCATGAAACGAGTCAAATGAGTTCGAGCAGAGTTTTTTTCAAACCAATCCCAAATAACTCACAGATAGCTCGATTTGTTTCACCCTAGCTGAGACCAAGGAAGACGGAGTGAGGTACTTGTGAGTTATTTGAGAGAAAAAAAAATAAATAAAATTACACCTAGTAACCCGACGCAGAATTAATTGCACCCGAATCAAAACCCAATCAATCTTTAGAGAGAGCGCTTTCATTCTAACATCAACAACTGATGCAGAATAAGTTACACCTAATGCGGAATGAGTTGCACGTAGTGTACAATCAATTGCACCTAAACCAGAACCCACTTAACGAAACCCAAAATCCAATTCACTTTTCTGCAATTTCCCCTTCAACAAAATCTTAATTGTCTATTAAGGAAATTTCAATTATTAATAATCCCATATTTCTCTAATTGAGATTTGTGGATGTTATGGGCAAAAGTCAAGTCATCGCAAATCTCCATTGGTCTGTTATAGATATATACAAATGTTTACATATATATGTGTGGATATATATAACATAGATATATATACGTACATAAGAACAATTAGAATTTGCGTCCAAGTGTGATCACGTCCCATGAACCAAAGCCAAAGATGACTTTTTGCGCCTAAGTGAAAACAACCGCCCATTGGGGATTTTTTTTTATTTTACGGTTAATTTTATAAAATATATGCGATCTGCTGTCCGATTGAAAATATTTAGCAAAATGCCGTTAATGAAAACGCCATTTAAAATGGCACTTTCTGCTAAGCCTGAAAGTGCCAAATGAAATGGCACTTTCTGAACTGGTTTAGCGTCTTAAATTAAGCCATCTGAACTGGTGCAAATAATTGAGAAAACGCCACTTCAAATGGCATTTTCTGCTAACACTGAAAGTGCCAAATGAAATGGCACTTTTTGCTAAAATTGAAAGTACCAAATGAAATGGCACTTTTTACTTTGGCCAAAACGTCATTTGAAATAACACTTTCTATTTGCTAAACTTTTCATTTAATATGGCGTTTTTTTTTTACCTGCCATCGTAATTCCCTCATCAACCTGCACAAAAACACAAACAAACACCGACATATTTCAATGAACAAACACTGATACATTTCACTTAACAAACACAAACAAAGTAAAATAAACAAAAACCCAATAAGATTTTACATTATATTATGGAATAAGTTTTGGCAGAAAGTGGCATTTCATTTGGTACTATCAGTCTTAGTAGAAAGTGCCATTTGAAGTGGTGTTTTCTCAGTTATTTGCACCAGTTCAGATGGCTTAGCTTAAGACGCCAAACTAGTTCAGAAAGTGCCATTTCATTTGACACTTTCAGGCTTAGCAGAAAGTGCCATTTCAAATGGCATTTCCATTAATGGCATTTTGTTAAATATTCTTAATCGAACAGTAAAACCTATATATTTTATAAAATTAACCGTAAAACAAAAAAAATCCGCCCATTGGCTATAGGCAAACAGTCACCAATAACCTTTGGCAAAGGCTCATGGACTTTTGGCCAGTGCCCAAGGCTAATGCCTATTTTCCAGTAGTATATATATAATTAAAAGTAACATTTTGAGACACAAATTGCAAAGGGGAGTCAGGGCTTCCCCAACATTGAAAATTTACATAATTGTGCACCCATAAAGCAAAAGAAGGCCATGGTTGGACTCATCGACTTCAAATTCTTCAAGTGAAATTTGAAGCTTCAAACAGAGCTCTTTACAATGATCTTACAAGCCTCAAGGGACCAAAACCATGGTCACAACGCAACCAGATCACATGTACCTCTGGAATGGAAATTTTACTTACAATAATTACCTTGTTGAAAACTGACCACATTCTTGGACCAGATCACAGAGCTGGTCAAGTGAGTCTGCAATATTGCCTAGGCAAGTGATGAGTTTATCACCCTGACGTCTTGTGAAATCAGTCTGAGAGGCCTCCACGTTTTTCAGATTAGCCAACACGCAATCCTCACTCTCATCATTAAGGTTTCCTTCAACCATGGCAATGATCAGTTCTGCATTTTCACGCAGTTTTGCAGTCACCATTTGCTCCTTGTCTTCTATGCTGCCCTTCTCAAGCATTACCTGCTTACCTTTACTGTGTTTTGGTGGCATTGTCTTTCCTTCTAACCTGCTTTGCTCAGGCATTATCTTTTTATCCGTGCAGTGACTTTGAGGCTTCACCCTTTCTCTTATGCTGCGTTTCTGACGCATTACCTGCCACCCTTGCTTCTTAAAACCTGTTATTAAACCAAAACGTACAAAACATAGCTGATAAACGCCTTGGGCTTTGAATTAAGGTAGAAATGACACATTTGTTAGTGTTTCAAGCAAAAATTCTTCCACCACAAAGCATGAGTTACTAATAATGGCTGGGTAGAGGAAAGCTAAAAAGCATGGCGAAGAAAGGCCAAAAAACATGTTCGCACTTCCCTTTTTCTTCTTTTTTTTCATGCAAAAAGCCGAAAAAACCAGCTAAAGATGTGTTTGGAGTGATAAAAGGTGAAATAAAGTAAGATAAAATAAGATAAGTTGTGGGTTCGTAATTCGTGCTGTAAGATAAAAAGTAAATAACTTTTAGAGATTTCAGAAATTTTCAAATATTATCAGCAAATCAAACAGAGCTTAATATGTTGTGCACAACAGACCCTTATAACTATAGCTATATATAAGTTAAAAGCCTAAATTTATTATGCAAGTCCGAGAAGGTGCCGCCAATTCACTTACCAGCAGACTAGTTATTTGAAAGTTACATTCAACAAGGGCCCAAAACACACTTCCCTGCAGGGGAGACTAGAAGGCCCATGGTTCGCCTACTTAGACAAGTGAACAAATGGAACCAAAGTATTAAACAGCGAATGTACCATCTGTAGACACACAAATTTTGGCCAAATCAAATATTGCCAAGTGTCAGATAAAAACCCAATTAGATTAACAAACTACGCAT
The DNA here is from genome assembly GCA_035590655.1 of Pouteria glomerata. Taxonomy (NCBI): domain Eukaryota; kingdom Viridiplantae; phylum Streptophyta; class Magnoliopsida; order Ericales; family Sapotaceae; genus Pouteria; species Pouteria glomerata. The sequence goes on along the minus strand of JAVXUM010000021.1, from coordinate 17,296,298 downwards.
CTCGTGGAGGATTTCAACAAATTACACAAGTGGACAAATCATATGCGACGGCCAAATGTAAAAGTGATGCAGTCTAAAGATGACAAGACTTGACCAATCACATTGAGCCACTTGTTAACCGGGCCCACTACTAAAGATAACTATTATTTCTTAAACGTTCTCTCTTAAAAAATAATAAATAAGAGAATTATTTAAGAAGTATGATATTATCCTAACTCCTCAATTTATCTCTTATTAATAAATAAAATAATGAGATAATTATATTAGAGAAATTAAATTCAATTGTCACTCTTTCTCACACATCTATAAATAGGGGTCATTGCCAAAAAGAAATATACATTCTTTCTGTATACAAGGAGACTCTGCTGAAGCAAGCTGCCAAAGTCTCACAAATTCTCAAGTATCAAGAACACAAGTGTTGATTTGAGATCAAGTTTCAAGCCCTCGAATTGACGCCAAAAAGAGAAGAATCAGAGGATTAGTTCTTGATTAGAAGTTCAAAGATTGTGGTCCACTTTTTTCTACAAAGCAATAAAAATTCAATTTGTTCCTGCAATTTCTTGTGTTTAATTTCCAAACATGAATTTTGTGTGCACACCATCTATTGAGATTCTTCCACTTTCAATCATTAAACAACTCCCACTAACATATACGTGAGAAAATTAAAAACAGATGCTATGTTAAATAACTACTTCTGGGTATAGCTAGTACAGCGAACCACTTTTCACATACAGAGTTGATCTACATAAACACAATTAACTCGTAAGGTCCATTTTAAGTTAGGTCCAAGCCGAAGCATCATCTTCACGGGCTTCAAAGCTACTGGACCTTAGCCATGCAACGATTCAAGACAAAGAATCATGTAGCTCCAACTATGAAAAACCCCAACAAGGTCTCGATCTTTAAATTTTAAAATTGTTTGGGAATTGTGACAACCAAAATGTGAAATTTGTAATCAAGTCATCAAGTTCTGAATTCAGGAATGTCAAGAAAACTGAATAAATAAATAAAAACAAGAAGCGACCTGAATCACATTACTATAGATTCCTTACCTAAAGCCTAATCAAAACACAACCATTTGAGCCTATTATAAATGTCAAGAATAGATATTGAATGGAATGGCTTAACAAAATGAGGATACTAACACGGCGGAATATGACCAAAAAATATTAATCTTGTACATTTTTATTACCTGTATATATGAATAAAACATTCGTAATAGAACTAATTTAATAAATAATTCAATAAATAATTCAATATACAAAACATAAATAGATGTAAGATTTTATAATTTTAGGGATTTCAGTTACTCAAATTTAGGTTTGTCCTAATCACATATTTGAAGAAAAAATAATAAAATAATACGGTGTGTCTGATGCGCGTATCTTAGAGAGTCCGAGGAGTATGTATATCTAATACTTGTCAGATACGAATATAGATACACATACAGCACTCATTTTAAAGCGTCTATGCTTCATGTGTTACATCAATCACTTTGATACAGTTACATTTGATGTTGAGCCCTAAGCTAAATGCTTGTTTGACATTTTGGGGACGTGTCGAGACAAAGGAATGTCTATCCTCCTTATTAACAACAAAAAACTAAAAAGGTCCCTAGGCTTTGTCAACCTAGTATATTATGTCATTATCTTAAAAAATAATTGTCATCATTTGACATATTGAACATAAATCACATTAGCATTAGACTCAGAATTGCACACATCCAGATTAAGAACTTCATATAGCCTTAGAACCAACCTTTTTGTTGTACCATAATCCTAAGTTGCATTTTCATATCTGCCTTAATGGAGCTAATAGGGATCAGGACTATTTTAGATGCATGTGTTCTAGACATGTACACCAAATATCCTCATTGGTTAAACAAAGAGGCTTCTTGATTTTAATGGCCAAGTAAAGAGATTCTTTTAATTGGTGAAATTATAAGGTGCTAAAGAGGGTATCTGGATTCAACTGTTTGGGCCAATAAGTTTGCAAACGTTTATCGTGACTGTTTAATTCTCTAGCGAAGATGACCTATAAATTGGCCAAAGTATATGATCAAATCAGTCGGAGTAACAAAAATTATGAACTTGTCATCTCCTCTTCTTCTCTTCTCCCTTCTTCTTCTCTTTCTTCTCTGTTATTATTCTTCTTTGCCTTTCAACTGGTGTGAGCTGCGTCAGGAGCCTTCACTTATTCGCAGGCTTGAGTTGCTTTCCATTTTATCTTGCTGCCACAAGTGACACCCTACAGCCCTAAGTTGCATTTAGTGCACGCATGAATTGCATTTCATATTATCTTGTTGCCATGAGTGACACCGTTTAGCTTGAGTTGTGTTTCAATTCATATTGTCGCCCAAAGTGACATACTATAGCCTTGTGTTTCATTTCATTTCATAATGTCACCCTGAGTGAGAATTGCATTTCATTTTGTCTAGTCGCCCTAAGTGATGCCCAACAACCTTAAGTTGCATTTCATTTTATCTCATCACCCTAAGAAAGCTTCTAACATTTTCTTGTCCCCCAACTAGCATACTATCATCCCCATTTTGCCTAGGATACTATCATTATCATTTTTTCCTTTTTTTAGCTCGAGCTTTTTTTTAGCTCCTAGCTAAAAAGCTAAGTTTTTTTTTTTTTGGCAGTTGAAGCTTCGTTTTTGCAACTTTATTCATTGACAATATTGCCCTCCGTTATTTTAATCTCACTAGTTTGTGTAACTAGAGATTAAAATGGTCATTTCACACCTAAAGGCAAAAGCTAGTTTCTTTTTTTTTTTTGGGCCAAAGCCAAAAGCAGGCTTTTGTATAGTTCCTAAACCTAGGATATGCAATGTGCTTGGGTACAATACCCGACTCTGGTCACCACCCCAATAAGGCATTGCATTGCATTGCATTGCAATATTCATATCATCCTGCCATTTACACGTTGCATAACATGCATCCCATCACATCTTATTTAGACAAACGCATCATTTAATTGATAATTTGCATGTATCATAACATAATCATTGCCACATAGGCAAGCCAACATGCATCACAAACACACTTGCACTTGGACCACATTAGCTCAAACAACGATGAGCTTGATTCTCTGCTTGAGATCCGTTGGCAACCGATTATGGCTTGGCTATTATTATGTTCATGTGCATCATCATTTAGTTCCTGACATCATCATTTTGACCGTCATATATTTAGTACCATGACATAAGTAGCATAAACTGGAGATGTTGTAGTAAGATTAGCCTATGAAGATAGAAATGACAACAGTCATCCTACAATCAAGCCAGAAAGAATCCCTAACACTTTCCCTATTCTTGAACCCTAGGGCCTAGAACTTTTAATTGTGAATGACCAGCAGGAGTCACTAATCAAGTAGGTCATTTACACCATTTACACGAAAAATTATAAAACATAGAATCACACATAAAATCATATCGCTGGCTTTCTTGACATTCCCATTTAAAATATTAGGCAGCAATTCCATATCTTTTATCATTGGCCCCATTTCACATGTACACTTTATTACATTATCACCCATATCATCAAGTGCTAGCCCTAGTAGCATTGTACCACAATCTGCAGACTAGGTTCACGAATGACGAGGCACCAAACCTGGGCATGATAGTTAGCTTGCTCGTGAAGCCAAACACCTTAGCAAGGATGCAATTTGGGTGAAGGACCCCAGTAGGCAATATACTGAAAGGTAAATTACATCCACTTAAAATTTACAAATACCTTCCCTATTTTAAAAAGCTACTAACCCCGATCCCCTTCTGTTACTATTACCCCTGACGCTGTTAATTTTTGTGTTGTAAGGTCAATTATACCCCTGATATATAAGAGGATATTTTATTGGACAGTTACCCACTCCTCTCCACTCTACCGTCTCCTCTACACTTCATACAAAGAGACCAAAACCCATTCAACTTTTCCAATTTTTCCGATCATCTTCTCTTTGTCTGGGCTTTTTTTGAAACTGGTAGTGAAATCGACGCTCACAATTGTAACAACAGAGGAGGCATCTCTTTTCTCCTCACAACCCCAACATACCACTTTTTTTGGCGATGTTTTTGTTTTTTTTTTTTTTTTTACTATTGGGTTGTGTTAGGGTTTGCGATTTGAAGTCTTTTTGGGTTTGTGTTTTAGTATGAGGTTGTTCTAGGATTTTCGATTTCGGGTTTATTTTGGGTTTGTATTTTTCTGGGTTTCTAAGTTAACGAAAATTTGGAGTGGTTCTAGGATTTATGAATTGGGGTATTTTAGGTTTAGGTTTTTCAGGGTTAGTAAGTTGACAAAATTTGGGGTGGTTCTAGGGTTTACAATTTAGGGTATTTTGAGTTTGTGTTTGTCTGGGTAAGTTAACAAATTTTGAAGGTTAACGATTTGGGGTTCAAACTTGATCTAGGGTTTACGATTTGGGCTGTATTTTGGGTTTGGGTTTGGATTTGGATTTGAATTTTTCTGAGTTTGTAAGTGGACAAAATTTTTTGGGTTGTTCTAAGGTCATTTCACTGGAAACAAGTTTAGGAATTTTTGGGGTTGTTCTTGTGTTGTGTCGTAACAGTATATTTATATTAGGATTTCTGCATGATTTAATTTAAATTATTTTTTAGTTTTTCGGATTTTATATGTTGAGCATGTTTAGATTATAATTTCTCCATGAATCTGTTTACTGTTTAATACATGGTGTTTATTGATGTTGATGGTGTTTATATGTTGAACATATTTAGATTAGGATTTCTCCATGAATCTGTTCGCAGTTTAATATATGATGTTTATTGATGTTGATGTTGTTTACTTGTTGAACATATTTAGATTAGGATTTATCCATTAATCTGCTGATGTTGTTTAATGATGATTAATTTAATACATGCTGTCTGATTTAGTGAATTAATCTGAAATATGCACAAATGAAGAAACTGTAATTTATTTAGTACATTGATTGATTTAGTGAATTAATGGCAGCGTTTGGCATGCTAAAAACTAACAAAAATATCTGAAAATCTCTAAAACTCCCTAAAACATTTTGGCCACCTCATACTCCGTGAAATCTTTGTAAATTTCTATACATATCTACATATCCTAACAAATTTTTACAAACTCCAATATCCTTTTTACAAACCCCAGTAACTTTTTCACAAATCCCAATTACTTTTCAACAAATTTCAACAAATCTGACGTAAATTTGTGGGAACGGACCCAAAAAACCATTCCGACATCTCTCTCTCTCCAATTTTTTCACGCAAAAGTCAAAAAATTCAAAAACTTTCAAAAAATTCTGACATAAATCTGTGAGAACAGACCCAAAAAACTGTCCTCCCAATTTTTCTCTCCAACTTTTTACTGCAAAAGTCCAAAAGTTATACTATTCATCTCCAAAAAACGTGGCTAGGATCAGAAACACCAAACACCAAAAGTTACGCAATCCACATTTTTCTTTTTTTTTCTTCTTTTTTACACACTACAAATGCTACCAATATGTTTTATATACTACAAATGGCACCATCATTCACACATGATCACACAATGCACCGCCATGCAGTTCCTATGTTTACAATTAGGAGAGTCAATCATGATAAATATTCTAGGTTGGACTTGATAGATGAGATAGGGGAATATGTGTAAGGTGATATTCCGTCTGTTGGTGTTTCTATGAAAGTTTATTTTTAGCTGAGCAGAGTTAAGTTTGACATAGATACTAATACAAACTTGTTAGATATGTTCAAAATAAGTTCATAGAGTGAGATAGATATATTTTGTGAGGTTTGTGATTTGGAAAGTCCTAATGTCGGGCCTTCTCAAGTAACTAGTGAAGCCCCACCAAGAGTTTGATGAAGGTGAAGGTGAAGTAGTCTGTTGTAGTTTGCTCGAGTGAGGTTATGTGGGTGAGTCTGAGGCAAACTGTGCTGCCGTTCCTGAGCTGGAGCCACATTGTGTTGGTCTATGGCAGATTGTGCTCTGAAGATATTGACGACGATGAGTCTTTCTTGTTTAGTGATTAAAAGCAACTGAAGGGGGTTGATAGAGATAGTGATACTAATCGTTTTAGTGTTGACAATGATGATGAGAGTGGACAAAACTTAGGTGAAGAAGACAATAATGCTGGTTTTGATTCTGACATGGACGTATGATGAAAGAAAAAGGTCGGGAAGATTTATGTAGATAAAAAAGCACAAAATTTTGAATTGGAAAAAAGGTTAATGTTTGAAAATGTGAACCAATTTAGAGATGTTTAATGGACTACGTTGTTTAGGAGGGGTTCAAAAGTGTGAGGGATAAAAATAAAAAGAGTCACTGCCCATTATAGCAATGATGATTGTCCATGGCGTTTTGTATTGCAAACTCAAAAAATTCAAAAGGCACATCTATTTGGATAGCAAAGAAATTGAGCAAGCGGAGAGAACCCCCAAATGAAATTGGGTGGACTGAAGGCTGAACTGTTGAGGAAGTATTGTGTGTAAAGGCCAGTTGGATGCAATTATATCATGCAAGAATGAAAGCAATGGACGAAATCGAGGGCAGCTTTAAGGATTGTTATAGAAAGCTTCCTATGTAAAAACACAAAGGATAAATCCCGACAGCATGGTTAAAATTCAGTATAGGAGTGTGTCTGGGTAGCCTAATCCATACTTCCTTAGAATGTTTGTTTGTTATGAAGTAGCGATGAGAGGTTTGCTGAAAAGATGTAGGTCTTTCATGGGATTAGATGGTTGCCATCTTAAAGGACCATCTTGTGGAGTCTTATTGGCAACCATTGCACTGGATAGGGATGAAGTATATTCCTAATTGCATTTGAAATTGTGGCAACTGAAAACGGGGAAAACTAGGGATTTTTCATGGAAAATCTACAGACCTGAATGGGCAGTGAAAAGCCATGGACCTCCATATTAGATGGGCAAAAGGCATGCAATTTAGTTCATATTTAATCTATTTTCTGATATGCATTAATTGTTGTTTTGCTATTTATATTAGTTCATTATTAATCTGATATTTAATGCATGTTCTGAAATTTTGTAATCTTTTTAATCTCATAGTTCAATATGTAATCTGACCCCCAGATTTCTACTCGGTTCGTCTTCATTTTGATCCTATGACCATTAGGATGAGAGAATTAAGAAAGTCCTTCTCCAATCCAAACTCAAACTTGATTTGCAAGTCAATTTGAGAAACCAAAACAAAATCTAAAAATAAATTTCACTAGCAGCAAAGCAGAAGAAGACGAAGGGGAAAAGAGATGGACACCGACCCTCCTCGTAGTAGTAATTGTGCCAGTGTTTTGGAGAAAGCCAATTTCTCAAGAGTCAGCAACAAGGAAAAGTTGGAGATCATTTGTAGATTCCAAAACAACGCCAATTTCGATTAAGTCAATTTGTACTATTTGGGTTAGCTTGACAAATGGGAGGAGAAAATACTAGAGGAGAAGGCAAGAGGATCAAAGACAGAGCTCATCGAACAACAAAGCAAGTTTGTTTAAATCGATTTCGCAGAGATTGGGGCTCTTGCTAGCTTGTTCGGTGGGCTCTGTCTCTCATCCTTTTGCCTCCTCCACTAGTATTTTCTCCTCTTATTGGTTAAGCAAACCCAAATAGTATAAATCAACTTCATCGAAATTGGGGTTGTTTTAGAATATGCAAATGATCTCCAACTTTTCCTCGTTTTTGACTCTTGAGAAATTGGCTTCTCCAAAACACCAACACAATTACTACTGCAGGGATGATCGACGTCCATCTCTCTTCCTCTTTGTCTTCTTTTTGCTTTGCTGCTAGTGAAATTTATTTTCAGATTCTTTCTTGGTTTTTCAAACTAACTTGCAAATCAAGTTTGAGTTTGGAATGGTGGACTTTCTTAATTCTCTCATCCTAACGGTCATAGGATCAAAATGAAGACGAACCGAGTAGAAATCCAAGGATCAAAATACATATTGAACTATGAGATTAAAAAGATTACAAAATTTCAAAAACATGCATTAAATATCAAATTAAACATGAACTATTATAAAAAGCAAAACATCAATTAATGCATATCAAAAAATGGATTAAACATGAACTAGATCGCATACCTTTTGCCCATCTAACATGAAGGTCCATGGCTTTTCACTGCCTATGCAAGTCTGTAGATTTTTCATGAAAAATCCTTAGTTTTTCCTGTTTTCAATCTCCACAATTTCAAATGCAACCAGGAATATGCCTACATCCCCCTCCAATGCAATGGCTACCAACGAGACTCCACGAGATGAACCTTTAAGATGGTAACCCTCTAAACCCATGAAAGGCCTGCATCCTTCCAGCAAACCTCTCATTGCGGCTTCATAACAAACAAACAAACATTGTAAGGAAGTATGGATTAGGCTAGCCAAGCACTCTCTCATATTGAATTTTAACCATGCTGTTAGGATTTGTCCTTCGCACTTCTACAAAGGAAGCTTTCTATAACTATCCTTAAAGCTGCCCTCGATTTCGTCCATCGCTTTCGTTCTTGCATGATATAATTGTATCCAGCTGACCTCTACACCATACTTCCTCTACAGTTTAGCCTTCTTCCACCAAATTTCATTTAAGGGTTCTCTCTTCCCCGCTCACTCAATTTCTTTGCTATTCAAGTTGTGCCTCCTGAATTTTCGTAGTTTGCAATACAATTGTGAGAAGGGAAAATGGTATGTGATACTGTCACTGATGGGTGATGCATGGATACGCCATCCACAGTGGGCAGTGACTCTTTTCTTGTTTTTATCTCTCACAATTTTGAACTCCTCCTAAACAACATAGTTCCTTAAGATATCTATAAATTGGTTCACATTTTCAAATATTAACATTTTCCCCAATTCAATTTTCTGTCCTTTTTTATCTACATTAATCTCCCTAACATTTTTCTTTCATCTTATGTCCATGTCACAATCAAAACTAGCATTACCGTCTGCTTCACCCAAGCTTTGTTCACTCTCGTCATCATTGTCAGCACTAAAACCATCCATATCACTATATCAACCCCCTTCGGTAGCTCTTAATCACTAAACAAGAAAGATTCATTGTCGTCAATATCTTCTAAGGACAACTCTACCATAAACCAACGCAATCTACCTCCGACTCAAGAACAACAATTACTTGAGAAGTCCCAACATTAGGACCTTCCAAATCACGAACCTTAAAATATATCTATCTCACTCTTTGATTTATTTTGAACATATCTAACAAGTTAGTATCATTATTTATGTCAAACCTAACTCTACTTAGCTGATAGCAAACTTTCACAAAAACACCAACAAATGAAGGAATATCACCTCGCGCATACTCCCATATCTCATCTAACAAGTCCAACCTAAAATATTTATCAGGATCAACTCTCCCAATTGTAAACACGCGTACTACATGACGTTGCACCATGAGATCACAATGTGTGAATAATGGTGCCATTTGTAGCCCATAAAACATATAAATTCACTAAATCAAACATTCTAAATTACAATTTCTTCATTTGTACATATTCCAAATTAATTCACCAAATCAAACAGCATATAATAAATTACATAGGATCAACATCATTAAACAGTATCAACAGATTAATGGATAAATCCTAATCTAAATATGTTAAACAAATAAATAGCATCAACATCAATAAACACCATACATAAAATAGTAAACAAATTCATGAAGAAATCTTAATCTAATTATGCTCAACATACAAACAGCATCAATATCAATAAACACCATATATTAAATAGTAAGCAGATTCATGGAGAAATCATAATCTAATTATGTTCAACACATAAACAGCATCAACATCAATAAACAACATATATTAAACAATAAAGAGATTCATGGAGACATCCCAATCTAAATATGTTCAACATATAAACACCATCAACATCAATAAACACCATATATTAAACAGTAAACAGATTCATAGATATATCCTAATCTAAATATGCTCAACATATGAAACCCAAAAAATTCAAAAATAATTTAGTTTTCATGTAGAAATCCTAATCTACCTATATTGTTATGATACAACACAAGAACCACCCAAAAATCGTGAACTTGTTTCTAGTGAAATAACCCTAGAACAAACCAAACCAAAAATACATCCCAAATCATAAACCCTAGAACAACCCACAAAATTTTGCTAACTCATAAACTCAAAAAAATCCAAATCCAAACGCAAACACAAACAAAATACATTCCAAATTGTAAATCCTAGAACAAGTTTGAACCCCAAATTGTTAACCCCCAAAATTTGTTAACTTACTAACCAAGAAAATACAAACCCAAATACCCTAAATTGTAAACCCTAGAACCACCCCAAATTTTGTTAATAACCCAGAAAGACACAAACCCAAAATAAATCCCAAATCGTAAACCCTAGAACAACCCCAAAAATAAAACACAAACAAAGAAAACTCCAAATTGCAAACCCTAAAACAACGCAACAGTTAAAAAAAATAAATAAATAAAGACACGAAAAAAAAATCCCAAAAGAAAGTGGGATGTCAGGGTTGTCAGAAGAAGAGATATACCTCTACTGTTATGATTGTGAATGTCAACTTCACCACCAAACTAAACCAAGCCAAGCCTTTTCTCACTAGGTGGGGTCGACTATATAGATTTGATGACAACAATCAAATCTATTAAGGGTCATATCCTCCGTTAAATCTATATAGGCAAAGTCATGTTTAATAATTCTTTTCCAACAGCTCTTGGGTCTCCCTCCCCCTCTCCTATTCCTGACAATCTCCATACTTTCACATATTTTAACCGGTGCCTCCATTAAACGTCTTCTAACATGACCGAACCATCTTAGTCGATTTTCTCTCATTTTATCTTCAATGGGTGCTATTCCTATTTTACCCCTAATCTCCTTGTTCCTAATCCTATCTCTCCTTGTTATCCCGCACTTCACCACCAGTTTTGAAAAAAAAAAAAAAAAAAACCAGACGAACAGAAGACAATCAGAAAAATTGAAAAAAAGTTGAAGGGTTTTGGTCCCTTCATATGTAGAGGAGTGTAGGGTCGAGCGCGAGTAATTGTCCAAATAAATATGCTCTAATATATCAAGGGTATAACTGACCTTATAGCACCAAAATCAATAAAGCTCGGAGTCATAGTAATGGAATAAGGCCAGGGTTAGTAACTTTTGAAAATGAGGAAAGTAGGTGTAAATTTTAAATGTTGAGAGGGTCAATGTGTAAGTACCCTAATGTTTAGGAAGTAGGTGTAATTTAACCTTTAAAAAAAACATCAATATAACTATTTTCAATTAATCATTCTAATTATTACTTTATTTTTTTTAAAATAATTTAATTAAGAATAAAATATTATATAGATAAGTTTATAATCTTACCAACAAATTGCCTAAAATCGTTAGTTCAACAAACGAGTTTGCCTAACAGTTGAATAAACTCGTTTGTTCAAATGATATCAAGAAAACTTGTTTGTTCGACAAATGAGTTTATCCAATGCTTTTGTTTAGACTCGTTTGTTCAATCGATGAGTTTCATTAATTAAAATCATTTGTTCAACAAATGATTTTGCTTTTATTTCCATAAATAACTGCAAAACCTTCTCAACTCTACGTATACTCTCAGCATATCGCCTAGTAGGGTTGTTTACCCTATTTTTTTCAATAAAAGTTGTCAACAGTTTGTGCAAGAGGATATGAACCCTTGAGTTATACAAGCAGTCTCTTTGATTCATCAATGTTTTCTCATATTGGTACTAATAAAGCAAAAGAAATGGTTAACCATGTTGTAAATTAAGTTATACTTAATATTCTTGTATGCAATTGATAGCCAGCACAAGCTTCGTCTCCTGCAATTTCTCCTTCCCCATCAGAAATATCTCCAACTCCGCAATTTCAGCTCAA
>JAVXUM010000021.1:17272027-17284341 GCA_035590655.1 Pouteria glomerata | reverse complement strand
TTATCTCTGATAGAGCCAAAGCCTCCCTCTTAGATTTTCCCCAGACCACTGTAAGCCCCAGATATTTGGAGCCCTAACCCATAGGATTCATTCCCAAGACTTGCAATAGCATTGCCCTCAGTCTATAGGATGTATTAGGGGAAAAAACACTAAAGACTTCCGGTGGTTTATAGTAATACCTGAAGCATTGCTGAATCATTAAAGCTTGTTCAGAAGATGAATGTATTCCTCTTTCTTTGCATTTAAGAAAATTACGGAATCATCTGCAATTAGCAGGTGACTACTAGGCATCTTCTTCTGATTTAGAAACTAGGGAGAACTCTGTCGTCCTTAGCTCTCATCAAAACTACTAGCATAGCCTCTGGCACTAAGAGAAACAGGTAAGGGGAGATGAGGTTCCCTTGCCTAAGCCAACGTCTTGGATAGATCTCACAACAATTTTCTCTCACAACCACATAAAACAATCTCCACACATTGCATAATCCAATTTACCCATTTCACATCAAACCCCATCTCCCTCATTACTGTCTCTAATAAATCCCAGCACACCCCGTTTATAGGCTTTGTTGAGATCCAATTTAATAGCCATAGCAGCCCGGTGGCCTTTCTTCTCGTGCCTTAAGTAGTGAAACATTTTATGTGCTTTGGTGAAATTATCTTCAAGATGTCTTCCTTAAATAAAGGCCGAATGATTTTCTGAAATAATTTCCCCATAAAAGGCTTAAGCCTATTCTCCAAGATTTGTATCTGACTTCATAGCTAAAGTTGCAAAGACACTAATAAGTCAAAACCGGGATACTTGTTCAGGGTGTTGAGCCTTTGGGATCAAGACAATGTTAGTAAGGTTCATTTTTTTTTACAAGAACCCAACAGCTATTATAAGATTATTCCCAATCTTGTTGGAAAAACAGACCACAATAGCCATCTGGGCCATGAGATTTTAGTGAACCTAATTGGAAAACAGCTCTTTAATTTTCATCTGGTGAGCTGCAAAAGCAAGAGTTCATATCTGGTGTTAATCTTAGTTTCAATGCTAACCAAATCTCATTAAAGTTCCTAGAAGGTGAAGCTGCATACAATTCTTGGAAGTAGGATGTATTTACCTCCCTTGGTTCAGACTACCATTCTCCATGTTTGTTCCATGGCTTTACAATCTGATTTCTTTGACTCCATCGAATGGTCGTGGTTTGAAAAATTTTAATATTTTGAATCTAGTTAAGTCTGGATCTCTGCTGCTAATACAAGGTCACTTTCTCGCAGAGATCTTCCAGATTTGATAAGATCCCCATCTCTTCTTGTTTGATGTCTTCTGATCTGGTGTTGCTCTTTAGCATAGCAAGAGAGGACTTTATCTCCCCCATTTGGTTTTTAATAATTGGGAAGAATTCTTTGCTCCATTTAAGCAATGAAGACTTACAGTTCTTGAGCTTCCTAGTCAACTGAAACATTCTGGAGCCACTAACATATAACTAAGAATGTCAAAATTATTCGTATCCAACGCGTATCCGCTTCACCCGCCCTATTTGGGGAGGGTATGAGGATACTGATAATTAGGACATAAATGGATAAGGGGATATTAATAGTTGGGATGGAGAGGGATGTGAGGATTTTAAGGTGTTACCCGAACGGATACGAGGACGAGAACGTATTTTTATTTAATTTATATATAAAATATATTTTATTTAATATATATAATATTTTTAATATTTATTTTATAATATATATAATATATAATATATAATTTATAATAGTTAGTAAGTTTGGTGAGTAAACAAAAAACCTAACGGTGACAGGTATGGAAAAAATTTTTATCCCCAAAATGGGGATGGGCACAGGGATGGGGACGGCCATACCCTCCCGGTTAACATCCCTACATTTAACTCCCAGCCAGAATTGATAACTCCTTGACAATCCTTCTCAGTTGTCCACATTGATTCAAATCTAAAAGCTCTCTTCACTTTCCTTAAGGGAACCTTATTTAAGACAATCAGACGATGGCTGGATCTAATTGTATGTACGTTAAACACCATTGTGGGAGGGAATAGCACCCTCCACTCCACATTGGCAAAAGCACGATCAACCCATTCCTTAACTAAATCCTGCTTGATCCTTTTGTTATGCCATAAAAAGGCCATCAAGCCACAATCCATCAACATATCCTGATATGCTGCAAATTTGCTCCCCATGGGTAGCTTGCTTCGTTACTTCTTGGATGTTTTCCTTACCTCATTTAAGTCACCAATGCATACACAAGGCAAGTCTTCTTATCTCACAATACTACTTAAATTCTCCCCTTTATTCTTTCTTACAAGGCTGCCATACACAAAAGATTGCCCAATTACCTGCAGTGCTTTTGTTGGTAAAATAGGCTTGTATCAAGTTGTTGTCTTTGCCATCGGTGGACAGCTCCACTTATCTTTCCACCAACATTATCTTTCCATCAAATGGCCAATCCTCTTACTATTATGTTAGGTTCCAACTTCCACATAGCAGTTGTAATCAAAATGCATACTTCTCCTGAGCTTTTCCACTGTACTCATCGTATTTTTGTCTCCATTAGATAAACAATGAGGGACAATGGGTTCTAATAAACCTCTCAACACATGAACTGTCAAGGGCTTGTTCAACTCCTTGACAATTATAGGAGAGAATTAACATGACCCTCATGGCTATTGTGAGTTAGGCACTACCACCTTTTGAATTGTACTCTACCTGTGACAATAAAGTGAAACTTCCATCTACCGTGGTTAAGCTTATTGGCACAATCACAATGCGTGAGTGAATTTCCAGCCCCCAACTCAAACTTTCATTGGTATCTCCTCATTAAGTTGCTCCCTTCTACTCCCCTTAGTAACAGCTTTAGTGCCTCCCTCCTCACCTTCCTTTTGCTATCTATTATGGCCCTTTGTTCTTTCCACTCCATTATAGGTTTCTCTGTACTTGCCATTGTACTACCGCAATTACCTTCTCTAGCTTGAGCAATGCCCCTACCTTCCATCCCCTTCCGTTTCACATGGTTGCTTTGAACTCCAATGCCTTTGGTTTTTTCCTTTTCTAAGTCAAAAATTTTTCGAAAACTACTTCAATTCTAATCTCACTATAGGCCGCCTAAGTAGAGCACCTGGCATGCTTCTCTCCTACCTTCTATAACCTCCTCAAACTTATTGGGCTAACTATCATGGCCTCCTATCCCTTCACTAACTTGGTGATGCAAACCCTATAGGATGAACCCTAAAACCCACAATCAAAATTGAAATACTTACCCCACAATCAAAATTGGAATACTTACCCCAAGAAAGCTAAAATCAGATCAAGACCTCCGACCTAATGATTGTTGGAATCAAGAACTGAAAGTATAAGGTTCGAATGCCACAAAGAAGAAATCTTTGATAAGTTCTAAAAGTTCTATGAGGAACCAAAGAGAAAGTTCTCTCTATCTTATATAATGTAAAAACCAAGTTGTATATAAAAGAGGTCCTTCACACTATATAGCTTACATAAAAAAAAACCCTAATTTAATCAAAACCCTAATTTAACTCTAACTTAATCAAACTCTAATTTAATCAAAGCCCAAAACTAGCCATGTGCTTAAGTTATTAATATTCAACCCATGTCAAATGAAACATAAATACAAATTATTTAAATCTATGCCACTTACTTAATGAAACCCAATCCATGTAAGCCTTGTATATCCACCCCCATTATACCCCCATTAAACGGCTCCTTCTCTTGCTTGGATCACATGAATTAAGGCTTGATCCTCCCTTGAGCCCAACTTTATGCTTGACGCCACCTTAAAAGAATTCCTTGGAACTTGCTCAACCCAAATGTCATAAATCAGCCCATCTAATACCTCTTTGATCCTCTTACCCCTAACCCTTGTAATTGATCCAACCAGCACATGCAATGGATCCTATTGATTCTCATTACTATGCACAAGCCTAAAGCCATATCTGGCTAGACACCCCTTTTGGGCCCGTTTTTGAAGTATCTGGGCTCATAGCATGTGGGCTAGTGGGTCTTCCACATAGTAACTAGGGATTTCTTTATGCATTAAATATTTCCTAATACTAAAATCAGTAAGTATACCCTTTGTCCCTTTCATATCTTTGACATATATAGCCTCTCTAGTGTCTTCCCACACCTTTGCCATCTTACTACAGGTATAGACCTCTCCCACAACCTTGCCTCTCTTCACACCCAAGTGTCCTAATAGAGACATGACAGCCATGCACACGAACTACTCCTAAATTTTGTTGTGCTGCATCTCCCTTGCTCTGTCTTGATTGTCCTTCCTTAACCCCTATTCCATATGCCTCCAAGCATGGGGCCTCTGCTCCACAAGCCATAAGTTGCCCCATCATCTTCCAAGACTTTGTTTCTGCACTCTCTCTCTAGTTGTTGCACATAGTTGATCCCATCAAGGAGCTTATAGCCCTTAGCTTGGGACCATATGGCCATGGAGGACCTCTACTTCTAGGCATTAAATTGCACTCTACATGGAGATGGCCAATTCTTCCACAATTGTAACAATAATCTGAAAGCCTTTCATGTTCAAAACGAACCTAGACATCCTCCATACCTTTTTCTCTTGAGAAAAATGCCTTGCCAAAGTGGTTCTCTGATGTTGACTATTTTTTTTTTAGTTGGATATATGGTGATACTACTCTAGACCTCGTACCCACAGTCCACTACTCACTTCTCCAAGAGTTTCTGCAATCCAGCACCTGCTCTAATCAATCATGTGACTTATGGGAATGCTGTGGACTTGGACACAAATGGGACTCTTCTCGAACTCCAGCTCATCAATTATAGCATAAGCTTCCCATTTTCCTGAGTAGTAGTCCTCCCATTATGACCATGGAGCTAGAACTACAATCTTATCCATGTCCTCCTCAGCGTTAAAAGCAAACCCAAAAAGGTTATGTCCCAATGTGAGATAGTAAACTGCTTTTTCGTACTCCGTGCTATGGAAATGATGTTACTAAGGCCCTTCTTATTAATGAGCTTAGCAGAAACGACCTTACCGATCAAGTGATTGTCTCTTCCTCTGCGTCTAGATATTCCAAGACCAACTCCCCTCAATTGGTATCATCATCCATGGTGGAGCTGAAGATCTTATGGAAGCAGAGTGAAACTCAATACTGATCACTTCTCCAAGAGTTTCTGCAATCCAGCACCTGCTCTGATCAATCATATGACTCATGGGAATGCTGTGGACTTGGACACAAATAGGACTCTTCTCGAGCTCATCAATTATAACATAAGCGTCCCATTTTCCTGAGGAGTAGTAGTCCTCCCATTATAGACCGCGGAGCTAGAACTACAATCTTATCCATATCCTCCTCAGTGTTAAAAGCGAACCCAAAAGGGTTATGTCCCAATGTGAGATAGTAAACTGCTTTTTCGTAATCCATGCTATGGAAATGATGTTACTAAGGCCCTTCTTATTAACGAGCTTAGCAGAAACGACCTTACCGATCAAGTGATTGTCTCTTCCTCTGCGTCTAGATATTCCAAGATAAACTCCCCTCAATTGGTATCATCATCCATGGTGGAGCTGAAGATCTTATGGAAGCAGAGTGAAACTCAATACTGATAAGGGAGTGGTAAAGATGGATGGTGTTTATGCAGGAATTGAAAACCTAGTTCCGGATGGCCCAAAGGCAACTCATACCACATCGGGAGAGGTTCTAGACAAGCATGAAGTTTATTAGCCATACATATAGTCTTGATTTCTTCAAGTTTTTTGTTAATGGTTCCTTCTTAAATTGATTGAGATACCAGACTTTAAATTGTTCATTTTCAGGACTATAAAATTCAGCAATATTTTTTGTTTTCTATCTGTTACAAATTCACTATTCATTAAAGAAAATGAAAATTCATTTCCAAACCACTCAGAAATTGTGTTTAAATGGACTGCTTCCTAGAATAAACTCCATTACAAATATTTGCTTGAGAAGGATAGATTCCTTCTTCTATTTATTGTTAATACTTCTGCAATTTGGTCTTCTATCCTAATCGAAGACAAAATGTCAACTAGAAGTAGAAGGTATTGATAGTTTATGTTGATGATTACTAGAAGACATACTCCCAGCTAGCTGAGGATATTGTATTAAAGAATATCTGGTTGAATTAAACTAATCTCAAAGTTAACTTTCATCAATTGAATAATTTGATCAACATCCTAAGTACGCTTAATTGATGAATTTAATAATTTGATCAACATCCTGACTAATTAAGGGAGCTGAGGGAAGGGTAATGCCATACAAATAGAAAAAGCTTCCAGAAAAAGTAACAAGTCAAACAGTATAATCCTAGACAATTGATCTTATGCTATCATTTCTCCCTGGAACAAACATCACGTACAGATTAAATCCTAGTTTTCCCTTTCCAAAATTATAACTTCAGGAAAAAAGGAAATTTGAAATAAATTAAAGCCTACTGTGTACTCTGTGGCATGAGAGAAGCAAGTGAAAGATGTGTATATGTCTGTAACTGCTGCATTTACCTAATTCCCACATCCATTGTCAAAGGAACACTGCCCAAAAAAAATGATTAAAAACATTTGATTCTACATTTAGTACTCAGGAAAATGATGTTTCATAGTACCATAAAAATTTAATATGGGCACTGTACTCGTTTTGGAGCAACAATACAAAGAAGTAAACAACGAACATAGAAAGAGAGCTTTACATATGTGGTACACTTCCATTTAGTAGATAAGCTTGTTCATGTTCCCTTCATTGATTATCCCTGAACTAACAGTTAGGAACCACTAATGGTCAGGTAGAGGCAAAAAAACATAATGCATGTAACTGATCCTGGAATACAATCCGAGGAAATGGTCTGGTAGAGAAGCCAAAGAACACAAGGCCTGTAACTGATCCAAATAACACAATCTGAAATAGCACCTGGAGTAACTCAAAATGTTATGCATAGAAAATGGCCTTTGGTTTTACCATGAATATATATACATGTTCAACAAGTTCCGAAAACATTATTATGGAAGCAAATATCTAAAATTTGCTACTATAGTGGCACATATTAAGTCAGACAATCACCATTTTTCACAGAAAAGGGGCTACTCCAAATATATGGTCAAACTAGTGAAAAAGCCCTTGAGAACAAACTAACTAACTTCCCAAAAATAAAAAAGCTACTGCCCAAATCTCACTCATGTTCACTCATAATGAATCATCCAAAGCCAACGACAACGTGCAACTGAAGTTCAATAGATTAGATAGATGGTTATTTAGAATACCCATGTTGAGGAACAACAACAAAATGTGTGTGTGGGTGTGTTTGAGAGAGAGAGAGAGAGACTTGAAACCAAATAAACAGTAACAATCTGAAACATGATCCCAAAAAAATTGTAGATACACACACAAAAGGTCCATGGAGAGGATGAAAAGGCATACCAGAAGGAGCCACAACATCAACCCCATCGTCCAGAGCTTCAGGATCAATATCCGGGTCCGTATCAGACCGGTCCTCCTCCTTCAAGTGATCATCAATGGCATTAAACACCTCCAAGTCAAAATCCTCCGGAAGCCCAAGTTCTCTTCTCCTCTCATAGTCAAGAGCCCAGTACGATCCCAGTCTCGAGGACTCAGACGATGTCAAATCCCAGTGCTTGATCTTGTTGTAGTCGGCCAGCAGCGAGTCCCACTGACGGCGGCACTGGCTCAAGGCCCGGTTGACGTCCAAGGCGTTGCAGTTCTGAACAATGATCTTCCATTTCTGGAAAGAGGACAGCGTCTTGCGGCAGTCGCCTTCAACGGCGGCGATCTCGTTGACGAGGGTGAGGGATTCCTGTGGGGTCCAGTCTGGTGCCGCCTGCGAACGAGTACGACGAGAGCCTGAAAGCCCAGAATTGGGGCGCTGCTCCTCCTCCTCCTCCTCTTCCTCGACCCCGTCTATGGCCATAGCGTTTGGGATGGCGCACTCTTTTTCCATTGCGTTTTTCTACTTTTTATGAGCGAGTTTCGATTGTCCTGTCGGCCCAGGCATTCTTCCATTTTGGCCTTTAGCAATCTAAATTGCATTAGCCTTGAAACCCCCGGACACCCGACAGCTGAGGGCTCCTCCACGGAATATGAGTTTTCTAATGGAAATTATTTTCCAAAAGTGTCAACTAATATTTTAAAATAATATTTTTTAAAAACATAAGTTGATAGACAAAACTTATATTAGGATAATTAGACTTAGTTAGCATTTAGAGTGATAAAGAATAAAAAAATATATAATTTGAAATAATTTTTGACGTTTAAAGTTTCTAACTCAAACCACGTTCGTTAAAGATGACTAGTGTAATTTTTAGATTTTTGTGATAAAAAATTAAAGAAAAAAAACCGTAAGAATAATTTTTTAAGTTTGTTCTCACATATTTATATCAGAATTTCAGACAAAATTGTTAAACTTTTGAACTTTATGGTAAAAAATTTCAGACTATTTTTACAAACTCATGTCAAATTTTCAAATAAAATTGTTGAACTTTTTAACTTTTACCTAAAAAGTTGGAGAAATACATCGTGGAAACAGTTTTTTCAGTCCGCTCTCACATATTTATGTCGAATTTTTTTAAATTTGTTGAAAAGTTAATTGGAGTTCGTAAAACAAGTTTTGAGGTTTGTAAAAATTTTGTTGGGATATCTAGATATATATAGAAATTTATAAAGATTTTACGAAGTATAAGGTGAGCAAAATGTATTAGAGAGTTTCAGAGATTTTCAGAGGTTTTCAAAAATGTTTTTTATTTTTTAGCACATCAAACGGTGTCTTAGTGCCCATGATATTAAATGAGTAATTATATTTAGCACTCATAATATTTAAAAGTTATACTTACTTCTTTGATTTTGAAATATTATTAATATTAATCCCCTTTAAATAAAATTAATCGTTAAAACATAATACAAAATGTTAAAATAATTAAAATTTTAGATTTTTTTTTCTATTTTATCCATCACTCTTTTACATTTTTATGATTTTTGTTACAAAAATTTTTAAAAATAAGCAAAAATAAGTATAATAAAAAAGATTTTGAGAATTTTTGTAATGAATATTGACGAGATGAGAAAGATGGAGCGGTAAAATAAGAAAAATTTTTAAAATTTTTTTTAATTTGACATTTTATCAGGAAATGGTCAATGTTAACAATATTTCAAAATAAAAGAGGTAAGTGTAACTTTTAAATACTATAAGTATTAAGTATAATTACTAAAATATTAACGGAATGTATGTGTAATTTACCTTAAAAATTATGACCATGTTTGGAGCTCAAATTTTGTCCAAAAAACTGAGAAGGTTAAAATTTTTTGAAAAAAAAAAATTGGCAAAAATTTTAAAAAAATTAGTAATAATTAAAGAAAGTTAAAAATTTTTTTGTGTTGAAAAAGTTAAAAAATAAAATAAAATACACACTATGTCAAAATTAGGTTTTCGTAATGCATACGTCATGTCAAAATCAAGGTTTTTGTTTAATGCATACGTCATTTAAACTTAATTTCATGATGCATTATTATTATTATTATTATTATTATTATTATTATTATTTAAATAGTTTTCATGCTAAATATGACTGTAAAAATCAATCAACCGCTCGATAAATTCTTTTCAAATAAGTTTGTTGAGTGTTTATTTATGTTCGTTTAATAAGGTAAAAAAATAAATTTGAGTATTTTTTTTTTAAATTTAACAAATAGATATGTCAACTTCGAACAATTTAATAAGTATTATAAATAGATTTGTTTGTTAACAAATAGATATGTCAACTTCGAACAATTTAATAAGTATTATAAATAGATTTGTTTGTTATTCATAAACTTACTTGTTTATAACTCCTGAGCATTCATTTAACTATTTGCGAGCATGCTCATTTTAACTATTTTGTGAGCGTACTTGTGACTAAAAGGTAATAAGTGCACCCTGTTTTTAGTTTTTAAGCTCCAAGAACTATTATTTCTTGTAAGAGAAAATGGAGAATCAAAAAACAAAAATAGAGTATATTTAATGTCTTTTGTAATTAAATTATCAAGAATATTGCTAGTAATTTTTCTATTCCAATTCCTATTTTGCAGTATTATAGTATCATTTAGCAATATAGAAAGTTACTTTTTAGCTTTTTGCACTCAAGCAAATTTTCAAAACCTATTTTTTATTACTTGTTAATGCGGCAAATTTTTACTGTCCTAAAATAATATAATTATTATTAATAAATACAACATTACTTTTTTTTTTTTGAAACTCAAAATGTAACAATTATTTTTTCAAATTTCAAAATTTAAATTTCAAAATTTAATGTGATCCCTCTTACTTGTTAATATGGTAGTGGAGGGCACTTAAAAAATTAATTTTTTATATAAAGGGACCAATTGTCTCATTCCTTAGATATATTTGGAACTCAATATGCTATTGGGAATGAAATCGAGAAGGAGTATAAGAATAGAGACATTTTTAGGTGATATTTTTTATTGATAATTCTTGTATTGAAGGATAGGGATTGGTAGAGAGAAGCTACTGGTAATGCTCTAATACCTCTTATAAAGTTGTACTGAATTCGTTTTTTTTTTTAATAATAACTTATATCAACTCTAGGTTGTTATTTGTTAATTTAAAACTTGATTCTCAAATTAGAAAAAAAAAAAGATGTTTAATTGAAATTTTGTTTGTTTATTAACAAGCTCTTAAACAGGTTTACGAGTATACTTGACACGTGCTTGAAGTGGCTAATAAATTTAATAATCAAGTTTGAACATAATATTTTAATCTCGCTTAAAACGTGAGCTCAAACACTGCAATAAACTTAATATACAAGTTTAAACATAACAATATTGGGTTCAATCGAACTCATCTGCACTCCTATGTTAAAACTTAAAACTTATTTAACTTTGCTTTGAAAATAGGGAAGATGTTACAAAAGAATAATCCCATAATTAGGTTTGACTATCCTATAATTTTCGTCCACCTTTGGACTTGTCATGATAGTTGAATTATTTGATTTTTCTTGTAAATAAAATCCAATCATTAAATTCACAGTACGACTTCTTATTAATTATTTGGATTTTTTTTTAATTCTATTGTTATTCAAAAACTTAATTGGCAAAATATTATTAGTTTTAATTTATTTGAAAAGATACTCATTTAAAAAATGTATTCTCATAGTTCGAATTTAAATTAAAAAGAAAAAAGTTTCCAAAGAAAGCATTCTAAAAATACATCTTTAAAAAATGCATACCCAAACTGTAATTTAAAAAAAAAAAGAAAATTGCATTCTCATGCTGAATTTTTAAAAATACATTTTTAATTTTTTTGTGCACCTCCAAAAACGCTTGGTTAATTATTTGGCAATTTATTGGAGGCCAATTCTCAAACTCAATCTTATAATAGATCCTAATTGAAAATGCTTCAATTTTGATGCCCATAATTGGCTCAGAACAGCCTTGCTCTTCGTCACTTTTTCATGCCTTTGAAAATGGCAATCACATGATTAAACAACCAAAACCACCGGCACCATCAAATGTCAAAACCCAAACCCTTACTTCCACCATCTCACAAGCACACCTCGAGATCAATAAACCCACCTCCAAACCCATTCACCTTGTCTACTTCAGCCTCATAGTCCGTGGGTTTAGATCGGTAAAAAGTGAAATAAAATTAGAGTATCACTCGTCACCTTCTTTTTTGTTTCTCTTTCTGCCTCTTTTTCAAAATGATACCTCAAAACTTAGTTTCTTTTCATATATATGTTTAAATTGTTTGGTGCTCTACTTCTTTTCATAAATATTTATAAATTTTTATGTATCTCTATAAATATTAAACTCTTACAAATTTACGTAAATCTTTATAAATTTTCTTAAATCTCTATCAATTTTTACAAAGCTTTATAAATTTCTATAAAACTCTAACTACACAAAATTATTTTTACCATCTGTTTGAACAGATTGGACAATAAATTGATATTTTGGCCACTGTTAAAATCTATAAATTCTAAAAAATTAGCTCACTGCAAATAATCAAAAAAATTATAAATTAATAAAGTGTCTAAATTTTTAGAGCTCTAAATACGTTCCTTGTAATCTGGAGTTACATTAAAAGAGTATAACTTGAGAACACAATTTTTATGTCTAGTTTGGTAACGTTTTTGCTCTCTGATTTTCTATATATATTTAAAAAATTTTATAAACTCGCAACAAAAATATTTTGAGTCAAATCTGTTTATATTTTTTTGTTTCCAAAAAAATGAAAATATAAACAGAAAAAAAATTTATTTTCACTTTTTTTTTTCTGCTGAAAACATTTTTTTAATTTTAAAA
>JAVXUM010000021.1:17246698-17258075 GCA_035590655.1 Pouteria glomerata | reverse complement strand
ATGTGAGAAATTGAGGGATGAGTTTTCTACCGTATTTGATTTGGAGTATTTGTGTGTGGACCCCCCACTGCTTTGAATGGCTTTATGGGGCTTCACTTGAACAGGGATTTTGATTATGTTTTTTTTGTTTTTTTCCTTTTATATATTTATATATGTAAATTTTCTTGGCAGCTAAACAGGGTTTTATTGTACTTTCCTTGTGATTTGATGGTGGTGGTGGTTCTTCGATTCTAATATTTATTTTGAGTATCTCCTTAAATGTGCTCTGTTTGAAATGTTAGTTACAATTTCTTTCTGCGTTGTGATTCCTGTGGTTAATCCCTTTTATGTATACGAATACATAAGAGGAGCTCTATTTATTTGTCTGAGCTAGATCGGTCTTTTCAAAATTGATTGAAATACTTCATAAAATTAAATATCTCTCTGAGATCCTAGTATTCTATAGGTTGTTCCCCAGTTGCCAATTCTTGGTCGTGAAAAATATCGGGTGGTAACTTATTTTTCTTTTATTTCTTCAGAGTTTTATGTTCTGAATATACATGAATTAACTTGTGAGAATGATATTATTTAGATGGACTGTCCAACCAAGTACAAACAACAAACAATGGTATATTTATTTTATGAAACCCCTCTTCACTCTTAAAAAGGCATGCACTTTCACACCAACGCTTCACTCACAATAGTATATACTATTTTATGAAACCACCACTTCACTCTTGAAAAGTCATGCATCTTTTAGAGGAGCAAAAGTTTGAAGAGATATAAATAGAATTTATGCCAGCCTATTTTATAAGGCTGAGTGGGAAGCATCTTTTGATAACTTTAGGTTTAAATTATTACTCTTCTTTTTCCCCCAGACTTTATGGGAATCAAGAGGAGTTGAATAAATTGGTAGTTCATGTCCAACTATAGGATATCCTCAGTTGATTTGTTCGTCTTCAAGATGACTTTTTCATCTGGAAGAACTATAGTTCCTCGGTGCTTTTATCAGGCACAAATTTTTATTAATTTGTTTTTGATGTTTCCAGAGTTGTAAAAGAAGTGTGTTCTGACTGATCACCTGGGTTAATCAACTTAACTTAGTCTGAGTCCATTAGGTGATGCATAATGAAATCTATACTTGAATATGCTATATCCTTTTAGGACATGGCTGTACAAGAGTGGCATATTGAACTAATGTTATACTCTGAAGAAACATTGAATTATTTGTTTGTGTAATATATACAACTTCCTAGGGTGAGATTGTGAAGGGAATCCACATTGTTAAGTATCCAAAGTTAAGAGTTAATGGGTTTTATTAGAAATCAATATTTCAGGTTTAAGAGTTGTCCCTAAGGCAATCCATACCCTCAGTATAGGTCTTGCCCACTGTTGCAGGTGGGCAACTGTCATAGCTAATGCAATCCTTTTGCACTCAATTCTTTTGTCATCACCAATGCCGTTGGTGAAAATTATATGTAAATGAGTATGGATTTCTGTTTTAACCATTGCTATTGACTGTATTTTTCTTCAATGCATATAGGCGCAACATCTTCTATATTATGGTTTTTATTAAGTGTTAATTGAACTTCATTTACAGGAGATATAGAAGCATGGTGTTCTGGGTTTTTGGATATGGTTCATTGGTTTGGAACCCTGGTTTTGAATACGATGAGAAAATTGTAGGCTTCATCAAGGATTACAAACGCGTGTTTGATCTTGGTAAGTTTCTGACTACTGTGTAGGAGATTAGATGCTTCAGATGACTAGTAGCTTTATTTTTCTGCTTTGCTGTTTTTTATGACAACTGCATTTGCTCATTGCGTTTTATATATGTCAGCATGCATTGATCACAGAGGTACACCTGAAAGGCCCGCAAGAACTTGTACCTTGGAATACAGTGAGGGAGCTGTTTGTGTAAGCAATTTAACCTTGCATTCCTGCCACATATTTAATTCTTATTATCGGTTTTTGGAGACATGCAATATGTTCATCAGATGATTAAAAATAATTCCTTTGGCTCTGTTTCTGACTTGTGTTTTCATCTGTCAGTGGGGTGCTGCTTATTGTGTACAAGGAGGCCTGCAAAAGGAAAGAGCTGCTATGGAGGTATGTTCTATATTTAGCTGTACTCGCTAATTCTGGATAGAAAGTCAATTGCCACTTCCCGAGTAGAAAGGGTGGGCTACCAATGGAGGCTACCATATTTATGCTTGGTTCCTCCTTGTTCTGTAGTATCTGGAGAGGAGAGAATGCGAATATGATCGAAAGACTTTGGTAGATTTTTACAAGGTATGTAATGCTTTGGCCTTATTATAGGAAGCCTGTAACAGCAAAACCCTAAACATGTTTCCTAGCTTTTGTAGTGCTAGTAGTTGATCTTTCCTTTTCAATTCTCCAATTCAATCAGTTTCTCTTACCTTTCCCCTCTATTTTTGTACAAACACAAACTGCTGCCAAAAAAAAAAAGGGTCACTGGCTAATGTGGACTGAGACTAACTTTTACTGAATTGAAATATAATTATATAGTTTTTAAAAAAAGATTGCTGCAAAGTTGGTATTTGAAAATACTACATTTTTTAACTAATTTAAAATATATCTTGCTTATTTTGATTGCATTTTGTGCGCTCATTAATTCAGGAAGGGGAAACCACACAGCCTGCTGTAACTGGAGTGATAGTGTAAGTTACTTTGATCTCACTTGGTTTACATATATGATATTGAACAATCCTGAAGAATGGATGGAATCTTAAACAGTCCCCCCTTCTCTCTCTCACTCTCTCTCTCTCACGTGCACACACTGAAAACACAATTTATGATGAATCATGGAACTTATAATTTTGAGTTCATATTAAATAATTAACATTATATTAAAATATTGCAGTTTTACATCAACTCCAGACAGAGAATTAAACAAATACTACCTCAGGCCTGCTCCATTGGAAGATATGGCTAGGTAATTTGGATGACATGCTTCCCCCCCTTTGCTTTCTCCCTCTATCTATTTTCTAGTAATAAACCTGTGCAGGGGTTCTACTTTTATCTTTCTAATCTCAACATTCAAAAATGTTTTTCCTTCTCAATTCTTTTTTTTTTCTTTCTTTCTTTTTCTTTTTCTTTTTCTTTTTTTCTTTTTTTTTTGTAAATATTCCTTCTCAATTCTTATATATCTCTTCAGACAAATTGCAACTGCTTTTGGCCCCTGTGGAAACAACAGAGACTATCTTTTCAAGTTGGAGAAGGCCATGTATGATATTGGTAAGTTTCCTTGTTCAATTCCCTGCATGAAAATAAATCTTGGCATTGAAAGTTGATATGATTGCATGACTCCTGGTTTGGTAGATTAGACTTAACTTCTGTAAAAATATGATGAACAGGTCATGAGGATGATTTAGTTGTTGAACTGGCAAATGAAGTGAGGAAGGTCCTTGGCACTGTGGTAGGGATTCCGGTGGAGAAGTTGGCTGGCCCACCCCACGTCTCATTCACGCCCCACATTGAACTCCAACTATGACCTCTCCCAGAAGCCGTCACTATGGACTTCTAAAAATGGAACGAAAATTGCTGAAGGGAAAAGGTCAAAGGCGAAGCTCAATCTAACCCTTTTATACTTTCAACATTCTTGCGGGCAACTATTTTAATGGAGTATTGGTTCTTATACTTTTTCCTTAACATCCACCTTTACCCCTTAGTTTGCTTTAGTGTTTCTTAACTTAGAATAGAGTTTGCTAAGCTGCAAGAATAGATTAGTAGAAATAATTGAGTGACAACTTCCTATCCATCCTTTACATTTTAAATGTTATTGAGTTATTTTCTAACTTCAGTTCCACTACAATAAAAGTGATCTATATTGTGGGTATTATTATCTACATATTTTCAGATTTTATTTGATTTTTCTTTTTAAATTTATCTTCCTTGTGAAAAAGACAGCTCCTTGTAATCATCGTTGAGCTATTATTTAGAGCATGAAATGTTGATTGACCCCTTTAAAAACAGAGTGGTTGACCCTTTTTTGGAGTAGAAATTAGTTTGTCTTTGTGCTCTAATAATTGTAATTTCTATTTCTTGCAAGAGTTGTCTTACGGTTCTATTGTATCCTTGGCTTTGGCTGTGCCTTGATATTCGTTTTGATACAAGGCGGGCAATTAATTAATGGTTTACTTGTAAACCTTTCTGCTTGTTGCTAATTGGAAGCTTTTAGATTATTATATGAACACATTTAATTATGACCCATTTTATAAAATCAATGGAAATTTCACATATATTAATAAATCTCATACAAACTCTTACCAAATTGAGTTTGTTCATTGAATCTACCGCCGTTCTAATACCATGGCAATGTTTTCTCTCTACTTCTTTCTCTACTTTGCTTACTAGCAATTCAAGGACTGGCGATTTTATCAAAATCGGGTGAATCATGTTGGTTCCATTTAGATAAAAAATAAAAATAAAAATGTCTAGACAAGAATTGAACCGAAATAGCTGAGTTCAAATTTTAGATTCAGAATTGAACAAGTCTTCTAATAGAATCGAATCAACCCGATCAATTGAGTTTAATTTGGTTATTTTTTTTTTTTCTATCGCTCAATTTTTTATACACCCGCTATTTATAACTTTTAGTGTAACAATTAAGTTCAGACTTGTCTAATTAATGATAGTGCGAACATCTTTTGAAATTACATTTGAGAATTTTATATTAAATGACCAAATAAGAGGTAAAAATTAGTAAAATGCATATTTTCTCCTCTATTTTTTTGCTAAAAAAAAACTCATTTCTAATGAGTGTCAATTTGATAAAAGCATTCTAGCAATATTGCATAATAAAAGTGAGTTTCTTTCTTCTTCTTTTCTTTTTTTTTTTCTTTTTTTCTTTTCAAGTAGAATACAAAAGAAAATATGTAATTTTATAATTTGTACTGTTTAAAAATGATTATGTGGCCAAAAGTTTCCTAATAAAAATTTACAAAAATTTTGCATTTTAACAAAATGAAAGTTTAGAACTTTAATTATTATAATTGAAAGTGTAAACCTTAAAATGAAGTTAGTGCAAATTAGGTTACAAAGTATAAATTTTAATTTTTTTTCTCCTTTTCCTTCATCCCTGTTTTTGGTTTTCTCAATATGGAAACAAGACTTACATAAATGTGATGGAAAAACTTTCATTTCTAAAAGAAAATGAAAAGAAACAACCTCATTTATATCATTACCCAACTACTATTATCAAGAGTTACATAAATGTGATGGAAGAAATTCCATTTCTATAAGAAAATAAAAGAAGAAACCTCATTTATTTCATTACTCAACTACTGTTATCACTTTAGTTTATTTATTACTATTAGTTGGGTACCCAACTTGTAATGTATCAGTCGGGTACCCAACTTATTAATGCATAATTATCAGTAGGAAATTACAGAATTTATCAAAGAAAGTGGTTAGCTATAACTTTGAAATTTATTTTTTCGAACATTGATCAAATGCATTGAAACACAAACAAAAGAGTGGCAATGGTATACATATAATTTTCAACAATTATTTTAGAAATTTTGAAGTATTTGCCTAATCTAAGAGACAGTAGTGTAAACGGGGGCGATTGGGCTGGCAACACGTCCTATCCCCCCTCTAGCATTCGAGCTATCTCGGCATAGCCCCACCTGAGTAACCCGGGTTAGGACTTGAACCATTTTGTCTCGACTTGCCGTCTCGTTCATTTAAATATTAAAATAAAGTTAGGGTAGACAAAAGGAAAATTTTATTGACCATGACTCGACTTGACCCTAATGAAGGCAGGATAGGCTTACCCCGACCCATTTTCCATCACTATTTAAGTATCACAAGCTTCATTTCAATAGCAATTTGTAACATGTCTCATTAACATTCAACATAAACAAAAAATCCAAGAAACATCTATAAAATAAAATAGCACCATTTTTAAAAATGTCCATCTTACAAGCTAAAATCCAACAAGTAAGTATTATTTTTTCTTTTATTCAACGATTGAAATCATTTTTCTACTTTTAACTGTCGTTTAATTTTTATTTTAGTGGACCCCATATTATTTATTTTACAAAACAGCTTAGCTATTTTAAATTTTATCATATTTTAAGAGTGGATATCATATGTAAATTAAAACTGTCAACTTAAATTCGACCCAACTATGGTTTCTAGGAAGTTGAATATTCCAAATTAAAATGTCATAATATGTTTTTTTTTTTTATAGTGCTTATAAAAAATTAATTGGAGAGAGAAAGACCAAAACACTTGTAGTAGCAACTATAGCCTAAAGTTTTGGAAAAAAAAAAATTAAAACTCATTGATTATTATAGTTTTTTCGATTTGAGCTTCTTATCTAAAGTTTCAAATATATAGGAAACTTAATACTAATTTTGTTCAGAATGTTATAGGCACAAGTTATTACTAGTTAAAAGACAAGACGTAAGGAAGACCATCCTAGGCAAGGACGAAGTTAGGATTTTGGGTCTGTGGGGGCTAAAAAAATTGTAACTGATTTTATAAATTATATTTAGTAAATAAAAATAAATTAATATATATTCATAAATGGTACAATCAATTGGCCTTTTAATTTTTAGATTATATGTAACAATTAAGAAAAAATAATAAATTTTAGGAAGCCTGGTCTATAGCCTAAATCCTTTTTGACAGAAAAATTTATATGTACTACTGGCGATATTTTTATAACTAAGATCAACTATTTTTTAAAATTTTAAGGGGGGTCGAACCGTAGTATATATTTTTTTAGTCAAAATTCCATATATACGGGTGGTATTTTGTAAAATTTAGGCGGCCATGGTCACCCCTAAAAGCCCTTAACTTCATCCCTAATCGTAGTAAATGATTATACTTGAAAAGTGTAAATTATAAGTCTTAGATTAGATCTTAAAGCATGCATTTGTCGATTGATTATGAGAATTTTAAATTACTTTCAAGGACATATTTGGTACGAGATGAAAAATTTGAGAGTAAAAGATTACGGAGGTAATTGTTACCCTAGTAATGGTTAATGGAGTAATAAGTTCGTTGTACTTATGTTTGAAATGAGAGAGTAAATATTACCTAGTAATAATTATATTATATTTGAAATGCTAAAAGTTTTGAAAGGGTAAAAATTAATTATGTTTGAAATGAGAATAAATTGACTAAGGCCAAAAGATAATGTTTAATTTTACTAAAATATTATAATAAAATAAATCATCATAATCATTGTTATTTTACTAATATTTAGTTTTAATAAAAAATATATTATTAAAATATATACTTTTAAATAAAAAATTAGTTATAAAAAATAATTTTATCATAGATTAATATTTTAATAATAATTAATTTTAATGGTGAATTATTATTTGTTAAAAATTATTTTTATATTGATGAAATAATTTAATAAAGCACAATTAACTTTGGATTATTTAAATAAATTATTGATTTTAATAAATTATTTTTGAAGAAGAAATTGAAAAATCATGTATGCACAATAATTGTTGGCACATATTTTATACTTTCAAACATATAAATATTGGATTTTTATAACATTGGAACTTCCATTATTACATTTTTAAGTGCAGAATGTTGGTTAGGGTTCTATAGGGGTGTAAAGATATATTTTATAAGAGTAATGAGAAAAGGGTAAAAAATTTTTATCATTCTCCATTATCCACCCCCTCTCTAGAATAAAAATTTACCCCTATATAAGGGTAATGGTTACCCTATATAATAGAAGGTAAAAATTATCCCAGTAAACTTTATCCTCTTT
Source organism: Pouteria glomerata (assembly GCA_035590655.1). Lineage (NCBI taxonomy): Eukaryota > Viridiplantae > Streptophyta > Magnoliopsida > Ericales > Sapotaceae > Pouteria > Pouteria glomerata. The sequence continues at coordinate 17,250,331 of JAVXUM010000021.1, read as the reverse complement.
TACCCCCAGGACAAACATGTTCTAAGGTTTAATTTGAATTTACTTATGAAATGTAGAAAAATAATGGAAATTATTAAAATTAGTGATGATGAAGAAAAGGAAAGGGTTCCTATTGTCCAAACACTTCGTCCTTCTATCAAACAGCGGCAAGGCAGCAGTTGGCGAATAAGGATAAAGACAAAATCTGGATATAATCCCCTCTACTGTCCGAACACCCAATTAGGCGGTCGCAATAGGCACGATTGATATCCACGGAATATTTAGGTTTAGGGTTTTTATTTTGCTCTATAAATACATTGTTTTGGAGGCTTTAGTCGTACTCTTTACATTACAAAATTTTAGAATAGCATTTAAGAGTTTTTTGAGTTCAACCTTGTAGAGATTTTCATTTCATTGCTTTTGGATTCCATTATTGTTTGCTTCAAAGTTTACGGCACAATCGTAGTTTATTCAATGAAGTACTATTTTTATCCATATTTTATTTTTACTTGTTGTTTTAGTATTATGCATATGCTAGGCTAAATTTTATTCTCGATTCAACCCATCAAGGATGGGTGAATCATTGTTATCGAATGTGTATAGATCTATGCATGCAACGTGAAAATGTGCATGTATATACCTGTATTTTTTAGACATGACTTTATTTATTATTAAAAGATTTTAAAAATAAAGTTTCTTGATCATATTCTCTGTAATCACTAATAAGAACTTTCAGTTAAAATATTTTTCATAATTTTGAAATTAATAAAACAGGTTTGAACCAAAAATAATTTATAAGGAGGTTTTTCGGTTTCACAATATTAGACGTGACTATAAAACTTTGTTTCGAAATCTAAGGAGCTTTCAAGAAAATATTCTTTCAATTTATTTTTCCTTTATGTAAAAATTTAAGTTGTAATTAAAAGCACATTGGATCGTGAAATAATAATCCACCCTGAATTGGAAGTTGAAACAAGACAAGTATTCGTTAATTTATATCAATCTAAAATCCATTCGCTATTTTTAATTTATTTGTTACCTATCTATTAGTTTTTGTCAGTTTTATTCACTGTTTTTAAGTATTGAATATTTATTCATTGCTTTGTTTAGTTAGTTTTACTTTATTTAAGAAGTTTAATTTTATTAGTAATTTAAAAGTTAAAAGATTCGTAACTACCCACAACTGAAAATAGTAGATAATTTATAATCATTAGAGTTTAGAATCTATTTCATTAGATTCTTTGAGGATACGATCTTATTGTTATTAAATTAAATTAGATTGCACATCCTTACACTTGAAGTTAATTCTAAACGTTTATTTATGAGATGGTAAGTAAACTAAGTTCTATTCAAGAGGGAGGGATCTCTTCAACCAAGAGTCTAATCTAAAAGGGATGATCCCATCAATTCTCAAAGGCTTAAAACTTAACTTAGTCGAGTTGAAATTGTAGGCTCATATCTTTAATTATCTAGAAGGCTTATATTTGTAGTTGTATAGACATTTTATTTCAGAATTTGAAATTAGCCTTATACTAATGGTCTCGTCTATATGAAATCTTATTATTCTTTCCAACGACTCACATCATGGTAGCTGCAATTTTTTTTAGCTATTTTTAATAATTAATTATTTATTACTTAGAGAAATTGAAAATTTACTGTGTACTCTCGGTTATTTTTTTAATATTATATTTTAAATTTTGATAATCAGTTATTGTGAGATTTTGTTACACGGATATTTTAGGCTCACTCAATTCATAATTATTTTCTAATTGTTAATAATAATAATAATAATAATAATAATAATAATAATAAATAAATAAATAAATAAAGATCTATCGCACGAGGGAACTGGATCCGAAATTTTTGTTGCCCACTGGAATTTGGTTTCCGTTCCTAATCCTTTTCTCTCATTAATTTCATATATATATATATATATTGAATTCTTATATATAAATATAAATACACACAACACAGGATTTGAGGGAGCTTAAATTGATCACCGACTTTAGTTTCAAATATTAAATTAAGATTATTGGATTAAAATTCAATGTTCAGATTTATTTATATATTTTTAATTTAAAAATACTTAAAGATCACTGAAGTAAAATTTAATAACTAAATTCATTCACATATTTTTAATTAAAAAATACTTAAATAAATTAGAATCGAACGAGGTGAGCCTCCCCTCTCACAACCCTTTTTTCCATAACATAACTCACACTCACACACATATACATATATGTATATATTTTCAACCGACACTAACCTAAACGACAGATGAAGCCGGCTACCGACCCAAATCCTCACCTCTTTCCTCTTGGAACCGGTGCATCACCTTATCACCAGCATTACCTTCTCCTGCTAGGAATATCCACACCAGAAAGGGAAGCCCAATAGATTCTTGTGAAGAGAAGGTGGAAGGTCGAAAGCTGGCGATGAATCATTTCTCTCCTGTTGTCTTGTTCTTCTTCTAAAATTTGAATATAGATAGAGGTTAGATGAAAAGAGGCGTGCAAGTGAGTAAGTGAGTCTGTAATCTGAAAAGTGAAAAGGAGAGAAGTATAGAGAGTTTAAGTAGCTGTGCGATCCTCTCTGCAATATTTTGGTTTTGTTCGGTAAATTTTAAGCTTATCTCTTTCATGGATTCCATTCTCTTGTATTTTTTGTATTTTCGGAGATCCCATTTTCGATCCTGGCTTGCAAGTACAAAAAAGGGCGAAAATAAAGTGATCAAAAGTTACCCTTGATTAAAAATTCTCTAATACTTAAATCAATTTCTAACATTAACAATAATCTTATGAAGGTAACAAAAAATACTAAAGGAAAAAGAGAAGAGAAATTCAAAAGAAGAGAATACCTATATTTTGGTTACGCTTCAGATATTTATAGTGTGAAAACTTACATACTTTTCATTAATTTAACTATATACCGACAGTGATAAATAGTAGTATTAAATGTTAGATTATGTAAGTATTGAAATTTATGATATTCTACAGATTTTATCTTGATTCGCTCGAATATTATCAGTAAAAAAATTATATAAAATAATTATTAAATTATTTAATCTCAATTTAATTACCTAATTAGAAGGTGTAATTTGTGGTCGAAAAAACTTATAGAAGCCAGACTAAATGTTTTTAGGGCGTACAGGTTTCTTTGACTTTTTACAAATTAGTGAAATTCCTCCCTTTCGTTGACGTGGGCATTTTTAAAGCCACATTAAATTGATCGCGTTCCTGTGTTCTTCAATTCTCTGAAATTAACAATTGGTATCGACGCTAAGCTCACGCGGAATTTGATCCAAAGTAGAAAACTGCCAGATTTGAGAGTAGTCAAGAATTATTTTTTTAGCACACCAGGTGATATCCCTCGTCAAGGTGAGCGCGTTGATATAAAACACGTCCGCCAGAAGTACCTCACACGCCCCCTCACGAAATCACGCAGGAGTTTTGTCGGAAAAATTTGGGTACAGTCAGGAGAAGAGGGATAGTGGGAATTAATATGCAAAATTGTACTATAAATTGCCGTTTGGACTCTATGAAATAAAATAAAATTTTATAAATTTTTATAAATATAAATTATAAGATTATTTACTCACAATATAAAAAATGATACACTAAAGTTATTTTATTTATTTTTTATTTTACGCTTTTA
>JAVXUM010000021.1:17224666-17236225 GCA_035590655.1 Pouteria glomerata | reverse complement strand
TCACCATATCCTCAATCTAAACACAACAAACATATCAAGGCACGGCAGAATTTTCACCACTCTGCTTGAAGAAGGACTCATAGGTTGCCACTCTTGGTTTTGATTCAGGCAGCTTTTGTTCTTCCATAAACCCCAATGTCATCTTCAAGAAGTCGTTCATGTGTGTCTCTCTCCATTCCTTTAACAAAAAAGGGGGAAAGGGAAAAGAAAAGAAGAAAACAAATAAATCAAGTCCAAAGATCACAAGAGCAAAAAGAAAATGAAAAACAATGAGCAAGAGACAAAAACAGAAAAGCCAATAATATTTTGAGAAGGAAATTATATACAACATGAAAACATGGACAATAAATCCTAGGATGCCCTGTTAAAATCATGACACAGTAAACTATATCTGTGAAAGGAAGTGCAATATAACCCATCTATAACAAATTTCAGCATCAGTGATTCAAGACAACGGATACATATTAAGGGCAAAAACTTTTTATTTGACCAAGAGAAAGGACGATAAAAACTAAAACAAAAAACAAGATAATTTACCTCAAAATTCCAATCTCCATATAAGTTTGGATCAGTACTATCAGACCAAACATATGCATACACCTGTAATTTCTGAAGACCATCCTGCAGAAAAAACCATACCATTCTTCTTTTAGAACTGCTGAAAGGTGAAAAAATCACAAAGAAATCACTGCAGAGGCAGAATTTTTCCAAGACATTGGAATTATCTCAAAAATTGGTCATATACTAAAAATTTCAAAATGTTCCTGTCTAGTTACATTGTTTGCCATCTTAAAACTCAATGTAGTACCTCCCTTGTGCATGCAACTAACAAACCCATCAAAGGATTTCAGTAATCAAAAAAGTTGAGCATTTCTCTCACCAATCAAATTGCTAGGTTTCTACATGAATCTCCCATTTCATTCCTCCCAATTTGCAAGTACAAATATATGATGATGCATACTAAACTTTTAAAAGATGATTTCAGCCATACATACCATTTTTTATTTATTTATTTATTTTTTTGAAACTGCCATACATACCATTAAAGAAACCTCAACAGTGTGCCTCTTATACTCAGTATCCTCAAAAGAGTCCAACATGTCTAATTCAGGAGCTGTGATGCCCGATAATACCTGTAGCAAAATTAGTCACAAAAGGGAAAGAGAAAAAGGAATGCAACTTTTTTTTTTTTGGGTGTTAAGTCAAATAAGCAGGTGACCTTTAATTTGGCGGTAAACCAAATAACCAGGCAACCATTAATTTTTTAAACTGACATGCTTAGACGCCATAAATCTCAAGAATTGCATACACATACCGAGCAACTTGAATTCACATATGTAATACACAGAATTTGGCCAATACACAAGGTTGCTCTTCACAAAGTATGGTGTCAAACCATGGGTATCAAAGCATGATTAAGTGATAAAAGTGGGAAATAACTTATAAGCTTTTTTGGAGAAAAGAATAATGGAAACAGTAAAAAGAGTAGACTGGAGACCACACTGATTAAAACATTAAGAAAAACTAGACCACTCCTCTCCTGATTAATGGGCAGCACAAAATTCAAGGAATGTGAAAGGAAGAACTAAAAGATTTCATGTAAGGATTGGACCAGTGTATAAAAGGTGAAGATGTAAGACAAGCCACGTAAGCCCCAGAAAGTTTTTGCTATTCATATTTTATCTTGATTAAATTTTTGAACTTATTTTGAGAGCTTTACTGTGAGCATTTGTGAATTATTCAGAGTATTTTGTCATTATAGACTTATTTGGTTGGTGGAAGAGGAGTTAGAAATTTTGTTTAAACCAATACTATTTTATTATTTTCCTAAGCTCAGAACCAATGGAAATATATTTATTTCTTTTCCTAAAGTTACAACCCTTTAGCTTCATTTCTTGACCCAAAGTCATGTCTTCAATTTTTAATTATTTTCCTAACCTAAATTATTTTTTTTTTCCCTAACTGAATTCCCAATTCCAGCTACAAAACCTCCCTTTTCCCCAACAAAATTTCAAAACATTGGTTTCAAATTCCTAACAACACCAACAATAGCTTTAGCCACTTGCTCAAACAACATGACCTTCATCCTTTCGACATACCACTCATATAAACCATCATGGCCCAGATAACTTGCCTCTGTCCAGGACCAGCTGTATCTTGATCCGAGGGAGCGAACCCAGCCACTAACACTGTTCTACAGGCTGTACAAGCATAATCTTTTGACTCAGGTGAGAAGCATTATAAGGAAGGAACCCTGAGAGATCTTTGTCTATAAATGTAGGTGTGGAGTATGAGTTATGTATCACTGATCACTAATCTCTATAAGTCTGAGACTTAGAGTGTCAGAGGAGAGGAATCCCAGGCCCATGATAATGCTAAGGTAGTGTGATGATCTCTTAGAAATGTGTACCACAATAATCAAGACAAGTTTGTAGCTTGATAATCAAACACAATCCATTAATTGAAAAATTTAGTGATACATGTATAAAAGGAATTGAAAAATCTGAGTCCTCCTAATATACACATATTTATTGTATATGTTCTTTCAAATTTCATTACCAGTTGTTCTAATTGATGAAATTAATTACGCGAATTAATAAGGATAGTTGTTTTCATGATTTAGAAGTTGTTTTGAATCAATTTTATTGCGTATATGTGCAAAGATTTGATCTGGTAATCAGAAACAAGTAAAATAAGGCCTGAATTTGTATACAGAATCAACCAAGAACCAACTAGCATTAGGATGGCAAAATATCATCCAGACAGCGGCCATTGAGACACCTCTTGGGCATCTGGATGCTGGAAGCCGGGATGGCACTTTGCTGTCTGGACGTCACCTCTCTCTGGTGGTATTTTCTCACTGACAGCTTGTTGTTTCCCACTTCCGATGCTATTTTGACCAACAGAACAATGGATTTGAGCTTTGATTAAAGCACAAAAGTTGCAGCCCTTTGAATTTTCTTTCCAACCCAAAATACCGATCGTCTGTCAAACTGGATTTTCTGAAAAATCTTCTTCAAAGCTGTTTTTGACCCAATAAACATTTGATTTTTAAAAAGTGCTAAACAAGAAAGTTGTACCTCTTGAAGTCTAGTTTTCAGAAATATAAGGCTTGCAAATACCAGAGTCATACTCTATTTTTTATACAAACTTTCTTTTAAACTGATGCTCTTACACCGATATACATTCAATTTTTTATTTTTTATTTTTTTTTACAAAACTCTCTATCTAGGAATCTATCTAATTTCTAAAACTTTTTATGATGAAAATAGACATTAATTTTATAAATTTCAGAGTTGTATTTAATTTCTTAAAAATTTTCAAAATTGACAATTCTAGTTTTTTTTTTCAAGCCAGCAACAGTACTGTTTTTAACATAATTGAGTTCATTAACTTTGATTTAAATTTTGACTTTTACCTATGGGAAACCAAACATAATTTAAGGTATATTATTCTTTAGAAATAATTGGGACAAAGTAGCTCGAAACTCAAAATTACTTATAATGAACTTCGTTGAATGATTTGGTGGAATCACGATATTGCTTGTTATGATATCAATTGTTTTCAAGTCATGACAAGACAAGTTAGGTTTTCAAATAAATTATGTGTAAACTACAAGTTCCATGAATTTATCCATATGTTACGCTGCAAATGATAACCTTAAAGTATAAGATATTAAGACGGCTACACTCAACACATGAACTGTGTTTTGAATACATCGGAAATGACATTTGGTCTATGACATACTGATAATGATATGGTATGGGTTGGTAACCCTTGGTGATGGGAGCCCCCATTATTGATATAGGGGCGGTTATTCCCCTTCGTTGTATGGCCATAGTTTGTCAGTGGCAGTGGATTCATTTGGGTGTAATAGAACCGCATACCACCATGGTCCTAGTGGTCCCTGAGAAGGCGCCATGTTTGGATCAGGGCTGGTAACCCTAGGTGCATGGATTTGGTTGGTTCTTGGCAACTAGCTGTGTGTGTGATTGAGTTTTAGGGAGTGTGGTGAACACTATTAGTTCCCAAGTATTGCAATAGATTGGAGGTTAGGATTGAAACACATAAAGACTAAGCAACTGCTGGACACTACGCTAGTTTTAATACACAGGGAAATTAAAGAAAAGAATTGTGTTAAATAAAACTTGTTGAAATCCCAAATTTCCAGGAATTAAGTTGCAAATATTTTTCTTATTAGACGCAAATTTGTTAGAGATTTTATTTTCTCAAATTAGACTAGAATATTGTTTCCCTTGATTCTAGGAGTGTGTTAGTCTTCCTTTTTGTATTATAAATATGGCAGAGTAGATTGTAAATATTTTTATTGAAGAAATACGAAAGCAAAAGTAATAAAACCTACTATTAGAGCCTAAGATTTTCTTAGGCGAATAATGGTGGAAACCACTGTGAAGGACAAGGGGTTGTCATGCTCTGAAACCACTGACAACCAATCAAAGTTATCATCGACTATGGGTTCAAATGGATTTAATAACACGTCCTTTCAACTTACGGGAGAAAAGTTGAACAGAAAACACTATCTCGAATGGGCTCAATCCATCAAACTCATAATGGATGGCAGGGGAAAGTTAGGGTATCTTACCAGAAAACAAGGAAGCCACCCTCTACCATTGCTTCTTTGCAAAAATGGAAGCTAATGGTATATCTGTATTGAAGAATCATCCAGGATAGAAGTTTTCACATAAAGGACCTTGAAGCTTTATGCTTTATTCTAGGGGATGAGGTTGCCCATTCCTCTCAAGGTATCTCTCTATCCAAAGGAAATATATTTTGGATTTACTCTCAGAGGCTAGGCTCTTAGGTTCTCATCCAGCCAATGACACTGTAAATTCTTCTATTCATCAAGATTCTAAAAGTAGCGAACCCTATCCTAATATCGACTAGTAACATAGACTTGTCGCAAAATTATCCATCTCACTTGACATGACTAGGTATTAAATGTGCAGTTAGCGTGGTTGGCAATTCATGCATGGACCTCGCCAACCCTATTTTTATGTTGTGTGTCGCATTCTGAGAAATCTGAAGAGTTCTATAGGCTAAGATTTGCTCTATCAACCTTTTACCACATTAAATTTAGTTGAAAATAGTGATGTAAATTAGGCTGATAGTTGTTTAGATCAAAGGTCAGCCTCCGGATATAGTATTTTTGTTGGTGACAACATTGTAACTTGGCACAATAAAAGCAGATTGTTGTAGCTCATTGTAGTGACAAGTATGAGTACCATGTTATGGTTCATAAAGCTCGTGAGATGTTTTAGGTCCCTTCTCTCCTTAGTGACTTTAGTCTTGAGGTTCCATCTTTGAGGTCTTTGTATTGTGGCAACCAAGCAGCTATTTTCATTGTCAATAATCTAGTCTTTCATGATTTACAAATCATATTGAGATTGATTATCATTTTATTTGGAATCTTCTGCTTAAGCAAGATCTCGCTATTGCATTTGGTGCGAGCTGAGATCTCATCGCACCGTTTATCGATTCCGATATGTCTCAGACAATATCTCGGTGTCTTAGACAATACTTTGAACCATGCATAATGTACTCGTTAACTCGCTCACTTTGTTTCAATAAGTTGGTACCTTAAGACACTCATACCTTACCATTTTAGCCAGTTTAAGATCCTAATAACAGGAAGGTATTTTTGTTTCAATGATGAAATAGGAATAGTGTTCCATGTCAAGACGTTTGCAATACTCTAAAGCAGCAGACTAATGTTTGACAAACACACCTTCCCAATAACTTTCTTATCCTCCACAGGTAGAATAGCAGGATAAACACGTCCTTTGATGCTAAATCTATGGCTGCAAGAGGAAAAAAACATTAAAATGTACGTTAGCAATGAAAATGGCTACAAAAGTTATAAAGGCAAAACATAAACTAATAATAATCAATAGATAAACTATTGGAAATTTGTTATTACAATCATTAACATCAAGGTCGCTAGTCAATTGGACTGGCTTGAATATGATTATTAATCAACATATACAGAAATGGAAAGTATAGGATAATCAAGGATTACTTCCCAAAAACAAAAGCTCCATTTTTTTTTTGGGGGGGGGAGGGGGATGGAGGGGGGGAGAGAGTGAGAGACCCTGAAAGGTATTGCGTTTTGTGCAAAAACTACCTATAATTATAGAAGAGAAGAACATGGGAAATAAGGTGCTACAAGATGAAGGGAACTAATAAGATTTGGAGTTCAAAATTTGTGTTTGGCTGCCCTTCAAGCTTGTGAAACATCCTTCAAACACCAGTACAAATTGTTAGTTATCTCTTCATTTGATGAATACTCCACCCCTCCTCCAATATTTTGGGATAATTACCCTTATACCTCCTGTACTAAAGGTAAAAATCACTAATATCTCCTAAATTTCAAAAATCTACCTCTGGACCCCTTGTACTTAAGACTAATGTGAAGTTGTGAATGGTGTTTTCAAATTAAAAGACAAAAGTACCTATTGAAAATCAAATAGAATCAAGGGATATTTTTTTATAGTTATTAAGAGCCAAAACTTTTATATTTGACAGTTTTTTAATGTTTTCACTTTAGTTTGAAATAAAAAGGGTGTAAAAATAGATTTTTAAGTTCAAGGATATTCGTGATTTTCACCTTTAGTATAAGGGATATAAAGGCAATTGTCCCAATTTGTTTTCAAAATTTAAATTGTCTTTCCTTAAATAGCAAAATTTAATAACGTAAATTTAAGGTGCCATTTGGTATGATTTTTTATTTTTTATTTTATGTGTTTTATGTTCTAAAAATTTCAAAACATGAAAACAAAAAATGTCGTTTTCCTAATTTTGAATTAAAAATACTCAAAATGATTTTTTGCTATTTTTCATTTTATGTGTAAACTTATTTTCTATTTTTTAAAATAAATTTTGAAAACACAAGTGACCAAATATGCTTTAAACTGTTTTCCTTGTTTTCAAAAGTTCAAAATAAAAAATGAGCTCAAAACAGAAAATAAAAAACAGAAAAACAAACCAAATGAGACCTAAATTATTCAAGGATTTGTTTTGTAATTAAACAAAGCTTGAATGGATTTGCTTAAAAATATTGAAAACATGAGCTAAAGTAGAAACCTAATCAATAATATAAATAAGGTTAATTGCCCTTATACCCCTATACTAAATATGAAAATCATTAACACTCTTTGAACATCAAAAACCTACCTTTATGGTCTTGTACTCAAAACTAAAGTGAAGTCATGAATCTAGTGAAAAGACAAATATTCATTCAAAAATCAAATTAAATCAAACAATATAAGTGAATGGAGTGTAAAGTAAAAAGGATGTAAATGTACTTTTTAAGGTTATCAATAGCAAAAACCATTATCTTTGATAGACTTAATAATATTTTCATTTAGCTTGGAGTAAAAGGAGTGTAAAGGTAGATTTTTTTTAGTTCATGTGTTATTAGAGGTTTACCCCTTTAGTACAGGAGGTATAAAGACAATTACCCTATAAAATATGAAAACCCAAATATATCCTTTACTTTGATACCTCGTGTGTCACATTTTCAAAAGGTGAGAGTTGATTTGGAAGAAAGGGTTGGCAACTTTTTGGCCATGGATGGTTTTATACATGAACATTTCTTTGATTTCGTTTATGTATCGGATACTTCATCACTAATCTTGAAAAAGAAATTATGTGATATCCTTCTCGGATACTTCATCATCAACTATTTTAGCTCTAACTATTTATGTGTTGGTGATCTTCATGTTGCTATCACAATGTTAAGAGAATTTGGTCCAATCCTCAACTTCCCAACTTAGTGTCTTCTAATTGTCACCTACCTTTTGATTGCATTTTCATCATTATCCTCTACAATAATGCATCAAGGTGGAAGAATGATATAGGCACAAAATACATGGAAGAAAGAAAATGAGAGCCAATTGCGTAGTGATAGGAAATTTTCCATGCTCTTTAATGAAAGGCAAAGGGCAATGGATGCAAGTGGGTGATTATTGTAAAGCAACAGGCTAATAGATCTATGGAGAGAGAAAATGCTAGAGTTATAAAGGACTCTAATCGAACTCACGGCTTTAAAGAGACCTTCCATCCAATAATAATGGTTTTTATTTATGGGTTAATTTCCCCTATACTCCTATACTAAACGTAAAAATCACTAATATCCTTGAACTTCAAACACCTACCTTCAAAACCCTTGTACTTAAGACTAAAGTAAGATCATGAACGATCATAAATTTTGGGTGCAGCTATTCACAGCCTATTTTTTATTCGTTAAAATTTTTCCATCTTAGGACAAAAATATCTTAATGCAAAATGACATCCTTGCCCTTCATAGTTTCAATAGGTACTTGCTGAAAAACTTAAACAATTTCAACAATCAGTAGCTAAAAAAAAAAAATTAGCAATCAACCACAAAAACTTTCGACACTTTCCCACCAAAATAAACAAAATATTTCAGTAACTGTTTATTAAAAAAATTAAAACATTTCAACGGGCTCTTTCCATTTTAATTTTTTTGACCATATAACAATTCAACAACCTCTTACCAAAACAATTGTAAAATTTCTACATGTATGTACTAAAAATATTACATCATTTCAACAATAGGTTTTCAATTCTAAGGGTTTTAGAAGGGGAAGTAGTATTTTTATAACTTTGGATGCAATTTGTGAGTTGTGTGGAGAAATTATTAGGTTACTCAGAGAAAACATAAAATACATGAATTAATTGAGTTAGGGGAGAAAAAGAAGGGCTGGGATTAGCAACATCCTAAATTTTCAAGTGATAAGACAAAAATACCCATTAAAGTCAAATAAAATCAAGAGATGTGAGTGCAAGGAATATGAAAGGGGTGTAAATGCATTTTTTAAAGCTAATAATAGCCAAAACCATTTTCTTTAATGAATTTTTTAACCTTTTTGGCTTTACTCTATAATACAAGGGGTGTAAAAGTAATTTTTTTAAGTTTAGGAGATGTTATGATTTTTATTTGTAGTACAGAGGATATAAAGGCAATTAACCTTTATTTCTTTCTTTCTTTCTTTATTACCTTATTTGGTAACAAGTTTGGAATGACCTTCGTACCAATTCATTATGAAGAATGACACTTCTCCTTGGTGAATTGAAAAGGGAAGTCAACACAAATTGAAGGTAGACATGCCTATCAAATCAAGGAAAAGCATGCAGACCAACAGATTGAACCAATTTCCCAGAGGTCGGTTGAGAGGCTCAACATGCAACTATCTTTCCAAATATATCTCCTTTAGGTTGTGTTGTGGCTAAATTTGCTATAATTGTGCTAGAAGCACTCATTATAATGCTTTTCTCTTATTCTAAAAGGGGGCGGGGGGGAAGTTGTAATTACATCTTCCAAAGTTTTTAGATACTAAGAAAATAATGTGAAATTTTATTTACTTGAAGGAGTAATTGATTAATTTTTTCTCCATATGGTGGACTTTCTTCTTTTCTTCACATTCATTAGCGACATTACAATTTGTGTTTTGTGCAATAAAAATTCTATTTATAAGTTTGAAGCAAATCACACATGAGCAAAAGAAATGGAGCTCATAAAGGTATGGGATAGTTTTATTGCGGGGTTTCAAAGGAGGCTCGCAGGCTAGAAGAAAGTATATCCATCTAAAGAATCAAGGATTACTCTTATTAAGAGTACGTTGTCTAGCCTGTCTACATTTTTTGTGTCTCTATTGTTGTACCAATGTCTGCAGCAAAGAGGCTTGAGAAATTCCAACAAGAATTTTATATGGCGGTTTGGAGGAAAATTCAAATTTCATCTGGTGGATTGGGATACGTTGGCTTACCATTAAGGGAAGGGGGCTATTGGTATGTAGAGAAAAAAGTTATTCAATGAGGCTCTTTAGGAAATGGCTATGGAAGTATGCTTACGAAGGGTAGGAAACTATAGGACATTTTCCCAGATATTTTTTATTTTGAATTGGACGAGGAGACTTCAGTGGGTGAAGCTTTTACTTTAAGAGATGGAAAGATTGTGTGGAACATTAAACTAGAAGAAATCTTCAAGATTGAGAGATTGATAGTTTTGAGAATCTTCTTGTTATGTTGTATACTAGGAAGTTGGGTGAATGGGAGGATGGCATTAATTGGAACAAATCTAAATCTGGTATTTTTAGTAAAATCTTATTATAATTTGTTAGCGGGGACGAACGAAGAGGAGCATCCTTGGACTGGCATTTGGAAATATGGAGCACCTCCTAAGACTTGTTTTTTTTTTTTTTTTTGGTTGCTTAGTTCACGAAAAAGTTTAATTATTGGCAATCTCATTGTGAGGAGAAAGATATTAGTAAATTGGTGTTGTTTTTGGAAAAGGGATGGGGAATCCATTAACCATTTGTTTGTGGATTGCATGTGGGCAAAGGAACTATGACATTTGCTCTCTCTGCTCTTCGTATGCAATGGATTGCTCCTGAGAAAGCCAAGCAAGTTTTTGTTGAATTGTGGGGCAATTGTGTCAGTGAAAAACGGAGGAAAGCGGGGTGGATTTGTTCCTTTCTGTTTAGTTTTTAGTTGATTTGGGATGAAAGAAATAGAAGGTATTTTCAAGATATTCAGATTCCTTTATATAGATTGAAAAGTCGATTTTCAGCTACATATAGGTGGTTATAAGGGTTAGGGATCCAGGTTTAGTCTTTTATCATTTGTTAAGAACATGGTGGTTTGGTTCTGGTGGGTCGAGTGATGCTTTATTTTTGCACTCGAAAGACATCCCCTTATGCCTTTTTTAATTTAATTACAAATTATAATATATCAAAACAATTGTTCCACAAAACCTTTTGTCCTAAATAATGTGTGTGAGGGAGGGAAGTATTTTTCCTAAATCATGTGTAATTTACCATTTTAATTTCAGACAAAAAAAAAAAAAAAAAAAGAAACAAACCCCATAAACATACTGAGAGGAATCGTTCCCCTCCCCATTCTCCTTAATCCATCCATTTCTCAGCAAACAGAGCCCATATAAAGAGCCAGCTGAGGACCAAAAAATTATATGGCGTAACATAAATCAACGGTCAGTTTGGCAGTTAAGAATTTCCCACAGATATATGTATACATAAATAAATAGAAATATCGAATTTAGCGAATGAAATTAAAAAAAAAAAAGGAAATCTAAGAGATGAATCAATGATCAATAACAGTGTATATGATTCACCACACGAATGGAGTGCAAACAAAATAAACTGGATCACCAGAATTAAAAAACTGAAAACATGGAAGAAAATTGCAGTTTTTTTTTTTCAAGAGAAAATGGAAGAAAAGACTGACAAGCCATTCAGGATTGCAGGAGCTGACGGAGGGACCCGCTTCAAAATTACTTGAACAACCTCGTTAGCCAACAGACTGCCGTACACGAACACGTTCTGAAGCGCCGCCGGATTTGAACTCGATCCCATTCTCTCTCTCTCTTTCTCTCTGTGATTTCGATTCCCCAATTAATCCAGAGCTAATCTCTCTCCCTATCTTGGGGTTGTTTGGAGTAACGAAAAACAACGAAAAACAACGAAAAATGTGGTTTGAGTGATATTTGGGTGTTTGGTG
>JAVXUM010000021.1:17184960-17203007 GCA_035590655.1 Pouteria glomerata | reverse complement strand
GCTCTTTTAATGGATCAAATTTATTCCAATGTATTTTTAAGCTAAAAATACGAATGAATTAAAATTTGGTGTGTGTTTGGAGTGGTAAAAAAAAGAAAAAAGAAAAAATGCAATTTGAGTTGATTTTAGGTATTTAACATTTAGTGTTTCAAACAGAGTTTTTTAGAAAAAAATAGTGACACTTTTAGACTTTTGTGGTAAAAAGTAAGATAGAGAAACCGTTGGAATGGTTTTTTTGATCCGTTCTCATGGATTTATATAAAAAAAGTGTGACTTTTGTATCACCATAGTAAAACCGTGAGAACGATTTTCCAAATCTATTTTTACAAATTATAAAAAGTTAGTATAAAATAGCGATAATGATATTCGTTTGAAGATTTCAACTCAAAAAATATGATTGTAAAAGAAAATTTATATGCTCGGTTAACCTCCTTTCAAATTTTTTGTTTTTTTTAGTGAAATATTGAAATTTTTGAATATAATAAAAGTAGGAATATATAGTAAAGAGTTTTAGTGATTTACGAAGGTTGTTGGAGATTTATTTTGTTTTATTTTGTTTATTCATACTTCAAACAGACCCTTAACAGTGTTTGATTTGCAATCCAAGGTTAAAATCACAACGATATAATGATATAATGATTTTAGGGGTTGTAATAAAAATTTTGCTGCAGGGGTAGCAATGGTGTTATGATGGGACATGATTTAATTCAAGTATATTTGATTAAATTAATAAATACAAATAAAATGAATTAATAAATATTGTTTGATAGAATTAATGTATTTACATTAAATCTTGACCCTTTACCATGTTATTATAGTTTTTACAATGAATTTTTCATTGATGAAATCGTGATATAAAATTGTATAGAGTTATAAAAGTTAATGTCTCGTATTTTGTATAGTAAAAAAAATTTAAATTTTATAACTTGTAATTCATATTTGTAAAAATTTATAAAATTTTATATTTTTTATATTCCTCTAAACGTTGTCGTAAGCGCCCCCAACATCGTTGGAGAAAGCGGAATAGGTCTGTTTGGTTTGCCTTTAAACTACAAAAAAATAAAATAAATCTCTAACAACCTTTATAAATCACTAAAACTTTCTATTACACATTCTTACATTTTTTATATTAAAAAAATTTTAATATTTCACTAAAAAAAATAAAAAATCTAAAAAAAAGTTAACCAAATTCGTAAATATTTTTGACTATCATATTTTTCGAGTCGAAAGTTTTTAAATGCGTACCATTTTCACCATTTTATATTAATTTTTTAGAATCCGTTAGAACGAATTTCTCAAATCGTTTCAATAGTTTTAACAGAATTGTGCAAAAGTTTAAAATTTATGACAGAAATTTTTTAGAATAGATCCCAAAAATCGTTTCCAAGTTTCTCTCTCTTACTTTTCACCGTCACTATTTTTCTTTAAAAACTCAATTTCAAATATCAAATACCAAACACCTAAAATTAACTAATTTTTTTTTTTTTTAACACTGCAAACGTCTCCGAAACAAACAACCAATAAAAAAAAACAAGGATAAGAGTGACACGCTCGCCTGACGTCAACATTGCAGTCAAGACTCTCTCTCTCTCTCTCTCTCTCTCATCCCTTATGTATATTACTGTGTCACCCATCCATCCCCAACCTTCGCCTCCGTTGTTGACAGAAGCAGAGAAACCAGCAATACACGCATCCCCTTACGTATATTACTGTGTCACCCATCCATCCCCAACCTTCGCCTCCGTTGTAGACAGAAGCAGAGAAACCAGCAATACACGCAGCAAGTGAGAGAGAGAGAGAGAGAGAGAATGAGGATAGAAGATGGGAGCGATCAGGTCTCAGCATCAAGCAAGCACCTTGTTTTTGCCTACTATGTCACGGGTCACGGCTTCGGCCACGCCACTCGCGTTGTTGAGGTCCTTCTCTCTTCTTCGAATTTTATTTTAGTTGTTTAAAGATGTTCTAAATTCATAATTTTTCTGGGTTGTTAATTTAATTTTTTTAAAAAAGAAGTTGTTGTGATGTTTATTTTCTTCGTCTGACTGACGACATGACAATAATTCGTCAATTTTGTTATTTCTACCAACAAAATTTGATCATTAGAATACGGGGCTTCCATGGTAATGGTTAAAATTAAAATTGTTCTGACCCACAAAATTTGGTAGTTATAAGGTTTCTATCCTATATTGCTTCACTCATTACAGTCAGGTGGGTAATCTGGGATGCCGTCGCCCAATGCAGCTATTTAATGAGAAGATATTCCCAACGGATTCACAAAGAAAAACAATTCCTAATCTATACATCACATAGGGCTTGATCATAAATAGTTTTGAAAATCGGCTTATGTAACATTTTCGAACCCAACTCTGTTTTTTTCCGTTGCACCTCTGTTATTTTTTGGTAACGTTACAGTGACCGTTATGGTTTTTTAAAACCGATAAGGCTAAAAGAGAAATACCAACGGGGCAAAAGTGTTAAAGTAATATGACTAAAGTGAAATTTCTAAGTATAAAAGAGCAAAAACATTAGCATTATAGTGTATTTTTCAATTGAGTGGGGACAATTATTCCTCTTTTAGGTCTAGGTGAATGTGTCGTTCCAAATGACATATTTAAGCCAGAATTCGTTATTCCTAATGACTTACTCATTGATTTTTATTTATTTATTTTTTACTTTTTCCCTCTAAATCTGTCGTTTGGGTAGATGTATTTGAACCATTGTCATTTAGAATGACTTGTTAGTATGGTGATTCTTTTGGGAGTCCCACTTCCTTTTTGCTCAAAAAGGAAGGGAGGCCTTATATATAAGGTTATAAATAAAGGCTCTTTTTCGTTTGGTGAAGACACGTTGGTCAAAGTTTTGTATAGCAAAATTTGACTTTGGTTAAATTCCTCTTTTGTGAGGTGAGAGTTAAATTTTGCTTTGCGAATTGCTTTATGGGTGTATTGGGATATTGGGTGTGTGAGGAAAAATTATTTGATTGTGAGAATTTTTCAAATAGTGGATTTTTTTTTCTTTGAGTACCCGTAGTTTTTCTCTGGTTTGGGAGTTTTTCACTTAAATTTTTGTGTTGTTATTATTTATTTTTCTATTTTTCTTGATATTTTGTAAAAGATAGATCCTAAGGGGTGAATTTAGGAGGCCTGAATTCCCAACATGACTTATTTGAAATTGCAGAAAGTATTTAAATACATTGTTGTTTGGAACAAAGTAAATGAACAAGCTATGAATCTGTCATAATCTGGCTGCTATTCAGTATTAGTTACTAGTACTTTAATTGCTCTTTCAAGAAACATAATAGAAAAGAAAATCAAATTCAATACCTAGGCCAGGAATGGATTCCCATTATTTTTGTTTTTTGAGAAATTGGAAAAATTGTAATATACATGAGCGAAATTGGAGTGCCTTGTGGTGTCTGGTACTTTAGTTTGCTTGATTTCCTCATATAAATAAACAAAGGGGGAAAAATTGATAATGGAATACCATGAACGAATTCCCATTATTCTTGTTCTTATGTTAGTTTCTATTAGATGTTTACTGGTTGAGCTCGTTCTTGTGCTGTTGCAGGTTGTACGACACCTCATTCTTGCTGGACATGATGTTCATGTAGTCACTGGTGCACCCGACTTTGTCTTCACAAGTGAAATAAAGTCTCCTCGCCTCTTTCTCCGCAAGGTATCATGTTGAAAGAATCTCTTCTGCTGTTGTGATAGACTAACAGTTGATTGACATTAATTTCTGTACTACATTTTCTCCTTTGTGGTCTAAACCTGTGATTCAACAAAATATCACTGCAAACCTTTCTGTGGCATTCAATCTTTTTACTGTGGGACATATTTACTTTTTGTAAGGTTTTTCGTCTTGATTTTTCACCTATGCACTTAGGCAGCGATGATGTTATAAATCTAGAAATTATTATCCTGGAAGGTTATGTATTACATGTATATCAGCCTTTCCATTATAGTAACATATCAGCGGTTAGCAGCTGGTGCTAGACTGTGGAGCAGTTCAAGCTGACGCTTTGACCGTGGATCGCCTTGCCTCCTTGGAGAAGGTATGGTTGATTGCTGATAATTACAAAATTTTTATACATTACTAGGGTTAATTAGAAAGTGCACTGTCCCTTTACACATTCTTATGGATTTCTCTCTCTCTCTCTCTCTCTCTCTCTCTCTCTCTCTCTCTCTCTCTCTCTCTCTCCAGTCATAATATTATTCTTTAATTTCTTTCTTTCACTTGTTTGTTTGCTTTACTAATTATTATCGTTCAATTCATATGGTTAAACTAGTATTCTGAGACAGCTGTAGTACCTCGTGCTTCTATATTGGCAGCAGAAGTCGAGTGGTTAAACTCCATCAAGGCTGATTTAGTGGTAATTAAATGCTTTTTGTCCTTTTACTTCTATTTGGACCTGTCTTTTGACTATTTTGAACAAGTACTTCAACTACTCAACTCAACAAAACTTTAGTCCCAAATGAGTTGGGGCTGGCTACTTGAATGAGTATATGGACTAGTTGACTTAAATACATAATTTAATAATCATTTCAGTTGTTAGCATGTATTTCTCTGTTGGAGTAAAGTATTTCCATTATAAAATTTGGTGTTCTGCTGAGATTCTTGTCCCATTTGAATTTATGTTATGAATGTTAAGTAGTTTCCTGGAAACAGGCTTCAGATGTTGTTCCAGTTGCATGCCGTGCAGCAGCTGACGCTGGTATTCGCTCTGTTTGCGTCACCAACTTCAGGTAGCTTGTCATTGTTATCCATTTTTTCTCTTTTTGTGAATAATAAGAAAAATTCTTCATTCTTTATTTTTCTGCAAAGGGCAATGACTAAATCCATCAAATAAAACTGCTATCTTTCAAACTTCAGTTTATTACTTGTAATTTGCATCAGTGCCACGTCTACTCCCTACCTTGAGCTTTAGAGAAACAATAGCTTGCCATGGTAACCTTTGTACAAACTGTATTCCATGGAACATCATTGCCCCAGAAAGATGTGCATGCAGCTTAAGGCTACAAATAAATTTGATCCATGAAATGGCATTTTGCAATCCAAGTGGTTGTACTGTATCCATTTTTGTTGAGCTTTGAATTATCTATGTAAATTGAATAGCGGTAACTTGAGTTTCATTTGTGTGATTACTTGGTTACGATAAACATGAGGTCCTTGCTATTTTGGAGTTTTATGTTTGTTAAGAAAACATATACAAAATTACTAAAATTTCATGAGAACTAATTATATCTACTTCCAGTTATGGCATGATGAAAGTGGTTGTCCTCATATTGAACTGCTAACTTAAGCTTCAGTTTCAGGGTTGTCTTTGCCAGCTCTCAGAGTTTGGGCTGAACTTTTGTTTACTAGTTTCTGTAGCTAACATGTCATTGCTTATCCCTGAATAAGCTATATTGTTCGAGATTCTGATTTGCCACAACCATGAGATCCTTATTCGCACTATCAAGTGAATTTTCTAACGAACAATATTATGCTCTTATTTTTCTGTATTTTCATTTGCTTGCTTTTTTTGTCCATGTTCTCCAAGAACAGTCATTTGAATCTGTTGACTTTAAGTAACTTGTTGATTCTTCTTTTGTGCCCAATGCTTTAAGGGGGTTTCATGGTGTATTTGTATCCACAATTTCCAACTAATTTGAGCCTACTCGTCAATTTTAATGAAAATTTGAAAATGTGATACCCCAATCGCGGGGAAACAAACTGTGATCAATGGTCATGACTTTTCCCGCGGAACGTAATTGTCGTGACTTAACTTTCTTGCGGGAAATGCACCGGCCACGAGACCATTATACCTCCCTGAACTTGGAACAAGGTTCAAGGACTCCTAACGACCTTTCTAACTCACGGGATTCTCAGGAATTCAGTGGATTGGATACTGGAACCAGAGACGGTTGGACTTTCCAACCAATCTAGAGAGAGAGAACCATTAATGGGGGACCCTTGCCCTCCCCTAGGTACGATGAACCAAGGCTAATGCATGCACCATGCATTAAATGCCTTGCGTTCCCGCCAATTGTTCTCCTACAAATACACAACCCGTCTTTCCGGAGAAAGGTTGTTCATTCAATCATTTTAGTCTCTCTCTCTCTCTCTCTCTCTCTCTCTTTCTCTTGTTCCGGATTGCTCTGGTTCCCATTCTACCGGATTTTGGCGATCTTGCCGTTGCTTGATACTCAACATAATTCCCGAAAACTACCCCTTACTCTCCCACATGTGTTACTTAACAACTGTTGTCCTAATTAGTCAAATTATTATTTTATATTCTCTGCAGTTGGGATTTCATCTATGCAGAGTATGTCATGGCAGCTGGTCTTCATCATCGGTCAATAGTTTGGCAGGTGATCCTTCGCTTTATCTTATTATCTTTGTGCACTTCCAGTTTTCGAGTTTTTCAGTTGCACTTTTGTGTGATTAGAAATTGATTTTCAAAATTGTTTCTTTCCTTGGTTAGAATATTCTTTATAGGTCCATACAAGGTGAATATGTCCATCTAGTATGATAATGCATTTCAGGTGAATCAGTTGGTGTATCTGGGCCATTATCTAGTATTGCCCAAAAGTTTTTGGACTGATGAACTTTTTGGAACATAAGTATGCTTATGATGGCTGTAGTTTCTTCCATACTTCTAACTGGATTTTGGTGGATCGCATAATGTTGTTTCAATGGAATGGTTGAAAACTTGTATTAGTGATGCAGGACAATCACACTGAGGCAAATAGAAGCCAGAATAGAAGTGAAAAGCTAGATAAACACAGAGAGAGAGAGAGAGAGAGAGAGAGAGAGAGGAGGAGGAGGAGGAGGAGGAGGAGAAGAGGGGGGTTGGGGGGGAGCAAGCAGACCATATGTTGTTCATTTTCAATATTCAATACATCATCTAGCTTGCGTAGAGCATATATGCAGCACTTAAAAAAGTACGCAGCACTTAAAAAAGAACACAAAAAAAAAAAAACCGAAGGACCATGCTAGCGAGAAAGCCAAGAGACTAACCTAGGAGAGACTAAGGCTACATTTGATATGAGGGAATGGGCTAGAATACAATGCTCATTCCTATCTTTCATTCCCATTCTCTTGTTTGGGACGCTTATGAGGAGTGGGGATGTATATTCCCATGGAATGCTTGTTCCAACAAAATTTGGGAATGGTCATTCCCTTTCCAAGGGAAGGAATGGTTATCCCATATTTTTATTCCCTCACTGATTAAGTGAAAGAATAAGAAAAAGTAAAGAGCGAGAAAATGTAAAATGAAATGGTGGCTATCACCAACCAATCACTACCCACCTACCCACCCAAGATGCATCCAACACCTCCACTTCTGCTCTCCCACTTCCACCTCTACCACATCCATCTCTCACCTCCTCTACCACTGCCCACCTCCACTACCACCACTACTTCCACCCCCATTCCACGTCTAAGAATTTGTTTTCTTTATTTCATTTTAATTTAATTTAAATCAATATTAAATAAAAATAATTTTTACATTCTATCATCACTTAATTTAGCAATCAATCAAATGAATGAGAATAGTCATTCTGTTGTAATATTATTTAATTGGACAACCAAACAAGGGAATGAGAATTGTCATTCCATTCCATTCCCTTCCCACCTCCATTCTCATTCCATTTCAACCTCCATTCCCAGTATATTCTATACCATTCCCATGTACCAAACATGCTACCCACCTCTGCTACCACCACTTTTACCCCCATTCCAAGTCAAAGAATTTTTTTTTTCTTTATTTCATTTTTAATTTAATTTAAATCAATATTAAATAAAAATAATTATTACATTCTAACATTACTTAATTTAGCAACCAATCAAATGAACGAGAATAGTTATTCCATTATAATGTGATTTAATTTGACAACCAAACAAAGGAATGAGAATGGTCATTCCATTATAACGTTATTAATTTGACAACCAAACAAAGGAATGAGAATGGTCATTCCATTCCATTCTCATTCCGTTTCAACCTCCATTCCATTCCATTTCAACCTCCATTTCCTGTGTAACAAACTTAGTCTAACAATCTTATTCAAGGGGGAATGGATTTTATTATACCAAGAATCTAACGGGGATGTCCCAATCAAATAAGCTTTTTAAGCCTAAACTAAGGCTAACACTATATTTGGATTAAGGGTTTTCAAGGGGAAAAGAAGGGTATGAAAGGGAAGGTCACTACTTATTTCATTTGGAGTACTTTAAAGTAGGGGAGGAGAAGTGTATGGTAGGTGTTGTGAGGGGGTTAGTGGGGGTGGGCTTGCAATGTGATTCCAAAACTGGGAGGCCATAGGAACCTTAAAAGGGAAGTGTAGTGCTTAATTTAAAATACTTCAATTATAACAAGTGTATCTGTAGGAAGTATAATACATATAACTTTTGCACCTCCCTTGCCTATATAATTATTAACTGTGTTAGAAGTAATTAGAATAGGGATATTTATGTTATTGTGTGGATCTTTAGGGTGAGTTTGGTTTAGCCATTTTCCACTTTTTTTTTTTTTAAATATACTTGACAAGAAATAGAAAACAACAAAATTTCAGGTCCATTTGGTATACCTATTTTGGACCCATTTTCCATTTTACGTTTTTAAAAACAAGAAAAATATCTCAAAACACATTTGCTCACTTGTGTTGTCAAAATCTTCTTTACAAAACAGAAAATGGTTTTACATGTAAAATGCAAACAGCCTTTTTGACCCAAAACAAGGAGAATTTTGAAACACGAAAAACAAAAAATATCAAATCAAATATGTTTTCAGTATTCTTAAAACATGAATCTCAAAACAAAAAATAGAAAATAGAAAATAGAAATAAAAAACAAAAAATAGAAATGCAAACCAAATGCCACATTCGTTTTCCACAGAAAATAGAAAATGTTTTCCAAACCAAACATAACCTTAGAATCATAAGGATTTATTTTGTTTTGTATCTCTTTCTATGTTGGACAGTTCTAATAATATTAATAGAAAGACATACCCTTTATTCTGGGTGTTATCTCTTGGCTTTCTTGTGGCTGTGTAACTATTTTTTGTCCTCTCTCTTTCAATTGTTTTTCATTTCGGTGAAATAATAACTGGCTATTTTGTTTCGTGATTGATGATTCATACAGATTGCAGAAGATTATTCTCATTGCGAGTTCTTAATCCGCCTTCCAGGATACTGCCCAAGTATGTTTGTCTAGCATTTTTGACAATATACTGAATTCCTTTTTTGATCAATTTTTTCTATCGATATATGATGGGAATTTTGAATGATATGTTTTCTTTTATTTTCTTTTAAAATTTGTGTCCTAAACATTGCAGTGCCTGCTTTTCGTGATGTGATTGATGTACCTTTAGTTGTGAGGAGGTTGCACAAATCTCGTAAGGAGGTGAATCGATGCTCTAGTCTATTCCATGGAACAGTTAATTCAATACGTAGGCTTTTGTATATTTACTTATTTTTGTTTAAATTTGTTATTCAAGGTGAGGAAGGAGCTAGGAATTGGTGATGATGTGAAACTTGTTATTCTAAACTTTGGTGGACAGGTGGGTTACTGATTGCTGCTTTCTCAGTGGCAAAGTGAAATTTTACCATTTAATCATGTCAACACTTCTTTTGTCCATGATACTCTCATTGATGAGCTATGATTCAGTTAACTCTACATTGTTTTTTTATTTTTTGGGTAGTCTAGAACCCTTACCAGTTTATTGCAGCCATCAACAAACTGCGTAGCTGATGGGTAAATTGGAGAGATGTACGCTGCCCTTCACGCACATCTTGCTTAAGTTAGGAATCGAACTCGTGTGGTCTTTATGGGAAGCATACCCACAAGCCACTCGAGTTAACCCTAGGGGGCTTAACTCTACATTGTTAGATGTCTTTGTTATATGAATGTTTGATATATGGGTTTTTAATGAAGGGAAATAGTTGCTTCTTGTTGATAAAATAAACATTAATATATAAATAATAATGTTACTCATTTCTCTAATAACTTGAGCTTTTGGATGAGACGATAACTTTAGGCGTCCAGAGTCACCCCTACGGCGAGAGGAGGCCCCTGCGCCACCCTCTGCCATGGCAATTTTGTTGTCCGCACAACACCCTTGCAACCACACCATCTCTGTGGGTATCTCCTTCCCCCTGCTGGGGGCATTTAGTATTTTATGCTTTCCACAACACCCTTTTGGGAGCATTTGGTATTTTTAGTCTTTATAGGCATTTTATGCTTTCCAAATCATCAATTTCTCAATTAATCAAGGATATAAACAAAATCAAATTTACTATTCATCATCTACCTCAATGAAGCACATATATGTATGTATGCATGCATATATCTACTTGCCTTGTACTCACCTTCCATGCCATATATCATTATCAATATTGTCATATGCATCAAACATAATGTCAGTAAGAAACCAATGTTTCCACCTCGAGTTGCTTAATTGAAGAATAAAAGAAACAAACATCGGAAAAGCCAAAACCCCAAAACGATCACTAAACACCACCACCCAGGCCTCTAACACCAAACCAAGGCTCAAATCTCAGCCCCTTCTACTCTATAGGGGAATAAAAGGAAGACTCAATTTGGTGAAGAACACACATTCACGCTCAACTCATACTTTTCTCTCATTTTCTAAAAACTACTCGAGCTCAGCCATAACCCACTGTACATATATAAAGACATACAATCTTTTCACCATGAAGGAAGAGTGAAGGGAAAAGATTAAGGCGAGATGGGCGATGGGTAGGGGAAGACTAGGTGTAGATTTAGGCAGAAAAATTAAAAACGGAAACAGACTTTTGCCAAAAAGCTAGACAAAGTAAGTAACTTGCAGTTGATTAGTGATAAAATAGGGTGTGCACATGTAGACTCGTGCGAACGCCAATTCCATGCACACGGGAAACCCAATGGGATGTGTATGACTTACAATATGCCTAGCATGGATCTCCCAAACACCAACATGACAACTCCCCGACCAAAAACCGAGCAATCGAGTCAACTCATGCATCGATCAGTTGTATCAAAATAAAATAATGGGCCAAAACTCAGTGTATTATGAATAAAACAATGCATATAAAAGTACGGGTTTTTACATTTTCAAAGCATTGGTTTGCTGAGGCATTGACAAGTGCACATCTGAATGCCTTTGTAGATAGGTTACATCTGTTTAGAGGTCAATCACATTGTTTTTAATAGTACCCTATATTGTTGTCTTCTATTTGCAGCCAGCAGGTTGGAAATTAAAAGAGGAGTACCTACCTTCTGGCTGGGTTTGCCTGGTATGAATTGTGACATGTTCCGTGTGTTTGTTCTATGATGTGTTTTTAATTATTTGGAGTCATGTTGTATGCTGTTGTTTAGAAGTGCTTATTTTTCTATCATTCAGGTTTGCGGTGCTTCAAATAGCCAGGACCTTCCCCCAAATTACATAAAGCTTGCAAAAGATGTGTATACTCCTGATCTCATGGCAGCGTCTGATTGTATGCTTGGTCAGTACGAGCATTTTTACCTCAACTAGAATCATTAAATGTATTATAGTATATTAGGTTATGAGATATTCTTTATATAAATACCTATGTTAGAATATTCTAGATCTTAGTATTTAGTAGGTAATTAGCTTTGTTTTAATATATAGACTATTACCATACATATTTCACATTATAAGCTTATTTAAAGGCATCTCTCTAATCTTTAT
Organism: Pouteria glomerata; assembly: GCA_035590655.1. Classification (NCBI taxonomy): domain Eukaryota; kingdom Viridiplantae; phylum Streptophyta; class Magnoliopsida; order Ericales; family Sapotaceae; genus Pouteria; species Pouteria glomerata. Next base: position 17,191,315 of record JAVXUM010000021.1, on the reverse strand, counting down.
AATACATATGACAAGATTTAGAATTTATATTTTTCCCCAATTCTATTTCTTGTCTTTTATTTTTCAATATGGTATCAGAGCCATATTCTGTGTTTTTGATTTCTCTGGTGTAGCATCATTCAGCTGCACTATTTTTCATCACCACGATATATGCAAAAAATTCTTTCATCTTTTATTTTCAACATGATATCAGAGCTTTCTGTGTTTTTTTGTCTTCATTGGTGTTATTTTCTTTTCGGAGCCTTGCTTTGCCATAACACCACCACAACCATTGCAAAAGCCTTTTCTTTCACATTTTGAATCAGTTTCTAGGGTTATTTGACCTTGTTATTTTGTTTCTAGCTTCTGTTTCTTCGTAATTCATCTTCTTAGTATACTTTTTATTTTAGGATGACATCTCAGTATGATATTATTTGAGCTGTTGATAGTCAGTTCCAATTATAATACACCGATTGATGTCAGTCTTTTTTATTGGCCGTAAACTCTGGAGAGCGAAGTACTGCTATTTTTCCTCTGACCTTTTGCAGTTTTGTCTTTCTTGGTCCATTTTCGAACACCATGTATTCTATTTGGATATTTTTTGATCTCTAATCCAAAAACTAATCATACCAGTGGCAAAGGAATTTCTTTAGGTACTCACCATCAAAACTTCGTTGCCACCAGCAATCACACAGCTCCATATTTTGCACTCACAGCTTGTTCTACTTTCCAGTTCAATTGTTTTTTTGGCATTCTCTGCCGTCTTGAGTTTGGGGGGATGTTAGAATATTCTATATTATGTTATGAGATATTCTTTATATATATATATATAATATATATATTAGAATATTCTATATCTTTGTATTTAGTAAGCAATTAGCTTATTTTAGTATGTAAATCATTACTATACATATCTCACATTGAAAGTCTATTTAAAAGTATCTTCTTAACCTTGGTAATACATATGACAAGATGTAGAATTTATATTTTCTCCCCATTTCTATTTCTTGTATTTTATTTTTCAACAGAATGAAAGAAAGCATTTTAGCACTCTCACTATTACCTTAATGTTGCAGGAAAAATCGGATATGGCACTGTTAGTGAAGCCTTGGCATATAAGTTACCATTTGTCTTCGTACGTAGAGATTATTTTAATGAAGAGCCATTTTTGAGAAATATGCTGGAGGTACAACTAATTGCTGGTCCTATTCTATTTTGTCCAAGTTCTCCATTGTTTCCTTAACTTGGTTGATAAGCATCTCACAGTTGTTATGAAACTATAAATTTTTGAACAGTATTATCAAGGTGGGGTTGAAATGATTAGGAGAGATTTACTAACTGGGCACTGGAAACCTTACCTTGAGCGTGCTGTTAGTTTGAAGCCATGCTATGAGGGAGGCATCAATGGTGGTGAGGTATCTTGTTCTTTCTTGATATTCATGATAAACACTTTATTCTTGCATATTTATGGTTGAAATGATAAATGCATGTACACAATAGTACAGTGCATGGGTTGTTGCTTAATTATTTGATGTTTGCAATCATTTATTTTGGGAAGGACGGTGAATAATTAAGGATCTGATCTAGATGCAAACTTTTCTCCCGTTCTCAAAGTTAGCTAAGATTGTGAAACTATGAAGTGAGAATTAGGCTTTTCACACACACAGTTTTGGAAGATGTTATGATGTAACTTAGATTTTGTGAGCATTCAAACACGAGACGGATGAATAAATATTTATTTATTTTGTGAAACAAAGAGATGAAAATAAGCAGCAGCAGAGAAGATGTAGAAGTGAGGTAAAGAAAGGAATCAACAATGTTGTAGGTACAAGCAGAAGGAGAATGCAGAAGATAGAGAAACAGTAGTGAAGAAACTGTTGTAGAGAAAAATACAGAGAAGAAAAGAAAAGTACACCAGAAGGCAAATTAAAGTAGTAGAGGAAGAGAATGATCGTGGGGGAGGAAGAATCAACTGAGACAATGGCTGAGTAAAGAAAGTAGAGATCAAAGAAACGTTGAAGAGATGAGAAGCTACAATGATGGGAAAAAAATGAAGAAACGAAGAAGAAAGGGAGGTATGGAGAACCACCATGAAATGTTATGCAATGATTTCTGATTAGTGGAGTAACAGTGTAACACTTCTGTCATGTAAGGAGGAGGGAATTGAAATGCTGTTACTATTAAATTGGACTTCATGGTCTAGGTCTAGAAGGCCTCTCTTTTATGTTATAGAAATCAGTAAACCCACAGGCATTTTGGCACTCCTCCATCTCACATAGTAGGTCTGTAGATTTAATAACCACTTATCTATATTTTTGTGCTATGGTAGCTTATTTAAGGTTGATTTAGCTATTTTGTACATGGTGCTAACCGCTTGCAGTGGGTGAAGTCTCCAAACTGACTATTGTAGGAGGGGCATGCCTTTCCATAACATGAAGGATAGAGATGAAGTTAGGTGTAGTGCTGGCATTCCATTTCTAATACATTTTTGGGGCAAGCATGGACACATTGAGTACAACCTATACATGTGTAATGTTTATATTTTGGAATTGGCAATCTGTTAAAAAACAAGTCATAGTAAATCCTGCATTAACAATTTTAGAGTCCCTAAGTCTTCTATGACTTAGGCTAAGGAGTGTCAAAAGTTTCTAGACTTTGTTGGAAGAGTCCGTCCAAATTCAGTACAGAAATCAAAAGTTCAGAATTGCAGAGCCCGCTGGAAGTGTACTGGACATCCATTAGAAGATACTGTGAGGTCTACTGCCTGGAAGAACACGAGGCCCTTGCTGGATTTTCATTGGAGAGCGCTGGATAGAACCCTTTTTAGTGGAAGTAATTCCTTCTTGGCCCTTGCTGGATTTCATTGGACAGTGCTGGATACGACCCTTCTTTAGTAGAAGTGATTCTTTACAGTAAAGAACCCCATTTTCGCTCTAGTGCCCGTTGGCTTTTCTTGATGCGTAGCCCTCCAGATTCTATTTGATCTCTTTCTTCAGCTGTTGATTTCCTTTTGAGTTTTAGTTTGCTCTTTTCTTGATCTTTTCATGTGCATCATGCCCATCTTATGTTCATAAAGTTTCCAGGTTTTTAAGTGTAATTTGCTAATGCACAATGTCGGCATATCAGGTTGCAGCTCGCATATTACAGGATACAGCTGTTGGAAAGAGCTATGCTTCAGACAAGGTGAACAAATTTACAATTCTTATTTCTTCTTTTCTATTGTCAATTTTCTTTTATTTATTTATTTTTTTTTTTTACTTTTTTGTTGTTTTGTTCAATTATTTTCTTTGGTATTCAATTCATAGGTAATGGCGGACTTTTGATGAATTGAATGATTGTTGATTCAATCTAATACTTGTACGAAAATGAATTGATTGTGGAAATATGAATGGGATGCTTGACAGGTTAAGAGGAATATGAGTTCAAAAATGCAATATTCGTCAAACATCTTTTCTGGTTAGCTCCATTAAATTTAATATTGTACCAAAATATATAGAGGATAATATTTGCAGGAGTTTTGTGAACCTGAACCCGTAGATTAATTGTGGAAATACCAGATTCCTGATTCAGGGATATTGCTGCAGCAATTAGGATCATTTATTTGTTTCCTATTTTGTAGTTTCCTGATGTTGTGGTAATTTGTTTCTTGTTACCTAGAATAGTGAAAGGGGCTTCTCTTCCTTCCATCATAGGCTGTATGTTTTATCATTGAGCAATAAGAGAATTATTTTCTTCTCAAAAATCTACATGGTATCAAAGCTGGTAACTATTGCTAATCCATCATCAATGCCATCATCGGCATCGTCAATTGCAGCCTCATTGCTCTTCCATCGTTGTCTTGTCGATTGCAGCTTTAGTTGCCTATTTTTTTTTCGTTTCTTTCTTTTAAATTTTAGGAGATTTAACACCCAAAACTTGCATTTTCTTATGAATACCACTCCTAAAATATATATTAGTAAAATAAATAAAATATATTTTCCGTGTCATGTTCCTGGCTTGTCGTGTCTTTGATATTTTTCAAATTATTGTGTTTGCATCCGTGTTGTGTTGTATGTGTTTTCATGTTGATACTTCTTAGGCTTAACCATTTGGAGAAGAAAACGAAATACACTAGTACCTTGGCGGTTGTGCTCAAGCTTAGTTTGGTTTGGTGAAATTAGAAGATAGGTAAAATGAAGCAGTAATAGGGGTGGGGGATAGAAGAATGAGGGAGAAGGAAAAATAATTAATCTTAAACCCCATTTCTCCATCATATTTAATTTCATATGCCGTTTCATAATTCCTCATTTTGCACACATGATAGTAGTAATTTAAATTAAGTCAATGATCATAATTGATTAGCACCTTTAACATGGATTAAGTCAAGCAGTGTTCTGATGTTATGGTTTAGCTGAAAGGGTTGATTCATATGTATACATATATATTTTTTGAACTATTTCAATTGATTGTAACATTTAGTTATTCTCCCCTCTTCATATTGAGACATATGGACATATTATTTTGGAAGGTCTGCTGTTTGCTAGTACAGGGAGCATTCTGCAGTTCAGATTGTAACAGAATGCTCTCGAATATCCTATGCAAAATAATCTGTACGAATTCTTAAAATAGTTTGAGATACATATTAAATTATCCATAGTTAGAACTCTTGGATATCCTATCCAAAAACTGTTCGGCATGATTTTATTCCCTTTTGAATTGATTCATTTTTGTAAGGTTCCTGGAATTGATTCTACTTCCTCTCTTGCCTTGAATTATAGTTTAGTGGAGCAAGGAGATTGCGGGATGCCATAGTTCTTGGGTATCAATTGCAAAGAGTCCCCGGAAGAGATCTTTGCATCCCAGATTGGTATGCAAATGCTGAAAATGAACTTGGCCTTCGTACTGGATCACCTACTGCTGAAATGACAGAGAATAGCTTCCATATGATGTCGTGAGCTTCTTGTTTCCTCTGTGCTGCTTGAATGGTCTTAATTTGAGAAAACTGTTAATGGAATGCTGAATGTTAAATTTTTTTTCTGTGCCGTTTAAATGGTCTTAATTTGAGAAAACTGTTAATGGAATGCTGAATGTTAATTTGTTTTTATTTCTCATCTCTCTCCCTAGTTACACTGAAGACTTTGACATTCTTCATGGAGATCTTCAAGGACTGTCAGATACAATGACTTTCTTGAAGAGCTTGGTAGAACTTGATGCGGACTATGATTCTGGAAAGAGTACAGAGAAACGTTGGGTGCGGGAACGAATGGCAGCTGCTGGAATCTTCAATTGGGAGGTATTTTCTTCCATCTAAAACTTACTATATTTTCTAGCTAGTTATTGGCTGGGTGACTGAAAATTCTGCCTTAAACCTTCTCTTTGGTGATTCAGAAAAATAGTAACAGGATCACCCGAAGGGGTGGTTATTTGTTTCCATGTGAGGGCATTGGTCTAAAGTAGTTATGTGAGGTTACGTGATTTGCTTGACATTTATGCCTAGTCCTGCTTATTTCCCCCCTTGGAGGATTTTCTTACATTTTTTTTCATTTTTTTTCCTCTCTATCTTTTCTTCCCCCATTTCCCTTTGATGATCATTTTTTTTTTAATTTCCCCTGTTTTTGGAAGTTTGGGGGTTTGATGGTGACTCAAGATTCATTCTTTGGGCTGTGAATTATTTCTGAGCTTCACGATATGATTTTTGCAATGTAAAAGATGATTCAATCTATCATAAAGTATTGGCTTTCCCTACTTCTAGATGACAGCTGCTGCTATGTTATTAATGAAATTAATGGTAATATGGTTGACTAGTGGGAGATTTCTAGCTGTTTTGTTGGTACCACTGTTGAATATTTGCTTACACAGGAAGAGATTTTTGTGGCTAGAGCACCGGGAAGATTGGATGTAGTTGGAGGAATTGCAGACTATTCTGGAAGCCTTGTCTTACAGGTGAAATTCTTATATTTGCTACGTTCTACATTTTCAGTTGCTGTAGCTTATTTGCTGTTATGGGTACTCATTTCATGCTCTCTCTCTCTTCTCCCCACCCTGCCCCCAGGGGGGAGGGGGGGAAGTCGTGGGGTGGTGGGTCTTTCTCATGGTTAATTGCTGGGAAAGATAGCATTTTATTCATTTATACAAGAGGTAGCGTTGTATTTGTGAGCCTGAATGGCATATTGGCCACTCATGTGCTATATCTCCTTCTACTTGTATTCTGAAAATACCAAGATCTAGTTGTGTCTGTGCTGCAAATTTGTTTCAGTTTTCAAGCTAGTAATGACTCCAGTACATTGTTTCATATTGGTGATTGCTTGCTTCTGAAGATAATGCCCTTGTGTCATCCATCTGTGACTTTAGTGGACGAGGTATAGCACGTGGATTTATAATACATTGAAACATTTTA
>JAVXUM010000021.1:17135583-17147377 GCA_035590655.1 Pouteria glomerata | reverse complement strand
TTCTCCATATAAATTCATTCCATCCATTCTCTTCTCAACCATTGCCAAGAAAAGACTCAAAATGGCCAAAAATTCCAACACAAAAAAAAAAAAAAAATAGAAGAACATGGCACCATAACACAAAAATTTCTACTTCCATAACTTCAATGAATCCAATTCATATCTTTTATATTTATACCAAAGGTAGGGGTATCACAGTTTGAGTACTGAATCTAAGCCCAACCCAACCTAATACTGGGCTAAAAATTATGAATCCAAGTCGGTCCATTGTTGAAGAATTAAACATTAAACAATGTAAAATATTGAAAAACATAAACAATTTCATTTTATTTGGGCCTAGTTGGGATTTTCACTTTTTCAACTTTAAATACATGTATATGCCTTTATTTTTTAGACCTCAAGTATAATTTAATGCTCATGTGTGTATATAGATATATGAGCGTCTGTACAAATTCTTGCACAATCACACACATGCATACATATATATAAAATAAATAAGTAGTTTTAATATTCTAAAAATTTATTTAGTATTTTAATATACTTAAAGGAATTAAAACTAGACATTACTTCATTGTAAAATTTAGATCACCGTCTCAAGGATTTAATTATTGATTAATGACAGTCCACATAAATAAGATGTTGGATATTATTATAGTATATTTTAATTTATATACAGAGTATGTTTATGATAACTCAATAAAACTATTGTTCTTTGATCATTGGGCTACGATACCTGAATTCAAACATAGTCTAAAAATAGATCGGGTGTAAAAAGTTACCTCAACCTAAACCTATAGGCTAAATTCCTAAACCCAAATCCTACAAATATTAGGTTAGGCTAGGTGGGTTCTTCGGCCCAAGAAGCCAGTGTCCATCCCTAACTACACGTACAGATCTTGACAAATAGGTGGGGCCCACTACGTTCGATTTAGTTTTAGATTATCTGAATTAATGTTATTATTTTAAATTAGCTAGTACTGTAATAATATTTTATTTGAATTTATTTAATTGGGTTGTAAGGCCGTAAGGCCAAGATTTTTATTATTATGTTAGATTTGTGAGTGGAGCACTATTGCCTGGTTGAACCAAGGTTTTTTTAGTTCTATTTTATTATTAGTTTATTAGTATCGACTATGAATATCAGCTCAAGAGTGATTATGGCTCTGATAAATATGTACATTTAATATAAGTTGCATGTGACATAATTCACTCACCCCTCGAGTCACGAAATTTAGAGTGTGACCATGGGCGGAACAACTCATAGGCTATCCCCGGCTGTAGCCTAGGCAGCTTGGCCCAAAAAAAATAAAAAATTTAGTTTAAAAATTATATTTTTTTTAAATTTAGCTCAGCTTAAATTTTTGTACCTCAGTCCATTTTAATTTTAAATCTTTTACTTAGCCCAAATAAAATTCAAAATCTAGGTCCGCCCCTGGGTGTGACAATCTAACAAAAAACTTCAACCATCGATTGCAAACATCCCCAAAGAAATTGTGTTTTTCCTAAGAGCTAGAACATGCATATCATTTGTCAAAGTTACAACCATCCCTTCAAGCGTGTGAAATTGAACTATCTATACATCACTAGTTAAATACTCAAGTTCACAGTAGGACCCAAATATTTGACAAACAAACCATAACCACATAAATCTATACACATTAAAAAATTATATAAAATTTAATGTTTAAATCAATTGGAAGTGGTTTTCCCTACCTCAAATCCATAAAAAAAAAAAAAAAAAGAAAAGAAGAAAAAATTATCAAATCTTCAAGCTCCAAATCTTGTTTCCTTTCACTTTCATAACTACATTCACTTATCCTAAACCTTGCTTTCTCCAAGACCCCCATGGATTTGAAGAAATGAGGAAGCAATGGTGAATATCTACTTAACTCAACTTTACTCTGTGTGTGTGTGTGCATTCCTTGTCTTTGACTACCACAAGAAATAGGGGTGAGCATTGATTGATTGCATTTTAAAAATTATAAATTATATAGTCGAAATAAATAATTTTGAAAATAAGAAAATTTAACCAAATTGACTAAGAAAATATCTATACACTGGTAGAATCAAATTATGGCACATTTTGGTGTGCTAAAAAATAAAACAAAATCTTTAAAAATTTCTGAAAATCTCTAAAACTCTCTAACACATTTTGCTCACCATGTACTTCGTAAAATCTCTATAAATTTCTATATATATCTACATAATCTCAATAAATTTTTACAAATCTCAATACCTTTTTTACACACTTCAATAACTTTTTCATTAACTCTCATAACTTTTCAACAAATTTCAAAAAATCTAACATAATTCCCTGGGAACGAATCAAAAAAACATGTTCCCACGATTTCTTTCTCTAACTTTTTCACGCAAAATTCAAAAAATTTAACAACATTCATAGAAATTGTAACATAAATCCATAGGAATGGACCCAAAAAACCATTCCTATGGTTTTTTTTCTTTAACTTTTTCATGTAAAAGTCTAAAAGTTGAACAACTTTTATTGAAATTTTGATATAAATTCGTGTGATGCGGACATCGAGCCATATATAGGAGGAGATGCGAAGGAGCCATTGTCCTATCATGTTGGTCCAATCACTCGAGAAAGAGCAAAACAATTCAAGCAAGCAGTGGAAGTCATGGTTCGTGATCTTTGGACCAACAGCAAGCTTAGTTTAAGCTTTGAAAATGGGCTAAATTCAGCTTGGCCGAATTTCTCTTAGTGCAATTTAATAATGTAGAGCGGTGATTAAATAGGAACAATTTAGTGTGTACATGTGCATGCCAAATGTAATTAGAAAAGCAAATGCAACAAGGAATGTTTCTGGCTACAGAAGTTTCCTATTTTATTATTATATATATATATTAATTAATAGTTAGTATATAATAGGAAGGTTGTTTATTTTTTTAATACAATTAAAATTGGAACTTTAGGAAAATTTTGTGGCTTTTTAAACCCTTATAAAAGGGCTGCTGAGTTATAATTTTGAGACAGATTACTTTATTATTTTTTTAATAACAAAAAATTCTCTTCTTATTATTCTTTTAAGAACTTAAACTTATCAAGGTTATCTTGTAGTGTTCAATTAGACTTATCGAGCAAGGTTACTAATTTACTTGTTCATGACGTCAACTATGTTGATTGGTTGACATGGGTTACATTTATAGCGAGGTTAACAATCACAAGTTCGATTGTGGGTCGAGATGCTTAAATTCACATCATTCAGTTCATTGTAGAACGCTCAATTCTGCTTCAAGTTCGTATCATCGTGGGAACGAACCGAAAAAACTATTTTCATAGTTTCTCTCTCCAATTTTTTATCTCAAAAGTCTGAAAGTTCACTATTCATCTCTAAAAAATATAATCTAAGTTAGAAACACTATACGTCAAAAATTATCCCAAACTACATTTTTTTTATTTTTTACCACTCCAAATGCTACTATATTGATTTGATTATATATTCTTATATGTTCAAAAATAAAAGCAATTAATTTATTAAAAACTGTAATTTTGCACTGTCTTAAAGTAAGACTCAAAGGGTATAAGTATTTAAGTTAAGATAATATTAACATATGATATATTAACACTAATACAAGATAACTATAAATAATATGTTAATATTGCATATGAAATGCACACGCACGTATACATGTTACATAACATATATATATCAAATATTGAATACATTAAATTTAATTATTTTATTTAATCACTTCAGTTTTGGGATTTTAACACTACAGCCAAAATTAATAACAGTTTTTATAACAAAAGGTACCCAAACTGAGTGTCAAACTAAGTTTCTTGAATTTGGTCTTTTTTTTTTTTTTGGGTAATTTGGTCTATTTGATTCTAAAACTAAACTTAATGTTGAATTCATTTATGCGAATGTGTTAGAATGTATCCGTTAAAATTGTCGTATACCTGACAAATACTTGAAGGAAATTTCTTATGGATTTTACAAAGTTTCAGCTGATTCAAACTAATTATTATTGAATTGTTTATATTTGTTATGGTATTATTGGAGTATGGTGAACACTCATTATTATTATTATTATATTCTCAAACAGTGAATATCTGTCGGCATTTTTCCCTCATATGATAATTATAAATCCACGTGTACATTTTTTTTTTTTTCATTTTCTTAATTTACTTGATTGTCTTCTGTATCATGTCGTTGTATACTTCATTTTTAATATCCAAGTGCTCTATCCTCGTAGATTTGAGTTATAATTAGTTTATATCTAGCGATAATTATATTTTTTTTAATCTTTTTGGAGTTAGACCAAAAGCATATAACTTCCTTCCTTCTAGTTTAAACATCAACGAATAGCGGCCTTGTGATTTGAAATAAAATATAAAATTAACTTAATCTGTTAAATTTAAATAATTTTTGTGTCTCATGAGTCAAAATTAATTAACGAAAAAAAATCTTCACAAAAATATAGCTATATCAAAATATATTTTTATTTATTTTTATGTTAAAATAAAATATTATATATATATATATATAAATTTAAAAGAGACTTAATTTGCCTCTATTTTTGTAAATAGTATTTTTTGGACTACCAAAGAAGTTTCCATAATAAGTGTGATACAAATCTAATTAAATTTTTTATTTTTATAATTTTACATTGATTATAGTTAAAATCATGAGGAAATTATGATTTTTAAATAAGAAAAGATCACGTATTTTTTATCCAAATCACAATGGCATAGAATGCAGTTGCCTCTCAAATCAATTGTATTAAGAAAAAAGAACTTCATGCATATAATTTTAGTAAAATGAATTCACCATTGGAGCATCGAATATCAAACTTGTAAAACATGGCAAATGCGTAATTTTTACGTAGAACTAATGCGGTTGAATTTGTGTACTTAGTTCTCATAAGTTTCAAAAATAAGTAAATAAACCTTCTGTAGTTTGGATTTTCTACACTATCATTCCTGGTATTAAATTTTTCCTTAATAAGTACCTATTGATTACATTAACCATATGAAATAACTAGAATATCATTGAAACAAATCTAAATAAATTATATATATACAATAAAAATGTGAAGATTATTTTTATTTTTATTTATATATAATAACTAAAAAAAATAAATTTTATGGAAGTAGAGACCATCTCCTGAAATTTTATAGACCAAAAACAAATAAAGAAATATATGTATTCGTAGTGTTTTTCTGAACCGATTATCGTATAAAAACTTTTTGACACAAAAACTTTTATTTACTAATGGTATTTTTCTAAATTGAGATCTATTATTTTTTTAAAATTTTATTTGGGGGCGAATCATAGGATAAAAATTTTTTACCCAAAAATTTTTTATAATCGGTTAAAAAAAATCACTAATACATATACTTTTTGCGATTATAAAACTTTTAGATTATAGACCAACCTCCCTATAATTTAAATAATTTCCTTTAAATGTTGTACATGATTATTTCTAAAAACCAAATAATTTCATTTAAAATTATAAAATAAAAAAACCACCTGTTTCCATTTTATATACGTTATATAATTTATTGGTTTGTTTCAAGGATATTTAATCATTTCATATGATCAATTTAGTAAAAAAAAAAATATATTAAGGAAAAATTCAGCAGAAAGGAGTGTAGATGTACAAATTCCAAACTACAGAGAATTACATGTCTATTGTTAAAACCTAGGAATTAGGTTCACGAACCCAAAACCGCATAGATTTAAGTGAAAATGATACCCATTGCAAATTGATTCCAATGTGAATCTCCATCAGTTTCTTCTCAATATTTGGTATTTGTTTGGACTAGGTATGCCCATTATGAAATATTACATGTTTTTTTCTTTTGTTGTGTACATTTTTCTCTCAAATACTCAAAAAAATAAAAATAAATAGTGCAGTCACATTATAATGCTTACTATTTTTACTAAATTAAATGAGCAACATTCATTTTTTTTAACGCTGATAGATTGTAAGATTTTTAAGTTTTTTTTTTTTCAATAGTCATTAGTTTAAATCTATTTAAAATCATTAGAAACTTATTTAATTATTAGTTTTCAAGTCTCCTCAATATCGTTAGAGATTTATTCAGTCGTTAATTTAAAAATTCTCAGAAATTAATCGAATTACGTACAAATTAATTCGATACTTAATCCCCAAAAATAAAAATAAAAAATTCATTTCTTTTCCAATTCAAAAGCTACTTGTTTACTTTCATTCTCCATTCCATAAAGGCACTCATTTTGATGAGTTTTATACAATAACATTACAATATCCAACGGAGAAGAATATTAGCAATCCTACGTTAAGCGAAAGAATTGGGACCCCCATATGGTCCTATGTCTTTAGAACAATTAGAATTCATTTAACTTTGGATGTCCATATATATATATATATATTAATTAAAAACATAAAAAAAAAAAGGATTAATAGAACTTTAAAAAAAAAATAAGTAGTGAGGTATTACCACACAAGGACTTCCAAGATACGAAAATGAAAAAGAAGGAGAGAGAGAGAGAGAGAGTGATTGTGTTTTGAGAGCACTTTGAAGACTACTCTAGCGGGGGGCCCGCCGCGAGATAATAGAGAGCTCAAAATATTTCGAATTTTGATTGCACGAAAGAATTTGTTTCAGCAAGCCCTTCCTCCAGCTTAATCCAAGTGAGTTTATTTTACTTACAGCCTTATAGTTTGGATTTTTTACACTTAAATTTTATAAATTTTATAAATGTGTAATTAGATCTCTTAAAATTTATATTACATTTATTCAATCTCTTTTATTAAATTTTTCATTCAAAAAATAACTTTTAATTAATTCAATACTATAAAATTACCTTTATACTCTTATTATTTATATAAAAAATGCATAAAAAAGAAAATTATGAACAAGATTATTCCTTTATTATTTGATACTAATAGAAAAGAAGTGAAAGAAAAGGAAAAATTAAATTTTTCCTTTTTCCATGTTTAGTTTATTAGATTATTAATAAAAAAAAAAATAGTAATAATTTATATATATTTATAATTTCTGGTTTATATATAATATACATTTAAAATATTAATGTTAAGCAGAACAATTTAAAATATTAATATAAAAAAAGTTCACAAAAAAATTGATAATTATGATGTAATTTTTATTTCCACGTTTACTTTATTAGATTATTAATTGAAAAACAATGATAATTTAAGCGGGTCCGACCTCTCTAATAAAAAGAATTGTTTATTTGTCACAAATAGTTATAGGTACCCCTCAACTCATCCTTAAAATTTAGGATTTGGAGTTCGAGTTTGAGAGAGGCGCACTCTGTTCAGGGTAACAAATATATAATTCGTTCTATTAGAGAGAAAAAAAATCATCTCCAATTATGTATGATTACTAATTTATATAGAGTAATTTAAAATATTAATGAGAATGATAATAATTTAAACTACTAATATTAAAAAGGTTCACAAAAAATCTTTAAAAATTGTTTAGAATATAATTTTTTATATAAAAATGATACACTATATCATAATATAAATATTTTTTTATTAATGCAAAGGGTATAAAAGTAATTTTTATATTATCAAATTGGTCAAAAGTTACTTTTTAAATAAAAAAAATTAATATAAGGGGTCAAAATGAATATAATATAAAACTCAAGAGGTCTAATTGTACACTTATGAAACTTGTGAGATTTAAATATATAAACATAAAACCACACGGATATAGTCAAAATAAACCCAATTAAATTAGCTGTTTGGTAAGCATCCGCGTGCAACCTTTTGTAAGGTATCGATACTAGGAAACTATGGCATTTACCGAGGAATGTGGGTGGTTGTTTGTAATTTTAAATTTGTTATTTCAATTATTCATCAAATAGATATACATAAAAACTATATAGTATAAATGCAATTAATGTTTAATGATAATTATAGGAATCTTATCAAATTATTTGCTTAGGGTCATCGAGTGGAATTAATACAAATTGATTTCTTTCTAATTTAATATATGAATAATTTGGTTCGTTTTATATGCAACAAGCATACACATATTTTAAAATAACAATTAATTTGAAATTCACTAACGTTTTGTTTGAAAATATTCCTATCTTAAAATTGATTTAATTTTAAAATAAAAAATTAATTTAATTTAATTTGACAAATAATTTTTTTTGTTTAGAACACATATTTAAATTTAAGAATTAGATTGAATCGATTTAAAAGGAATACGAAGTTTGACTATATTAATATAAAATAAAAAATATAATAAATATAATATATAAAAATAAATTTATTTACTTAGATAGTTTAACGAAAGAATGAATTCTCATCAAATTCTATCATTTACATTTAGATTTCAAATGACATAAAAATTTCAAAATTTATATTAAGAAATCAAATCAAATCTAAATCAAATCAAATCTAACTCATAAAATTTTATTTTAATTCTAAACATAATAATTTGCAAGAATTATCATTAAATTAAATTAAATTTTATCAAATTCACTATTGTAAACAGTGTAAGAATTTATCAAACTTTATCACCACTTGATGTACCTCAAGATATTGTTTATGTATCTTTTCTCCCACTGATTTTCTACCATATTTCTCAAGAGTTGATTAAAAAATACATTACTCTCTTCTAATTTAAAAATTAATAAATAGCCCTATTATGATTTAGGTTAAATTATAAAATTAACTAAATATGTTAAATTTAATCAAATTTATACTTTACTAATTGAAACTAGTTGAAAAACAAAATTTCTACAAAAATAGGTGGATAAAATTATATTTACTTATTTTTATATTAAACTGAAATACTATTTAATTTAAAAAAATAAAAACTCTATTTGTCTCTGTTTAAAAAAAAAAATTGTCGATCATGTAAATAAACTTATATGACACCTGTAACATAATTTTAATTAAATTTAATAAATGTTCTACAATTTTACACCTTTGTATAGATCACAATAGAATTATATGCCCACTTTGAACACCAAAAAAACATAAAAAGTTATCAAAAATTTTTAATTTTTTTTAATTTTTTTCAACTTTCTTCTCATCAAAAATTTTTAATTTTTTTCAACTTTCTCTAACTTTTACTAATTTTTTTAATTTTCAGTTGAGTAAATTACACCTACCTTTCCTTAATATTTGGGTAATTATATTTAGTACCCACAATATTTAAAAGTTATATTGGTCTTCCTAATTTTGAAATGTTATTGATATTGATCCACTTTCAATAAAATCAATTTGTAAAACTTCATATAAAATATCAAACTTAGCAAAATTTTAGATATTTATTTTATTTTGCGCTTTCCTCTCTCACCTCTCGTCAGTTTTCTTTACAAAAATATTTAAAAATATTTTTGTTTTCACTTTTTTTTTTGGCGTGTTTGGAGATTTTTGTTAAAAAAAAAAAAAAGAAAAAGAAAAGAAAACCAACGAAAATGTGAGAGAATGAGGGATAAAATAAAAAAATACCTCTAATTTTGGTTATTTTAATATTTTTTTTGTTAAGTTTTAAGGAGGAAAATTAATGTTAACAATACTTCAAGATAATGGGAGGGAAGTGTAACTTTTAAATATTGTGACTGTTAAGTATAATTATTCAAATGTTAAGAGATGGTAAATATAATTTATCCTTTCACTTTTATCTAGTTTTTCTAATTTTCTACAATTTTTACCAATTTTTTTAATTCTTTATAATTTTTCACACTGTTCAAGAAACACACCAAATATCCAACCATCTAAAGTTTATCTATTTTTTTTTTTTTACCCAAAATTTGGCACTTCAAATAACCTCTATTTATTGACCATTAAATTAAAAAGAAACCACATATTTTTTGTCCAAGTCACAAGAGCAATTATCCCAATATATACCTATAATATCGTATAGAAATATTCCTCACTGGTCGATCTAGCTTACCTGCGAAATGTCCGCATGGTCTTTAGCAATTCATTGTATAAAAGTATATCCAAAGAATTACGGATATAGATGTGAATATAGATACAAAATATAAATATTTTATAAATATAAACACGAATTCAATAATTTTAAAAAAATATAAATATAAATGATATAAATACAAGTACAAAAATTATAATTTTTTTATATATTTATTAGTTATACATATGAATATAATGTCTAAAAAAAACTAATTTCTATAATTTAATATAAAATATAAGATTTTATAATTTTAAGAATTTTGACTAACTCAAACTTAAATTTATCTACAATTTCATAAAATTTAAGTAAAAATAATATGACACGTCATTTGGCGTGTTTAATATATATTCTAGTGTTGGAGTATGTGTCTAATACTTATTGAATATGAATACGATACCCATTTTAAAGTGTTGTACGTCATTGAAATAATTTCTTTTTTTTTTATCCTTAATTTATGGTAGAATGATTAAAGTGGCATAACTCATTATTTATAAGAGGCAATTGCACTTTTCTTACATTAAAAGTCACCATATTAAGAGTCACCACATAACTGATTGTGATCTGGACTAAACGTAAATAACCAAAAAATGCTAAATTTAACTATCTTTGTCTCATGCACATCATATTGACTCATATGTGATCGGCTAAAAGATTTTATTTAGAAAATTAAAAATTTTTTAAAAAATAAAATATCCCATTAATTTTAACGTAGAAACGAGTAAAAATACACCTACCTATATAATTTTATTAAAAAAAAAAAAAAAAAAGTTATTTTCCTTAGCTAATTTTGAATCATGAAGCATAAATTCAGTTAAACTTAACACATACACTCAATTTTATAAAGCCTATTTCTTGACTTTTAAACTAAAACTTGGCATTGGAAGTAAAAAAAATTAACTTTTTTATGGCTTGTTAGTAGTTAACTACTAAAAAATTTGATTTTTTTGTGTTTGGGAAGAAAACAAAACTAATCTTTTAATAGCTAACTTTTTATCTTTTTGTTAATTTGATAAATTTACCTTTCAATATTTAAAAAAAAAAAATATAACATGTAAAAGAACAAATTTAGTTATTTTTAAAAAAAGACAAAAAGCTAGTAATTGAAAACTAGAGATGCCAGCTACAGATGCCTAACAGAGTTTAAAAGTGAATTATGTATTTTTTTTTTTTTAAGTCGCCCCCAAAATGGCGAAGTGTCTTACGTGTGTCCATAAACCGATTTTAGCTGATAAGTCAAATTGTTATGCGTCAGATCGATCCAACTGCGGTGAAAGAACTCACCATATTCGATCCAACTGTCGTTAAAGAAACTCACCATATTCTGGAAAAAAAAAAAAAAAAATCGATATGCAGTTCACTGTTCTGATGCCATACGTATGACATAATAAAAACACTCTAAAGGAGAGTTTTTTTTTTTTTTTTTAATTGATATTTTAGACAGAAAATTAAGAAATACTGTTAAAAGAAAAATATTTTGACAAATACTAATAGTAAAAACGCGGTACGAGACTGTGGTTTTTAAATATCCAAAAAATGTAATTTCAAATCGTGAGTTCTATAAAAAAAAATTCAACAAACATAAGTTTCAAGTGACAACCACTGTGATAACGCGGTTCTCTATGAATTCATCTCACAATCCTCCTTGACATTAGACTTAAATATTTGGTAGTTAACATTAAATCTTGACTGTGCATCTTCTTGGTGAGTGATATTAAATCTAACATTAAAAATAAAAATAAAAATATAATCAAATTAAAATTTAAAAAATTAAAATTCTAATATATATTAAAAACAATTACATCTAATTAAAATATGTGACTATAATGCCAGAGCATACTAAACCTAATAACATTAAATGAGTTTTTCAACAAAATTTATACT
>JAVXUM010000021.1:17074074-17091859 GCA_035590655.1 Pouteria glomerata | reverse complement strand
CCCCAGAAAAAGACAATGAGCTGACTTGTAAACACGGCTCCAATTTATTAAGAGTGCGGAACCACAATTTCAACATTTATTTGGTTATGATTCAAAATTAGAGGATGGTTAATGCTTCCTGGACTCGGTCAGATATGGTCCCAATCCTTTGGTTCTGTCCCTTGTATTCTCTGCTTTGATTTTAAGCAATGCTTTTTCCTTGAAGACATCTACAATGACTCTCTGTTTTTATATTTATTTTGTTAAATTTATTGTTTCCATTTTAATCAGCATTCGAAACTTCTTGAAAGACCTCCTGATCTGATCTACAAACGGGGTGTGATTCTACAGATGTCACCCAATGTAAGTTTTCAATGGCCTTTCAATTTGGTCACCTAGTTTGGAGTGCATTATTGTAGTTCATAATCTAATAATTATTGTATAACGTATATATCAGTTCTTTATTTCAAGAATACGGAAACCAGTTGGAGTGCTTCATTTTCGTTGATGCTGTTTATTTTGTCTTACCATTAACATCTAGAAACTTAATTGTTGCATTCAATCACGTACAACTTGTCTGAACATTCTGATGTTGAATCTCTGCTACTTCATTTTTGGATTTTAGACCAATGGGTTGACA
This sequence comes from Pouteria glomerata, assembly GCA_035590655.1. Taxonomy (NCBI): domain Eukaryota; kingdom Viridiplantae; phylum Streptophyta; class Magnoliopsida; order Ericales; family Sapotaceae; genus Pouteria; species Pouteria glomerata. The sequence continues at coordinate 17,091,240 of JAVXUM010000021.1, read as the reverse complement.
ATCATTACCGAGAATGACTGGAAACTATTCTGTGAAGATTGGGGTGGAACAGATGAAAAAGGAATATTGGCTGAAATTGAGTGTACTAATCTGGGAGGTGATTCAATGGGTTCGTCTGCAGAAATGGCTATTTCTTTGGAGCAGATGAATGCTTATGATGAAGGAAATGGTGAGGCTGAGCCTAAACGGCTCGTGGTGAAGACTTGTCCAGAGGTAATTATGAAAGCCCGTGATTTTTTTTTGTTTGAATTGGGGGTAGGGGGTTGTATATGCTTGTTTGAAACTGGAAACCAGTTATACAATAGTTGGGTTCATTGTGTTTTTTCTTTTACTTTTTAAATAGATATTGGGTTAAATTGTTTTAGAGTCTTTAGCTGCTTTTGTTACTTCTAAAATCTATTGTGCATGTATAATTCTTTAATACGTAAACATTTGCCCGATTCTATTTTATGTTTTTTGTGAGTAATTGCCTCATCTTCTTTGCAATATTCAGCCAAATAAGCATGTGTTGACATTCAAAGATCTATTTATTGAATATGACTTAAGTTGCACTATTGATATCATAGGACGTAGTCGAAACTTGAAAGATGTTAAAAGATGGAAAGGAAATAGAATTTGTTTATGGGCTTTGACTTATTGCACAGAAGTTCAATTTCCTCTGCTTAACGTGCACTGGAGAATTAACTTGGACTTCCATGCATGCTAAGGAATGATAAAAGTCAAGGTCCTTTGACATTGTTTCTCATAGTTTATTCACCAGGTCAAATTTGTTTTAAACTGCAACATGAAACGCACATAGCTATTTTTTTTTCCCTATTATATTTAGTCTCTGATGCCTTGTGATTCTTAGGTGTGTGAAGATTGCATTGGTGAAAGAGAAAGCTGTGAGTTAATGAGGAAACTCAACTATAGCAATGAGAATATTTGTGTATGCTTTGTTCGTGGAAAGGAACCTCCGAGATCCCTTTTGGAAGCATCTGGGAACATTTTTGAGCCAGATCGCCGAACCTCCAAGCGCTCAAGGAAGACAACATTTGGGAACTCCACAAATTTGAAAGTTTCTGGGTCCACCTCAATCTACCAATTGAAAATGATGATATGGGAATCCTTTGGGGTACGCTACTATGTCGCAGAGCAAATTCACATGTTTGCCTTCTTAAAAATTTTGTTTCTCCATGGTCATTTAAGTACTTTGCATTTTTAGTTTCCTTCTGCGTTTATTTTGTCTCAACCTTTCTATAAGGCGTTTTAGCTGAATGTCATGCTATATTTGACATGTTCTAAATATTAGCGCAACTGATATGGGCTTGATTGTCTCACTAACATTTATTTTAGTACATGATTGCCATACAATATATTGATTCACTTCATCAGATAGATATGAAAGAAAAAGATAGGATAAAGAACGTAGTGAAGATATAGAAGGAGATGAGGGAGAAACCTAAGAAAAAAAAAAAAGAGAGAGAGAGAGAGAGAGAAGACGGGGGAAGAGGAGGAGGTGCAGAGAGATGGGGCTTTGTCAGTCGTCTATGTGGTTTTGGGATTTTGGTTGTTTGGTCATGGGTGAAGTTCTGGTTGGTCAAGAAGTGTCTGTGGGTATGGGAAGTGCCAAACTCAGCTCCTTTCAACGATTGATGATTGCGTGTAATGATTGTCGACGAAGGGAGAACTGTCGGTGAATGGTGGGCGATGGGTGATATTAATTTGTCTTCAACTGGGTAGGTTCGAAGTTTACGTTGGTTGGCTTTTGGTTGTTGCCGGCTTCTGGGAGACATTTTTTCATTGGTCAGGTCCGCAGAGTTGAGGTAGGCCTCGGGAACTCTCTCTGTGGCTCAGTTTGTATGGGGAGCGATGGTTAGGGATTTAGGTTTCAGGGTTTGCTGATTTGAGTTCGGCTTTGAGTTTCCAAGGCTTCGACTTTGATACCAGTTTGATACAAAACAAAGAGAAATTGAAGTAGAAGAAGGGTGGAAGAAGAGGAAGAGCCTGTTGGTTGAGTGGGAAGGGAGAGGAATTCCGTTGGCTTAGCCTTCAATTCATTCTTCAAATTTTATTCATCAAGTCTAATCCCATACAATCAAAGCCTTCATATAGGCTAAACCCTAAATGAAAATAAAATCTCATAAATATGAGGTGCCAAAAATAAAATCCTAGATAGGGAATAAAATAAAAATCAAATCCTAAAAATAAAATAAAATTTGATCCTAATGAATATGATGCAAATAAAATAAAATCCTAATAAAAAAAATAATATATTGCTTTGCATCAAATAGTTTTACATTTCATGGAAAAAGAAAAAAATAGATGGAGCAGCAGTTTTGTAACAGAGCATTTTGTGGTTGATAATAGCGTTATCATGACCGAACACGTGACATGACAATAGTCAGACACAGAAGTTCTAAAAATATCACGGCACGACATGGTAATGACATGTCAACTGGTAAATTTTCATATATATATACATGCATGGTAGGACATCTTTTTTTTTCAATTTTGTATTGCAAATGCAGCTTTTTCATGTACATTTATTAGATGGAACTTTATCCATAAAGAAAGGGGTATGTGTGTAAATTCCTATTAAAGATTAAAATATATAAATTCATATTGTTTTGATCTTATTATTTAATATAAGTTTCGTTTTTGAAATCACAAAGCATTTCATGTGTGTTTGAATTATGGATATACGTGTCTTTTAGTTGTTCGAAGAATGTTTGATTTTAGCTAAAAATTAATTGGATACATTTTTATGAGCGTTCGGCAGTACATGTTGGAGTAGTGTTCAAGTAATGTAACCATTTGACACAGATGTAACGGTCATGTTTCTTCTTCAATACGTATATAGTAGTTCTAGGGGGAAAAAATGATCTTGAACTTTTTGTATTATGATAAACCTCTCCCAGGTAAATAGGACCCCATTGGATCCACCTAATAGATCCTGCATGCCTACAATCACTTACAACTTATAGATGTTGGGTAGGCTGGGATTGCGAATAGGATCTCAACTTCAATAAATAGAGTTGAAATTAGAAATGTTGACTAGAAATAAAATAATAAAAAAGGTGTTTGATACATTGTAAAACAGTATGTAATAGTTGCATTTGGTTATAACATTAACCAAAATGAGAGCTAATAAAAAAGAATTATAGCAATTTTAAAGGAAAGGAGAGATCTAGGAGTAGCCAAAAAGAATACACGAAAAAGGCAAAGGCAAAATTTTGTTTTGTTTTCCAATGCAATTATGATGGATCCTAATTGATTTTTTTTTTTTAAATTAAAAGAAACTATTGGAATAAAAGAAATTAGTAAAGGAGTCCCTCAATGGTCATACAAATTAATCAAAAACTTAGAACAATAAGGGAGAGAATGAAGAAGAAATACACGTAGATCATTTCTTCTTTCGACAAAAAGCCAAAAGAGTAGTAATTTTTACTAATAACGGTCTGAATATGTATAATAGTAAGAATACTAATATTCTAATGGTTATTGGCTTGAGTCTCCTTAGAGCGACTGAAGGCTTACTTAATTGTCAACTTTAGGATCCCAGAAATTAGTCGAATTGCACGTAAGCTGGCCTGGACTCCCTGAGTTACCAAAATAATAATAATAATAATGATGATGATGATGATGCTGATGATGATGACGCTAATAATCCTGATCAAACGGGCAAAGTGGGCTTGATTCGCTATTCGCAACAGTAGGGATTTCGCTGAGACATAATCAAAGTTCACGTGATCTCAAACATGTAAGTAGAGTGGGGGAGGGGGACATGCATTAATAGAATAAAAGAAAAGATTACTGATAAGAATTAAAAGGAGTAGAATAGGGGAAAAAAATTCATTAGGCTATTAGGTTGATTGGACAACAGAAACATTCTTGGCTTGGGAAAAACATGGGTTTCTCTCTAGTGGGTACCCTTGCCACCAACCATGCATGCCATCAATGGAAAACGTTGGGAGTGGAAGAAGAGAACAAAACCAAATGGACTCGAAAAATTCTGAAAGAAGAAAGTAGAAAAAAAAATTGATGTTATGTAATTAATGGATAAAATAAAGGATTCTGAGTTGACGAATCATTCTTGGGGATTTAAGTGGGTTGGAGAGGGAGAAGCTTGGATTGCATAGTTTCTCCTTTACTTGTATTACTCTTGTATTCTTTTACTTGTCATAACATCAAAAATTATAATAGGTTTATTGTGTTGAAAAATGAGTTTAACAGTACACACTGTGTCTGGAATGGTAACTTTTCCCCTAACTATGTTAATATTTGCAGGTTGTTAAGGAAAACCAAATACTACACAAAGGTTCCAGTGTAATTGATGGGGAATCTGCTTCTCTTGCTGACATGAATATATTCCCTGGAGACACACTATGGGTGACAGATTCAGAGATCCATGAGAATCGTGATATTGCTGGTAATCAGCGCATAATGCAAAAGGAACCATTTTGGATGATATCTTTCATTAGTTGTCCCTTAATTCTACCCAATGGGTTTTGCTTTCTTTTTCTGGAAATCACTTTTGTAGTATTTTTAAATTTTAAAAAAGTTCAATCATTACTTTCCCATGTTATGCCTCTTGATATTTTTGTTTAACTTCATAGATCAGAAAAAAAATATTTTTGTTTAAATTCAATTGAATTTTCCAAAAATGATTTAAATTTTTAATTTTTATTTATAAATTTCAAGTCTTATTATTCAGAGATGCTTTCTTTAAATATGTGCATGGTGACCATAATACTGAATTGGAAGGAAAGACTAAAATTTAATATGTAAGACTACTCAAGTTCAACGAGGATAAGAAACCATCACCTTGAGAAGAAACTATCACCTTGTCACGTCTACTACATCAATTTAGATTTTTCATAGGCTTTGCTTTTAATTTGAACTGTAAAATGACAGCAAATTCCTAAATAATCTCGTAGAGTTTACTGCATTCTGCCCAATATGATATACGAACCATTATAATGGCTAGTAAATAAATATTTGAAATTTGTCACTTAATTTGCCAATAAAGTTGATATTTGTGTTAGTTTAAACTAGGATTTGACCATTGGAATCCAAAATGTGTTGATACTTATCATTCTTTCCTTATATACGCAGTTTAATTCAAGTAAAGAGAAAAACACAAATGGAAAGGAAGAAATAAAATGACTCATCATGCATGCAACTTAGCGCTTGGCTAGTTACGAAACCCAACAAGATTCTCTGCACTTGGGTCTTCTTAAAAGCGGCTAATAAGAAGCGTGCATGTGTTACAGAAGAGCATTATTTCTAAATCATGAAGCAGCACACTGATTCCAAATCTCAAATACACCTTAATAAAGGAAATGCCGCTGCAACACTTACTCTTATTTTACTCCACCTTAGCATAGAAAGCTTAATCAGTTTTCTAAAGGAACGGAGTATGTGAGAGGAACTATATTCCACTGTAAACAAAATTATAAAAAGAAAAAGTAGTTAATTCTATCGATTAACCGAAACTAGTTTACCTCGATAGCTTTTTTTTTTCTTCTGGTAATTACCTCGATAGCTTAAATCATCAATTTGTTGACAATATAGAGCTTCTGGACTTTGTCTTTTCCTGATGCATATTTGAATGGATCAGTGTTTACCTGAGTTTTAATGTAAAATAAAATTAGACAAAACTAAAAAGTACACATCTTAGGTTATAAAACAAAAGTTTGAATGTGCACCAGTCTGCTCTTTGTTGCTGTTGTCAATGGATCAGTATTTGCCTGACTTGTGATTATATAAGACTAAACTAAAGTGCACATCTGATGTTACAACCATACAGTTGAATATGTATTGATTGTGTATACCTGTGGACATATTCGCTTAAGATCAATCCAATCTTTGTTGGTGTTGTGGCTACTGGATGCTTTCCTCCTTACGATTGCATATTCCCCTTTCTATTTATGAAAGTTTATCCTTGTGGAGACCAAAAAGGTTTGTGGTGTAGAAATGTACTTTCAAGTTTCTTTGGTTCAACCATTTCTGCCATTATGACAAACGATGATTTATAAGCTGCCTAACTTTGAGTTTCCACAGATGAACTCTCTGACCAAAAGGTGGAGGTACAACAGGCCGAGGAGGGGTTTCGTGGAACACTATTGACTTCAAATATCTCATCCCAGGTTGTTTAGGATGCTTGATTTGATTGGCAACTCTGCCGTAACTGACAATGCTTTTCTGATGTTTCTGTGGAGGGAGGGCTGAAGCTTCTTCATCTTATTTTTGGAGGTGAGATATTGTTATGTCGTCAAATTCTTTAGATGTATTAGTTGGTTAGCCTATGCTGTGTATGTTTATCCATCAACCTTCTTTGCTATTACATAGTCTTTGGATGGTTTGATATCGTAAAAATTGTGTTATCATAGTTTGTGCCCAGATTTTAGTGCTTCAATTGTAGTGAGGAAGGCTGCTTTCTGGTGCCTTCTCAAAATATATAGGAAAATATTACTCATGTATTAAAATGGAAAACTCTCAAAAAACCTTAGCCATAATTGTCAATGCTTGGGAGGAGCCATTGCTATGAATACATGATAGTTGGCATTTCCAAAAAACCAAATATGGCACTTGAATTATGTGATGTCTATTTGAAGTGTAAGTCTTGCAAATGGTACGAGGACCATGGAATTCTATTTTTGATCGTATGTTTGACCAACCAATGTTTTGTTTGGAACTTGGATCATTGGTCACATGGGTGGGAAACTTTAACTTGAGAGGGAAAGGTGAGGAGATCCTTTAAGCATGAGCATTTCAAATCATAACCATATATATGATGCACACCAGACGCATTGAACTATGTCTTGGACACACTACAACAGATAAAATATGCGTTGCATATGCCACGCAGAGTCTCCATATATTTTGTTGTGTTTTGTATCTGTATTTACTAGTTATTAGTCTGGATTTTTCTTATTATATGTTTATTTTAATCTTTTATTGAATGTTGTATTAATAATCATTTAAAATTTTTTAACTAAATTATATTACAGTTTGGTTAAATTTGGTTAAATAAAATATTTTTATTCATTAATAAATAAAATTATAATTTATTTATGAATTGATTTTTTCACATGATAAATAAATTATTGTTATCACTTAACTATAGATTTTGTATTTTTATGTTACTTAATCTTTATCTACTCAAGAATTATAATTAATGCGAAAAGTATAGATTAAAAAATAGTTAATTAATTTACATGATAATAATTTAAAGAATCCACCTTAGATGAAAACATTCATACGTACATTTACTCCAACTTAAATAATGTACTCCAACTTAAATAAGAACGTATATTTAATTCAAGGGATATTTTTGTAAAAAAATAGTTTATAGTAAAATAATGTTAAATTTTAATTAGATTTGTAAAATAATAAAAGGTAAAAAAAATTAATTTATTACATTATTATTTATTTATAAAAATTAATATTTTTACGTTATTTTATTTCATTTATCACACTTTCTTGGACGAGTGAGGGGGTAAGGGAGCTAGTCCAAAATAGAAAACTGAGATTAGGTACTTGGAATATTGGGAGTCTAACAGGAAAACTTATGGAAGTGGTGGATACAATGGAAAAGAGACAAATTGCAATTGCTTGCTTGCAAGAGACAAAGTGGATGAGACAGAAAGCTAAAGAGATTGAGAGGACTGGGTATAAGTTATGGTATACAGGATTTAATAGATTGAAAAATGAGGTTGGCATAGTGGTAAGTAAGGACCTAAAGGAAGATATAGTTAATGTAAAGCGATGTAGAGATAGAATTATTGTAATTAAATTAGTGTTAGGAGAAGAGATAGTGAACGTAATTAGTGCTTACGCCCCCATGTGGGTTTAGGGGATGGACATAAGGAGAAGTTTTGGGAAGACTTAGAAGGAGTGCTACTAGAGATACCCCCAGGGAGAGATGGTCTTCATAGGAGGAGATTTAAACGGTCATATAGGACGCGATGTAGATGGGTGCATAGGAGTACATGGGGGATATGGATACGGTAATAGAAATGAAGAAAGGAAGGATATTTTGGAGTTTGTAGTGGCCTATGATCTCATGGTGACTAACACATTTTTTAAGAAGAGAGAGGAATATTTGGTGACTTATAAGAGTGGCTCCTTAAGGACACAAATTGATTTCTTCTTATGTAGGAAGAGACCAGGGGAGAGCTTGACTTCCCAACATAGGTTGTTGATCATAGATGTGCAGATCCAAAGGTGGAATAGTAGAAAGAAAAGGTATAGATGCTCAAGGACTAAATCGTGGAATTTGAAAGGTGATAAGTTATTAACACTAAGGGAAAGAGTACTAGATGAAGACGTTTAGGCTGTAAATGAGAGTGCAAATACTATGTGGGATAAGGTGGCAGAGTGTATTAGGAGAGTAGGAAAAGAAGTTTTAAGAGAACTAAAGGGAGTGCTCCAGCACAGAAAGAGGCTTGGTGGTGAAGTGAGGTCGTCCAACACAAGATAAGAGTTAAAAGAGAGTGCTTTAAATTTTGGCAAAAGGATCAAAATGAAGTGAACTTGGAAATGTATAAGGAAGCTAAACGAGAAACTAAAAAGGTAGGTAGTGAGGTTAACGTAAAGGCATTTGAGAAGTTATATAGGCGACTTGACACTAAGGAAGGCGAAAGAGAGATATTCAAACTTGCTAATGCCGGAGATAGACAGACCAAGGACTTGAACTAAGTTAAATGCATTAAGGATGAGGATGAAAATGTATTAGCAAAGGAAGAGGAGATAAAGGAGCGTTGGGAAAATTACTTTTACAAGGTATTTAACGAAAGCAACAATAGTGACATACAATTGGGACAGCTTACCACTTCTAGGGAAGAACTGAATCATATGTGCTATAGGAGAATTAGTAAGGAAGAAGTAAAAGAAGTATTGAAAGGATGAAGAATGGGAAAGCGGTTGGCCCAGATGGTATTCCTATTGAGGTTTGGAGGTGCCCGGGGAAGGATGGCATAAAGTGGTTGACAAAGCTTTTTAATGTAGTGTTAAAAAGCAAGAAGATGCTTGATGCATGGAGGAAAAATATTCTTATACCCATATACAAAGAACAAAGGAGATATTCAGAACTGTGCGAACTACTGAGAAATTGAATTGATGAGCCATACGATGAAATTATGGGAGAGAGTTATTGAGAGAAGATTAACAAAGACAAACGTTTCAGAGAATCAATTTGGTTTCATGCCAGGGAGATCAACCATGGAGGGTATCTTCCTTCTAAGGAGGTTAATGGAACAGTATGGAGAAGGTCAAAAAGATTTACATATGGTGTTTATTGATTCGGAGAAGGCTTATGATAGGGTTCCTAGAGAGATTTTATGGAGAGTATTAGAAAAGAAAGCAGTGTGTGTCGTATATATTGAGGCGATAAAGGACATGTATGATAGAACTGGGACAACTATACGGACAATTGGCAGAGAGACTAAGAAGTTCCCTATTACGATTGGTCTACACCAAGGCTTAGCGTTAAACCAATACTTGTTTGCCCTAGTTATAGACGAGATTACTAGACATTTTCAGGATGAGGTGCCATGGTGTATGTTATTTGCAGATGATATTATTTTAGTAGATGAGACGAGAGAAGGAGTGAATGCCAAGCTAGAATCGTGGCGAGAAACGTTAGGGACAAAAGGGTTGAGGCTAAGTCGTTGCAAGATGGAATATATGGAATGTAAGTTTAGTTAAAATAGGACTGCTAGTAGTATAGAAGTAAGTTTGGGCACTTAAAAAGATTGTAGAAAAAGAAAATTTTAGATACTTTGGATCTATGGTTCAACAGGATGGAGGGATTGAGATGGATGTAAATCATAGGATTCAGGCTCGGTGGATCAAATGGCGGAGTGTTTCAGGTGTCTTGTGTGATCGAAAAGTTCCCCTCAAGGTGAAAGGAAAGTATTATAAGGTGGCAGTAAGATTAGCGTTATTATATGGATTAGGTATTACGTGTTAAAATCGTAATGCCTAGTTAGGTGCTATGTGGTGCAGTTGCATTTTCCACTCTGTTTAATATTATTTAATATGATATATATTATTTTTTTCTTGGAACACAATTGAAATAAACCTGCATTTGAGTAGTTAAAACTATTTGAATCACAAAATCTTCTCATATTCTTTCACGTTTTATATGGTAAAATATGCTTATAAAAAAATTCCTAGTAAATAAGTAAATGAATTATATATTGCTTGCAATTATTCTCGCGCTGTCAGTATTCTCATTTTTCAATATCCATGTATTTGCCATTTGCATACTCGCAATGATTTCTCTATCCTATGTTCATATTCATATCCTATATTTTTATTAGCATCTATGCTTTTCAGAGTAGCGTATTTTAATGTTTGTAGGTTCGTATGAGACTAAGAGTTTTGCTTATTGGGGTATTTTTTATTTTGGTATGTATGCTATTAAGAGTAGCATATTTTCATGTTTGTATGTTCATATGGGATAAGAGCTTTACTTATTGGGAAAAAAAGAAGAAAGAAATAAGAGTTTTGATTTGGTGTGTTGGGTTAAGGACTAGAATTTAGAGTTGCCATTAGAAATGTTTACAATGCATTTATTGATTAGTTCCTCCTCTCTTTTTCCTCCTTTTCTAAGGGTTTTGGATTGAGGATTTGGTGAGGGAAAAGAAATAGAGGGGAGAAGAAAATAAAATGAAACATAAATTCCCAAATACTATTTGACTGGATTGGAAAATCCCAATTACTTTTGTTTATATTTATCTTTAGTGTTATTTGATACAAAGAATCCCGACTTGAACTGTTCACACTTAACTTTAGGATTTGCTAACGTATTTAATGGCCCCGTTGGTACAAGACAATACATTGGTCATTCCTACACATTCATTTCATTACCTTGTTTGGCATGCTAATTTGAAATGCTACTCCAAACCAAACTAAATCAAATAAAACTAAGCCTTTTTCTACTAGGTGGCGTCGGCTATATGAATTTGACGACGCCAATTAAATCTATTAAGGGCCATATCCTCCGTTAAATCCATGTAGGCCAGATCATGTTTAATAGTAACTTTCAAGTACTTTTGGGTCTCTCTCTCTCTCTCTCCTACTCATGTCAATCTCCATACTTTCACACCTTTTAACAGGTGTCTCCGTTGGATGCTTTTTAACATGACTGAACCACCTTAGTCGATTTTCTCTCATTTTATCTTCAATCGGTGCTATTCCTATTTTGCCTCTAATCTCTTTGTTCCTAACTGTATCTCTCCAAATGATTCCGCACATCCATCTTAGCATTCTCATCTCCGCAACTGCCATCTTCTTAATATGATTATGTTTTATTGCCCAACACTCTGATCCATATGACAACGCTGGTCTTATTGCCACTTTATAATACTTTCCTTTAACCTTGAGGGGAACTTTTCGATCATACAAAACACCTGAAGCACTCTTCCATTTGGTCCACCCAGCCTGAATCATGTGACTTATATCAGTATCAATCCCTCCATCCTGCTGAATCATAGATCCAAGGCATCTAAAGTTTTCTTTTTCTACAATATTTTGAGTGCCCAAACTTACTTCTAAGCTACTCGTTATTCTATTTTGACTAAACTTACATTCCATATATTTCGTTTTGCATTGACTTAACCTCAACTCTTTTGCCTCTAACGTTTTCCGTCACAATTCTAGCTTAGCATTCACTCCTTTCGTCTCATCTACTAAGACAATATCATCTGCAAATAACATACGCCACGTCACCTTATCCTAAATATGTCTAGTAATCTCATCCATAATTAGGGAAAATAAGTGCGGGCTTAACGCTGAGCATTAATGTAGACCAATCGTGATAGGAAATTTCTTAGTCTCTCCGCTAGCCGTCCGTATAGACGTCCCCGCTCTATCATACATGTCCTTTATTGCCTTAATATATGCTACACACACTCCTTTCTTTTCCAATACTCTCCATAAAATCTCCCTAGGAACTCTATTATAGGCTTTGTCCAAATCAATGAACACCATATGTAAATTTTTTTGACCTTCTCTATACTGTTCCATTAACCTCCTCAGGGGGAAGATAGCCTCCATGGTTGATCTCCCAGGCATGAAACTAAATTGATTCTCTGAAACGTTTGTTGTCCTTCTTAATCTTCTTTCAATAATCGTCTCTCATAATTTCATCGTATGGCTCATTAATTTAATCTCTCGATAGTTTGCACAGTTCTGAATATCTCTTTTGTTCTTGTATAGGGGTATAAGAATACTTTTTCTCTATGCATAAGGCATCATCTTGCTATTTAGCACTACATTAAAAAGCTTTGTCAACCAACTTATGCCATCCTCCTCCAAGCACCTCCAAACCTCAATAGGGATACCATTTGGCCCGATTGTTTTTCCATTCTTCATCATTTTCAATACTTCTTCTACTTCTTTCCTACTTATTCTCCTATAGCACATATAATTCAATTCTTCCCTAGAATTGGTAAGCTGCCCCATCTGTATGTCACTATTGCTGCTTTCATTAAATAACTTGTAGAAGTAGCTCTTCCAGCTCTCCTTTATCTCCTCTTCCTTTACTAATACCTTTCCATCCTCATCTTTAATGCATTTAACTTGGTTTAAGTTCTTGGTTTGCCTATCTGTGGCTTTAGTGAGCTTGAATATCTCTCTTTCGTCTTCCTTAGTGTTGAGTCGCTTATATAACTTCTCAAATGCTTTTGCCTTAGCCTCGCTAACTATCTTTTTGGCTTCTCGTTTACTTTATACCTCTCCAAGTTCACTTCATTTTTATCTTTTTGCCAAAATGTAAAGCACTCTCGTTTAACTCTTATCTTGTCTTGGACGGTCTCACTCCACCATCAAGCCTCTTTCTGTGCGGGAGCACAACTTTTGGATTCTCCTAAGATTTCTTTCCCTACTCTCCTGAAACACTTTGCTACCTTGTCCCACATAGTATTTACACTCTCATTTACTGCCCAAACATTTTCCTCTAGAACTCTTTCCTTTAGTGTTAGTAGCTTATCACATTTCAAGTTTCACCATTTAATCATCGAGCATTTATATAACTTTTTTCTTCTAGTACACCTTTGAAGCTGCACATCTATGATCAACAACTTATGTTGGGAAGTCAAGCTCTCTCCCGGTATAACTTTGTAATCTTTACAAGTTAGGCAGTCTCTTTTCCTAATTAAGAAAAAGTCAATCTGTGTCCTTGAGGAGCCACTCTTGTAAGTCACCAAATGTTCATATATTTTCTTAAAAAGTGCTAGTCACCACGAGATCATAAGCCACTGCAAACTCCAAAATATCTTTCCCTTCTTCATTTCTATTACCGTATCCATATCCCTAATGTACTCTTTGTATCCATTTGCATTGCGTTCTACATGACCGTTCAAGTCTCCTCCTATGAAGACCATCTCTCCTTGGGGTATCTCTAGTAGTATTCCTTCCAAGTCTTTCCAAAAATTCTTCTTATGTCCATCTCCTAAACCCACATGGGGGGCGTAAGCACTAATTATGTTCACAATTTCTTCTCTTAATACTAATTTAATTGTAGTAATTTTATCTCTCCATCGCTTTACACTAACTATATCTTCCTTTAGGTCCTTGCTTACTACTATTCCGACCCCATTCCTCGATCTTTTCAGTCCCGTATATCATAACTTATACCTAGTCCTCTCAATCTTTTTGGCTTTTTATCCCATCCACTTTGTCTCTTGCAAGCGAGCAATTGCGATTCCTCTTATTTCCATTGTATCTACCACTTCCATAAGTTTTCTAGTTAGGTTCCCAATATTCCAAGTACCTAATCTCGGCCTTCTATTTTGGACTAGTTTCCTTATCTCTCTCACTCATCCAAGAAAGTGTGAGGACCTTTGTCTATTTAACACTACATCTAGGTGCTGATGTAGCGGTCCTTGCTTATTTATCGTTGTACTCGGATCATACAGCGCATTGCTAAGTAGGGTACGCCCCAACGAAATTTCATTAGGTCTCAAATCCATAAAGAAATCTGACTGAATATTGTGCTGGCTGTCAGTTACCTAACGCATAACCCTCCTTTATCCGGGCTTGGGACCGGCTATGCGAAGGAAACACTAAAATAGGCGGAGTTAAAATGCTACTCCATTTGAGGGAATTGAATGGAATGATATTGTGGTATTGACCATTCCATCCCTTTGTACCAAACTAGATCAAGTAGTTAGCAAAAATATGTAAATTTGAGAACTTGCATTATCTTAGATGTGCTTAACATCGTGAATATAGGGGTTGTTTGGAGCTCTATAAAGTTTTGAAAAACTCTGAAAAACCCTCAAAAGTTCTAAAATTCTTTATTACTTTTTACACATTCACACCTATTACAACTCTAGAAAAAATTACATAATTCGAGTTTGATTAATTGAATAGCTGTAATTTTCTTTTTTAATGTGACCACCGTTATCCAAGTTACCAAATAAGACCAATTGTCAATATTTTTTTGAAGAAATTTGAAAACCGTTCTGACGGATTTCAAAATAGTTTTGACAGATTTCTCTGCAAAAGTCAATATTTTTCACTATTCATCTCTAAAAAATGTGGTTTGTCACCAAACACCCAAATATCACTCAAATCACGTTTTTCATTATTTTTCGTTACTCCAAACACCCCCATAATAAATAAGCAGTTCTGCATTTCAAAAGCAAAGCTGATTGCCTGACCATGACACAAGGATTCTCTTGTTCAGTAACTCAGGTAGCTGCACGGTACAAAGTAAAGCTTATTTTATTTATTTATTCTTTTTATTTTTTTGGTCGGGGTGGGGGTGGAGGGTGCGATGAATTTGGGATCTGTATTGGTTCAACGTACATAAGCAATACGATACACATTAGCCTATACAATAACCAAGAAACTAACTTGCCCAATTTTCTCTCAATCTAGATCTTATTATCTTATTTGAGGTTTGTATTTTGTTACTGATTCGAAGTAGCATGTATTCCAACTTTGTACTGCTCTTAACAATTCAACTCGTGTTTATTTCTTGGTGCCTGGAGATCTAACTGCACTAAACGGATCTCTATATTGCATGTATATTGTAGAGTAGATTTGGAAAAACTCTCTGTTATATTATATATATATATATATTTACGCTTATTTGATTTTTGGTAATTTTTCTTTCTTCTTGAATGATTGTAACCACTAGACTAACGTGATCTTTTATTTTCTGGTGGATTGCTGCTCCTCCCTCTCAGCAATCTGGTACATTTTGTGAATGCAGACTTGTGTATAAAGTACTGGGGCTTTTGCTCTTTCGGCAACAGTGGCTTACATCTTGGAGTGGAACCTGTGTATGGTTTTGCAAATCTTCCTGATTTAAACATATATATATTAGTTAGTTTTTGGGTCTAACCAAATGTCATTACAGTTTAGTAGATTTTTCTCGGCCATGGTGTCTCTTATTTTGTTCATCTTATTCATAGCGGTGATGAAGGCAATGCCAATATATTTATATTGGCTTGTGATCCAAGTCAGTGAGACAGTTTTGGGGTTTTGGGTATAGTTTTTATCAAAAGTAGTCCATTGCACAGCCGGTTGCTTCAATATACTGTGTCTTACTGATTACATTAGTGGTCACCCGATGTACATACAAACACCAGTAATGCTTGTTATATACCTTTTTTTATTTAAAGTGTTCATTAGGTTTGTGAAACTACCCTTATATTTGTCCTCCTCTTATTTTATTTTATTTTATTTTTTTACTGCTGTTATTGTTACAGGTAAATCACTCTTTTATAACGCTAATCTGATTTCCCTTTAAATCATTCTACTTTACCCCATTGTAATATTTAATGCAGTTCTATTTTTGTCATTCCGCTATCGTTAAAAAAATGTGATGAAAAACAGCACGTATTCATTGCACAAAGTAAACGTGAGGTTTTCATCAACAAATTTGATAGATTGAGGCAAAGTAGGACGATTGAGATGTACTTGGGAGAAAGTGGAATAATTTAAAGTTTGTCTTGACGGACAAAGTGGAGTGATTTAAAGTATCAAGTCTTGAAATGAGATTAATGGTAAAGTATGAGAATGTTTTAAGTGTAAATTATTCTATTATTAGTGAATAATTATTGAATTATTACTTTGTTGAGTCTCTGATAATGACATCTCGTGTTCCGGTGCTATAGGGATTCTTAGTTTAGGCTGTGTTTAAATTATTTGAAAATAATTTTATTTTAAAACTCCCAAAAAAAAAAAAAAAAAAAAATAGTGCTATTTTTAAGGCTAAGAAATATGGTATGGAAATTTCTAATGGTAGAACTTTTGTGCTCGGTAAGTTTGGTCTTAATTATTATGAAAGTTTAATTTATTGGTGAAGGGTTTTTGGTCTTCTTAAATCTCCTTTTAATCTCCTATTAAATTCGACTTTAAAATCAAACATTTTTTATAAATTACCCTTAATTCCAATTAAATGGTAAGAAGTCAGGATG
The DNA here is from genome assembly GCA_035590655.1 of Pouteria glomerata. Taxonomy (NCBI): domain Eukaryota; kingdom Viridiplantae; phylum Streptophyta; class Magnoliopsida; order Ericales; family Sapotaceae; genus Pouteria; species Pouteria glomerata. The sequence continues at coordinate 17,074,816 of JAVXUM010000021.1, read as the reverse complement.
CACCTCTAGATTCTGTTTTTTTTTTTTTTTTTGGATCTATTTTGAAAGTGTTTGGAAAGGGAGAAAACGAAATATATTGATAAAAGGAATCAATTTGAGATGGTTGTTCTATTAGGGTCTAACTGTGTTGGTCAGTAGGTTTGTTTCTGACATAAGCTACTGTGTTGGTTAGTAGGTTTGTTTTTGACATAAGTGACTTGAGTTCGAGTTTTGTGACTTAAATTGGAGGCGTGGTGGGGGTCGGTCATGTATTCTCCAGTTTATTGAGAATTACAATAAATCAATAAGATTTTAGATCACAAAAAAAAAAAAAAAAAAAAGTTTCGAATTACCAAAAAATAAAAATAAAAATTGGGAGACGGTTCAAAGCCTCCTGAAAAAAATAATTCTTTAGAATTTTCTTAACATACCCATATCCATACATTGGTGTATATTTATACAACTAACAATTCTAACCATTTCTCTTAGAATCTAACAGAAAACATTCCCTCGAAATGGATGAGCCGACAGCCCAATAATGATGACTTGTTATGTTAGGTTTCTCCTTGAACTGAACCTCTCTTTTCAAGCCACTCTTGTAGTCCAATTGAACAATTTTCTTCTGATTCTGTATAGGGCGAGCTTGTAAAGATTGTAAGGTTATACTGGGGGAGAGCTTGACTTCTCAACATAGGTTATTGATCATAGATGTGAAGCTCCAAAGGTGGACTAGAAGAGAGAAGTTGCATAGATGCTCAAGGAC
>JAVXUM010000021.1:17039575-17068162 GCA_035590655.1 Pouteria glomerata | reverse complement strand
TTGGCGTCGTCAAATCCATATAGCCGACCCCACCTAGTGGGAAGAGGCTTAGTTTGGTTTGGTTTGGTTTGGTTTCTGTATAGGCCGAGCGCCCAACTGATCCAATTTCAACTGACTTATTTAAGCCCAAATAAAGGTGGCCCAATCTCAAGGCTCTTTCTTCGATTCACCTTGTTGGTTTAGCTACCGTTCAAAAACATCTATGGAGGTTTTGCATCTAAGCAGGCTTGGCTCTTCATGGACGTTGCAGTAGAGAGGGTTACTGTAGCGGCTGCAGTAACCTCAAACGACGCCGTTTCACCTTTTTTTCGAGGAAAACGATACTGTTCCACTTAAGTTTTTATATTTGAATATGGTACATCTGTATTCGAATATGATTTAAAAATTCAAAATCATATTCAAATACATTAATTCATATTCGAATATGATATTCATATTTTGAAATCATATTCGAATACATCAATTCATATTCGAATATGAGGACTTAAGTGGAACAGTATCGTTTTACTTAAAAAAATGCCAAAATAGCGTCGTTTGAGGTTACTGCAGCCCCCTCGCATGGCTCTTCACTGGCTCCTCTTAGCTAGATGTATTTTTGTTTTGTCGTTGAGTAACAAATTTATATGGTATCTGCAATCCAGAGAAAAACATTTGTAAAAATACCAATCACGAAAACGCTGTATGAAATAGCAAGACAAAGAAAGCTCAAAACACTGTTTGATACGGTGAGTTCCAAAGGCGATATAGCGAATTCACCCAACGTAGAGGCACCGTTTCAAACGGCACATTCTTCGTTCCCCAGATGTTTTTCGTTATGTGTTTTCAACTCACCATTTGGAACGGTGCTATCGGGCCCCTCCAACACGCTACTTTAAGTAGCGTTTTCTTTGTTGCCTTTACCCTTAATCTCATTTAAACGTTGGCAGTTCCTGTATAACATCATCTTGTATGAGTTACTCAACATACCAATAATATCTCACGTAAAACAAACTAAAACTTATTGACAATAAGCTTTAAATAATATCAAAATCATGAAATACTATTACTTTATACAAAATAACAAGAAAGCTAATCATATATATAAACCAACTTACAACAAAGCTAAGTTAAAAACATAACAGTAATGCTAATCATATATATACACTTACAATTTTAAGACTTCATAAATGAAGCAAGCTATGGAAAATATATTAACCAATATTTAAAGTCTATGTATTTCAGAAGATATTATATTATATTATATTGTTAGAGTGACAAATCTCCAAAAGTTGAAATACATGATATCTGCTCTGTCCCATAAGTAGGCACCCTTTTAGTGCGGCAGGGATTCCTGTGCCCTTCCTGCACTTGTGGTTGAGTTTGTGGTGCTGTAGGCTGCGTGTCAGGTAATGGCTTAGGAGGCAACTGTAAGTGGGCTGGAGGCTGCATACTTGGGTCAAAACGAGCTTTAGCTCTTTTTTTCGTGTATTGCCTGGGAAGGAGAGGAGATACTGTAGTGTCCTGTGGTGGTGGTGCTATGTTGGTGGTGGAAACGAATGGCGCAGCCTTTAACTGTGTAGACTATGTAATATCCACATCATCCATAACTATAGTGTGGTCATCAATACTGTCTAATGGATAATGTGGATCACAAACAGGTGACGGTGGCGTAGCAGAAGCTGATGGTGGCACTTCTAGTGAACTAGAAGGTCTGGTTCTTGCAGAAGTAGAGGGTCTGGTTGCTAGAGAAATGGAAGGTCCGACTCTGGTAGATGATGATGTTCTATCATCAGGGAAACATGACGATCTCACTGGCTGTCTAGCCTCAGCCAGACGATACTCTTCATCGATGGCTGTGATCGTTTTTCGTTTGATGCTCCTCATCATCTCTGCCAACCGACGGACCTTTTCCAAGTCTCTACAACTAAGGAGATCTACCATTATTTGAGTAGCTCTGATAGCTGTTTCCACTTGTAAACATACGAACAACTATATTAGATACTTGTCATAAATTGAGATCTAACTGAGATAGAAGAATATTATTTATTCATTTGTTAAAGAAGTACCAACCAGTATAGTCTTTGTGCCTGCAACAGGCTGTGATCCGATGGAAGGTTGTGACCGATGAGAGGTACGTCTTGGAGAAATCCAATCGGCGTCCTGTTGATTGTTCTATACCAGCGCATATATGGGTTATCTGCTGCCATTTGGCCTATAGATGGGTCAACTGTGACCACCCGATTAAGTCGATCCTCCCATGCGGTGATATGGTCTCGATGGTGGACATTTCAGCGAGTCCCTGTGCGACCTCGTCGATCAATTGCGTGCAAAGCAAGGCTAGTCTCACATGTAACGGGCTCTTCCTAAATCATCCCAAACTGTCACGTGACTCGGTCTGGGAAGTACATCTCTACCACATCATAGCATATAAGGGGCACCATCGCCCGCCAAATCGCCTAGTCATGTGCAGGTATGGAAAGATTCATCGAATATGGTTGCCATGTCATCTGTGACGCGATCATCATATCCAACTGATCCCTGTAGTTCTGAAGCGTACAAGAACTAGTTAATGTAAGCCGACGTGTCACCTACAAGACATTATAGCATAGTGTTAGTTGCAGGAACGAGTATATTGGAGAAAATAAAAGCACCAAAGAATCTTTATAAACATATACAGTAAATTCATTGATACGATTCATACCTATAGCCATACGGGTTTGTTGGTAGTGCTAGCGGGCAGAGATGTGTGTCTACATCATGGGGAGGATCTAGGGCTGGAACTTCCTCCGCAGGTGCCTCTATGGATGCATCTTGTGCTAAGAGATCTACTAGTGCTGGAATGGGCGCAGGTTGTCAAATGACTAGTCTACGAAGAGAGAATTGCTTCCATGCCTAAATCTGTAGTATCACTAGGGACCCTGAGATCTCCTTCGTACCCAACTGCGCTGCCTTACACATTTCCCGATATAGCCAAGCAAGTGCTGCAGACCCCCAGCTGTAATGGCCAACATGCTTTAACTGCTCCAGCATCGGTAAATACATGAGCTTGACCATATTACCTGACTTGTCTGCTAGCAAGGCATCACTGATCAACAGCAACAAAGTGGCTCGCACGTGCTGTCGGATGACCTCATCATCTGTACCATCCGGTAGCCGAGTAAAATGCCTAGTCAACCAAGTGATTTGTATCCGTGGTCTATGGATAGCAGATGTAGGAGGAGCAATGCCTAGTAACCTTTGAACTATGACAGTCCAATCTCCCACACTATGCTCCTCATCTATGCCGGTCACCACAAACCCGTCAACTGGTAGGTTTGTAATGACACTAATATCTTCTAGTGTGACCGTGCATTCCTCGCATGGCATATGAAATGTATGCGTCACAGTCCTCCATCGCTCGATTAGGGCTGTGATGAGGGGGTGGTACAACTTAATGCAGCCTATCCTGTAGAATCTATATATCTCTACCCTAACCAAATACTCAACCACCTTGCCGTCTCTGGGTATACGTTTCAAAATCGTGCATCAACTGCTTACTATTTCTGACAATAAGCACTACCTCTTCCTGTAATGAGAGAAATAAGACGTAAGTTGATCCGAACATAGTGGCCGTGCAAATATTCATTTAATTAAAATAACAAACGAAATGGGTAAATAAAACTTGTGGTTTTTAAATTTGAAACTTACCCCATCGTGCCATATCTGTGAAGATCTATGCGACGACTTACGATAGAGTATTGATGGATCGTTAGGGCCAGGTGAAAGCAAATCCGTCCGTCGATCCATCATTGATCTATAGCTGCCTGCATATACGACAATAGATTACAACCACATTATTGCTTGAAAAAAAACAAATTTACTTTAGGCAATGCTCAAATAGATGTCATAATAGCAAACAAAGATAATGTCAACTGAATACCAACACATAACGAATGTTAGTGTCACATAAGAGCATTGGATCAACATATAATGTCATAACATGCAATTAAAGGAAATGTCAACTGGTTACAATTAACTAACAAAAGTTTCTCCCTACGTTGTCTTTAATGTGATTCAAACAATCAAAACACATGAAATCCATCAACATATCTGACACAAACCATCATTACATTACGAAGATAAAAACACTATCAATTATTAATTACTACCCCAGAAGTCTACCTGGGCACTTCCGCTTATTATGACCCTCCTGATAACAAATCCCTCATCATACTCTTGAGGAGCTTTCACTCCTATCCATCTCATTCCGGATGCGTGTCGACATCGGCCTACATTTTTCTCGCTTCAAACGTTAATTGGGAATAAAGTGTGGAACACTTGGGCTGTCCCAATAGTCTAAAAGTTTAAATCTTTGATTGTTTGCATAATAGCCTTAAACTTGCGAACTTGGGGGGTTTTGGTCGTGTTTAACATCAACTTAGAAAGCTGAACTTCGCAGAACTTCTACTTAAAGTTCACCTCCATATGCCGTAAACAAAACTGATGAGTGGCAATCGGTGATTCCTAACTGATGAGTGGCAATCAGCTAGCTCTCGGACCGCATCCCATTGAGCAACATTTGTACCTATGTGGTTGAAAAGTTTCTCAATTGATATATTATGATCTCCTCTCGAGCTGGCTACGACAACTGGCTTTCTTTCTAAGACAAATGGTGCACGTATCGGAGACTCACGGGATGTAACTTCATACTGTAAGTACAATTCTGTGTGAGACCAGTTTAGCTTCCTGATTCTTTCGATCAATGTCTGAACTAAATCATCATCTTCTAATCTAAGCCCTCATGTATGGATGACGTCTCCAAATAAATACGGGTAATGAGATGTGACTTTAATGTTTATCTGACCTTCTTTCACACCCAACAGGGAGCACAACTTCGTGACTAATTCTTCGTAGGTTACACTTGGAAGCACCCAAATGCATTGCTCGTAGTCATGGTGTTATGACAATCTTTCAGATGTTGATACAATACTTCCCCCCCAATAGCAAAAAAATGACATGCAATCTTCAGCCATGATACCGTCGACGACAAACAAAATCTCGTTATTAAGTTTAAAAAAAAAAGAAAAAATTATTATAACAAAATAATAAAATGTAATTTATCATTAATGGTCAATTACATGAATGTAATGTTTTGGTTAACAACGATAATAAAATGTCAATGTAGATGCTTTAATCTTATAAGGCAAAACATAAATTTGTATGACAATACCAAAATCTAACTACTTTTTCGTTCAAGAAATGTTTAAATGGGCTCTAATTCCAAAGTTGAATAGATTGTTAACTTGTTTATCTTCTTGCATTCCAACAAATGTTTTTGTTGTGGGAGAATGCAAGTTCAGCAGATACTTAACATGTCTCTGTTTGGGGGTACTTAATACACTTATTCTCTGTTTGGGGATACCACAGGTTTTGATTATAGCTAAAATTTTAATTATGAGGGCAGAAGGATGTACATATTTTAAGAGACATGTTTTGTATTTTTTTTCTAATTCATAAGGTGTAAGATGTAAAACATTGCCAGACAATTTTTATTATAATGTTCTCTTAACTTCAATATTATTGACTAACATATACATATAGTTGCTAGGTAAATGCCTATGTGTAGTAAAGATCAAGACGACTAAAGGGTGGGGAGATCGTAATAGGGGAATTTGGAAGAATTAGTTTGGAATTGGGTTGTCTTCAAAAATTTGATCTACAAATTTTATCGAGTTTAAAGAAGTTTTATTTGAGTCAAATTGTGGATTATAAACTTCAATTTAAACTTATTGATCAGATTTTGACACTAAATATGTTATAAATTATATTAAAATTTTATTTAATTTCATAACAAGTTGAGTGTTTAAGGTTATGGAAGTTCTTTCATTGTGTTATTATTAAGGTGTTTTAAGTTATAATGAAAATTAATTTTTAATAACCGTTACATTAAATATATTTTAGTTGAATGCATTATGCATGAAGTTGTGTATGGATTGCGAAAAAGGGATGGTCAGGCCTTTGGTTTGTGAGATCGGATAGAAACCATATTGAGTTATCATTCAGTTGGTAAAAGAAAAAAAAAGTAATATTTATTTATAAAAACTATTTATTTATAAAATTGAAAAAATAAAAGTGACATACTAAACTAGCAAAGGTTTACTTTAGGAATGAAAAATTAGAATATTTTTTTTTTTCTTATGAGAATTTTTTTAGTACAGTCAAATTAATTTCATTTCTCGAAATTAAATTCCGACATTGTAAATTATTTCATCAAGAACACACAATGGAGTAAATGTAATTTATATGAGAGACCTTAAAAAAATGAAATTTTTTGTAAAGTTAAATATTTAAAGAGATTCAAATTAGTGATTAGGTGTAAATTCAAAATAAGTTATCATTCAATTGGAAAAAGAAAAAAAAAAAACTCAGCACAATTACATATGACTGCTAGGGAAAAAGTATTATACATAGCACTGGACTATCAACTAATTAACCAAAGTTGAAAATGGGGTTCAATCCTTCACAGTTTATCGAATAATGTGACATGTTTTTATACAATGTATTCAACTGGAATAGTAGTAATTTAGTAAGCTGAATTGAGGGGCTGTTTGAAAGTACAAGTTTTGGAAAATTTTTGAATTTTTTTTTTTTTTTACCAAAAATTACAAGCTGCAATGGTGGAAATGGGGCCTTGAGCACATTCCAATCAATGCTTTAAATCACAAGAAAACCCAGTAATCTTGAGTATATTCAAATCAACACATTCAATCACATACAATAGTGGAAAACTAAGCACATTACACTACAGCCAACGGAACACTCCTTAACCAGAAATGGACGAATTGTGACTGAATAGGTGTGCGAGAATGGAAATGTAATACTTATTTGAGGTGAGGTACCCATAGCGGCGGAGGCGAGGTACAAGATTGGCTAGAATTTCGACCAGCGGTGGGTGCAGCAGCATCGAAGTTTCGATCCTGACTGAGAAAGAGCGACAGATTTTTCATTCAGCGAGAGAGAGTAACTGGTGTGTTAAAGGGAGATGGAGAGAAGTGTATAAGACCAGCTGAACATGCTAGTCGAAGTAGCAATTTTGCAAAGAGAACACCCTTTGAAACAGCGCCTTTACGTTGAGTGAATTCACTACATTGAATAGTGCCTCCGGAACTTGCTGTCTCAAATAACGTTTTAAGTTTTCTTTTTATTGCTGTTTCATACAGCGTTTTCGTGATTGGTATTTTTACAAATGTTTTTCTCTAGGCTGTAAAGACCATATAAATTTGTTACTTAATGGCAAAAAAAAAAAAAAATTCTGTCAGTTGTCCTGCATTGACGAGGACTCTGCCCTCACCAACTCTTTTGTCAGTTGGAATGCATTTTATCCGTCCACTTGGTTTGGTCTAATGGCTGTGATTGAGACTATTGAGAGGAGATCTTGGACCTCCAATCTAAGGGCCCAAATAACTTATATCCAAACTGTCCATCAAGAAGCCCTTTGAGCAGTTTAGATCCCCTACAACCATTCCAGATGAAGGTTACGGTTTCATTTTAGCTAATCCCATGCATATCCTTTAGTTCAATTGAACTGATCGATGATTCAGTTTTCTCTTCGTGTCTGTTTTGCTACTCTTCCATTTCTCTCTTCTTCTTCTTTTCAACTGGTGCAATTTGCTTTTAGACCCTCTGCCTGATCCATATCCCATTCTATGTTTTTCCATTTTCCCTTCATTTCTGTTGTAAATTTCGATACCGTTTGGTGTATTAACAAACAAAAAAAATTTCTAAAACCTTTAAAAATTTCTGTTGTGAATTCACAACTTATTTTATTTTATCTTACTTTTTATTATTCTAAACATACCCTTTATATAACAAATAACATCATGTATAATATTATATATATATTTTTTACATAATAATATAAATATATTGGTGACAAATAGAGAGCAAGTTTCGGGCTTGCGGTGCTGCGACGGACGCATACTCGGGCTCATTTGGATTGTAGCCTCGGTGGCCAGTCCAAAAATAATTTTTTATAGTATAATTCTTTTTAAATTTAGCTCAATTCAAAATTTTTTTAGCTTAGACTAGCTTATTTTACTTTAAACACTCATAACTCTCTCTTGTTAGCCCATAATAACCCAATATTTTATGTTACTCCCACAAATTTTTTGACCCGCCACTGATTCGAGTACTTACAAATACTTATGAACTAGGCACGTGCAAGTTAATGACTAAGCAAATTAAGTCTGTCAGTGAATGGCTCTCAAATAAGTAAGGCTTCGTTTACATAATTAAGAATTTTAAATTAACAAATTTGGGACTAAATAATTGTAAAATATAAGTGATAGAATTAATTTATATAATAATAAATAAAAGATTTTTTTAATAATTATTAATGATTATTACTATAGCAGTTGTGTCGTTAGTCTCTAAAATTGTGAAGTCACAATAGAAAAGATTTTAAGTAATATTTTTTGTAATAATTTTAAATCTCCCATAAAATTACCATCTTAAATTACTCAAATTCGTGATAAAATTTCAATTTAAATTAACAAAGTTATAATTATGTAATTCTCTTTAAATAATTAGTATCAAATCTCTTAATTTTAAATGTGTAAATCTAAATGTCATATAGTATAATTCAATGGAAGTTAACTATGAAATCTCACTGCCTTTTAACATTTAACTTCCTTTTAACTACACCAATAACCTCTTGAGATTATGTATAAGTAAGCATACAGCCGATGCCACTAATGGTTGGTGTGAATGTGATGATTATAGGGGTAATCCCCACCTAGAAAAGACAAATGGAAGAAAAAGAAAAAAAATGTCACATGAAATATTGACTTACTTAAAGCTTTGGCTTAAATATATAATGTGTCCCTAATCTAAATATGCAGGACAAACAACATGAAAAAATGAGTATTAATTAAAACATATCGAAGGTCGGTAAGCAGTGATTACACAATATCATTCTAGTCAACATGTAGAACAAATATAAATAATGTGCAGAGCTCTAACAAATATATTCCGGTATTACTATATTATAATAACATATACATTCCATATAATATAAGTACAAGTTGAGACTTACCTTCTAAGTTGCACAAATGGAATACAATTAAAACAATGCTAACATAGCCTAGGTCAACCGCTAGTCCAGGACTCAGCTCAGCTTGATATGCCTACTCCTAGCTTTAGAAGGTTCATTTGTGACATGAGGCGGTGTGAGCATGACTACTCCCAAGACAAATGTACATATTCAATAATATATAATATATAATATACAACAATTTCAATTAAAAATATAATAAATGCGATGCAAGTATTATAGATATGTAAACTCTAATCTCTATCTACCCTAAATTTATTCTAGAATGAGTGAGAATTAACAAGGAGCGACAACTATACTATTTTTTCGGCTAATGATGATTTAACATTTTTTGAAAACGCAATACCCCTCAAGACGAAAATAATAATCACATCCTCTCATAGGCTCTTATATTGTATCCCATAGCAAGCATTTGCCTTTGGGCAGGCATCAGTTTACAAAACTAGAATAAAAAATATCCAATATTAATTTCTTAACTTCAATACTCCAGTTATATATATCAATTAGAGATCATTTGGTATTTCCAAAAACTTATTTTATCATTTTTAAGAAAATGAATTTTGTTAGCATATATGAATGTGCTCATAACACATCAGTATATAAATCATAACAACCTATCTCAACCAATTAATTAATCAGATGATGCAACCCAACTCAATTAACATGATATACTCAATCATGTTAAATAATAAATGGATTCTCATTATCATATAATAAAGCCATTAAAAAAATGTTGATTTGAGATAATTGTCATCATCATCTATTACATAGGGGGCCAAATAGAAGTTTTTCAAAACCAAAGTTTTAGTTTAAAATACGATTTAATTCAAATAGGAAGGTCACATTTGAATATCCTAATAGGAACATTTGGGCACAAAAGAGGAGAGGCTGACAGTAATTATGCTATTAGTTCCATGACATCAAGCTTTTGGATCATTGTGTAATACTCTGCATTTAATTTTGGTTATTTATGTGTTATTTTGAGCCAATAAAATATTCAAATTGAGATTAGGTTGGTTTATTTTTATCCTGAGCTAGGTTTAGCCTAAATTGATATTGGGTTGAAAAATTGAACCAGGGGCTTAGCCTTTTTCTTTTCTTTATTTCTTTTTTTTTTTTTTTTTTCTTTTTCTTTCTTTTTCCTTTTGGCCTTGTACCTGCCAGAGAACAGGGAAAGAGAGAGAAAAGAGAAAGAAGAGGGAAAGAGTAGAGAGAAAATAACTTTCAGGAAGGCAGACCAGCGAATTGGGGTGGTACTCGATGCTATAAACATTAAGGTGGTGCACATTTTTCATGGTTTTGCTTGAGGTGAGAGAAATTGACATTGAAAGTTCAAGAGTTAAAACTAAAATCTTCATTTTTTTTTTCACTCTTTGTATTTGGGGTAGATAAGACTTAAATTTGTGTTCTACTCGTTGTTAAAAAGATTTTGACATGTTATTTGTTAATTGTTGTTGAGATTTTGGAAGATTTGTAATGTGTACATATGTATATATGAATGTGGTTATATTTACGCATATATGAGTTGAGATTTTGCATATATTTGAGTTATTTTTAAATGTAATGTTGAAAGCATGTTATAGAAATGTTTAAATGTTCATATATGATTGATTGTTGAGTTTAGGGCTTGGATTAGTGATTTGGGATTGTTTAGAGTTGGGGTTTCATTAAAAATGAACGTAGAAAGTGGTTGCTGAGTGCTGGCATTGAGATAGCGTTAGAACGCCAGCCCCCTGGCATCAGAATGGCATCAAGACGCCAATGGATAGAATAAATCTCTTACTTTATGCCCAAACCCATTCCTAGTTGAACTTTAAATATTAAACAAAACTCAAATCATGATCAAGCCTAATGAGATTGTGTTTTATATTGAGATGATATTTATTTATATGATTGTGTTTACCATGTGCAAGGGGTTGAAGTTATATCATCTAGTTTGATATTTGATTACTGATTAGCCGAGAATTCCATGTTGATTTATTGATATGCCGAGGTATGGGTTATATATATGAACACAAATTCATGATTTTGAAAAAGTTAGTAAAGTAAGATTCTGAAAATACTGGATAATTCATAATTGATATATATGACTAGAACTTAATCATTCAGAGTTGGAACATTAATATTGAGATGATAGGATTATGAGATTTTCTCCGAACTGCAGTTAGACCCTACTAATGCTAAGTAGATGCCTGACTAAGGGTGTAACTCGGTTATCTAACAAAATGATTAAGGGGTGTAACTCGGGTCCTTTGAGTCTTATACCTGTCGGAGTATAACTCAGTTCTCTACTCGTGATATATATTAAGATATATGTTCGCCAATAAGCGTAAACGGTGCAGTTGGTGAACCCACATACTTTGCTAAGCATCATCCGTCCTAGGATAAGGTTGGGAATAGATGGAGATTAGAGAATATGCATTTACATTATATTTTATTATACCTATTAAATGAGATTGTATAAGTTATTGTTATGTGTTGAGATATTGAGATTGTAATTAAAATACCTTTTAATGTTTAATTTATTAAAAATGAGTTGGGTAGTGAATATTGGATAATAAAATAAGAACTATAGTGACCTAATTCCCGAGGTGGGATACGTGGGCACCTCAGGCTTGAGTAACCTAAGTCTGTCCTTAATTATGGATGATAATATTTGCATTTATTCTCTTTAACTGAGAATTGAGTTATTAGTATTATAAATTATATGACTTAGAGTGGTGGTCTGATATTTATATTTATTATGTTATGATTTTGAGAGATTAATATGATATTAATATTTGTTCTGGCTAGGTAGACCTTTGATGCTGTTATAGGGAATAACATTCAAGTGGACTGTATTATCATTTAATTTATAGTAATGTACGTAAATGTTATTTTATATGGGAATGAGAGACATTTGGTATTACTTTAATTATTGTTTTATGATAAGAATTTAACTTGGACTAGAATTTAATTAGTTTTACTTAATTTTCATATTCTCATACCGTCAGTCCTGGACTTCAAGGTTAAGGGCTAGACAGTTATATTGAAATCCAATAGTTTGAACTTATTTAAGTATTTTTCTAATTAAAAATATATAAATGCATTTGAACTATTTTATTTTAATCCAGCGGCTAGAAGGTTGATGTCACGGAACTGACATCAAACTCGATATTAGCCCCTCTTATTGGACCCAACTTTCTAAAGCTCTCTTGTCCCCAAACACATTCAGGTTTGAAGTGCAAATGGGCAATTGAACATCTAATTGCTTGTTCTAATGTGCACTTGGATGTTCAAATATCAAAACTGAGAAATCTAATTTTGAGTTCATCTTCAATATAGATCTAAACTAGAACCTCCTCAGATCAACATAATCTCCAACAAAATGTAGCCAAAACATAATATAACATGTAATACACCTCAACACATGCTTGTAACTCATCAATCCCAAGAATATATACGTATCTCATTATAACGACACATATACACACTGATACAAACATTTACATATGCCTGTAAATATGTAACAATTCAACCAAAGATCACTTTCGAAGCATAATCTTACTCTAGATCATGCAATAGTGAGAATTAAATGCATAAAAGTGTTCCACTCACCTTGAATATGAAGAAAATAGAATTAAATTAGAAGTTTATCCAAACCTCTAAATCTCCTCACGCTTGAATCGGTTATTACTATCTTCTCCACTCCATACCTTTGGTGCCACTGTGGTCTATTTACCGAAATGAAGCCATGGATTCCAAGATATCCTCATATCCTTCTCTTTTTTTTTTTTTTTTTTTTTTCATTATCTCTTTTTCTTTTTCTACTCTCTACCAAAAATGAAAAACCCAAAGAAAGAGAGAGATAAAAAATAAAGGGAATAAGGAAAAAGAGAAAAGGAAAAAAGAAATATAGAAAGGAAAGAAATGAGTTGAGCCCACTGAATATATAAAACAACCATAAGTTCAACTCGACCTAACAAAATAAAATAAATATTTCACCATAGACCAAACCATAGGGTCTAAGATCAAAATGGACCAAAACCTCAAGTAATGACCAAGTTAAAATACTTGATGATGATGGTGAAATTTCGTAGTCCTTGATCCTGGTTTCAGAGAACTCAATCTATCGAAAGATTTGAAAATTTGTCTATTTTGAACACCAGGGTAGTGTCTGCAAAAAAATTTCTGATGCTTAAATTAGTAAAGGTGGTAGAGTTTTTGTGTACATATACAGAGAGTTATCTCATACTTGTTAGGGTAATATTTTCCTGTATTTATATGAATTTCTTACAGTATTTCAATTAGAGTCAAATTAGGAGTCTTTTTTGATTTCTTGTGATTTTTTTATTTGAATAAGGAAAATATTGGATTTGGAATATATCATTATCGGATTCGATATGATTCCTTAAATCTTTCCTCTAATGATAAACAAGAATTTTGCCTCTAATGATAGATGTGAATCCTGTCTTTGATTTTAGGGAATTTTGGTGTATTAAATGTCACACCCATCACTTGGTACAACATATACTACACCTTTAGTAGAATATCTTGGTTTATATGAAATTAATTGACCATGAATTCTTTATAGAAATAGATTATTGAATATTATCATATTTTGGTGGTTTTGGTTTTAGTTGAAAACTTATTGGGCATAAATTCTGCTTATCGAAAGAAAGTTCTTTTATTAAAGATGTTCTAAAATAAAATAACATTTGAAAAAAATAATTGTGTTGTACTAAATAAAAAATAAAAATATGTAATAAAGAAATAACATATTATTTTTTTTAATTTTATAATTTAAATTTTGTTCTTTTTCTGTTAACTTATTGAAGGTTCATTCTAGATAAGTTACCTCAATAAATTTTCTAAAATATATTTTCAAAAAATAAGCTTATGCTATAAGTTATTTTATGTGATTTTAAAAAATGTTCAAAAAATGAGAAAAGTCATTCTATTTTACTATAAGTTATTTTATGTGATTTTATCAAACACGCAAACAATTGGAAAAGTCATTAGAATGTTCTTTTATATTGAAAAGCACTTTTAAGAAGTTCTACTAAATGGACACTAAATTTTTACTAGGTAACCCATATTATAATGGGATTAAGAACAACTATAGAACTCAAAGTATCATAATGATAATTTTCATTTCCTATAAAGTTTGAAATTGTTATTCATTCGCAAAATTTGAAATTAGAAATAACTTCGGACCAAATTCATTTCCCTTATTCTACTTATTTCTATTGTGCAGCGAAACTAAATACATGAAGTGTGACTTGCTTCAATTTTCAAGAAATGAAAAGTCATTGTGCAAGAAATTAAAATTGCTCTAATTAATGCCATCAAATTATTAATAAAATTTCTTAAAAAGACTAGTTCAACAATAATGAATCCAAACAATACAATAAAAAATACAGAGCGCTCAATTGATGACGGAAAAACCCTTACTAAAATAGTAAGATAAAATTTTCGGTCCAATTTTGGAGACTACCGAAACAAATTTCACCATAAAATTTGATTACAAGAAAATAAACCTAAACACTCTAAGACCCCTAGCACGTATTAACTTAATATCTTGTTTAACTCCTTTATACACTACGATCAAATGGAAAAACCTTCCAACTCCTCAAAAAGTCTGTCTTAAAATCTTCAAGACTTACAAACTTAAAAAATGTAAAAGAAAGGAGAAAGACAATTAAGCTCCAACAAAAAATAACTCTCTCATAAGATTCTACAATGTGCTCTCTGTTTTTTTTTTTTTAATTATTTAGACCTAAGGCATATATATAGAATATACAAACCCAATTAAAATATGAAACTGGGTCTATACAAAATTCAACAAGTTGAACCCTTTGGTTACCTATGCCTTGCTTGCGAGGTGCTCTAGTCATAGCTCAAAGTGTCGCTTTCCCTATGCCTTCCCCACTAGATCATCTGGGTAACACTGAACCCTCCACTTCCTTGTAGTCATCTTGTGAACTATATTGGTTTTAAATTATTAGTTCACGAGAAATCCCTAATATTCCTCAAAAATTAGATTTCTTTGCTATTAGGAAACGCTAGAGACTCAATATTCTTCAAATTAGGAAATCTCTCATTATTGAAATAGCGAACAAAATTTTTTATTAATCCAATCTAAGTTTTGTTTGAATTTTCCATCATAAGGACTTTACAATTAACATTCATGACCAGTTTACTTCTTAACACTATTATATTTTGTATGTTAACAAGTTTCAAGGGAATAATTTTAGACAAAATTTGGCCAATTATTAGTTGGCATATGTTATATAAAAGTTCAAATCAATATTAAAATTGACAAATCAAATATTGTCACATGTAGTGATTAGATTGCATGCCATCACGTGTATTCTTAAGAAAATAATGTCTAATTAATTAAATTAAGTCATTTGTCAGTAGGACCCACGTTTAAAGACAATTAGTGTTTCTTAATTTTTATCTATTAAAAATACAAAAGAGATAATAATTAAAGAAGTATTATGTTTCATAATTTCTTAGTTCTTATCTCTTATAAGTAAATAAAAGAATAAGATAATTATCTCAACGAAGTTAAATTTCATGGTGACTCTCTCTTAATTTTTTTTTTCAGTAGTGGTTACTGTGAAAGAGAAATATATAGTCGTTTGCCTACAAGAAGACTGAGCTTTTGATTTGATATCAAACAATAAGCCCTTGAATTGAAGATTTGAAGGAGAGAATTTTCTTCAATCAAGAAATATCAATTCAATTTGAAATCAATTTTTTTTACGATCAATAAAAATTCAATTTGTTGCAACCATTTCTCCTTTAATTTTCTAGAAGTGAAATTTGTGTATACAGTTACTTTAATTTAATATGCTTTAAATACTTATAAAAATTTATGTCAAAAATGTTATAACTATTAAAAATATAAGGACTCTCACGTCAATTCACTTAAATAATGGTATCATGATTTTAATTGAATTTAGATGTACGTACTCTATATATATCCACAAAAATTTCATAATTTTTTTTGGTGAAAAATTCGGTCGGTCAATTCAATTTTTCGTTTCACAAATTACATAATGAGAACCTTTTGACGACATATAGTTCTCTCTCTCTCTCTCTCTCTCTCTCTCTCTCTCTCTCTTTCTCTCTCTCTCACACATATTCCTTAATTTGGTTGTAACAAGCCCTTAAATTTAAAACATTCGATCCAAAGCCTCCGTTATAGGATAGGAAGACTTGGCTTTGCATTGCCAAGTGCCATCGAACCCATGCATTGAGGTAGATGGATTGGAGGACTGAGAACATTCTCTCATACTATAAATTCGTTTTGATCTCTCAAGGTTATTATTTCATTTTGTCTCCTCTTCGATTCATCTCTAAAACCAACTACAAGAAGTAGTCAATTAATTAAGCAACAAAAATGCAAGGCCAACCTCAGGATGTTTGCAACAAGGCGAGCAGTGAAACAACTTGTCAACCTCAGGTACTCACTCTCCCCTCCACCCCATGCATTGATGTTTACGTTCCAAACAATTTGTAAGGTATATAATGCTACGAGAATTTATTACTCTATTCTATTATTTGAATTAGGCCTTTTAATTGGTCGGATAGTCCATATTAGATCTGAATCCAATCTAATAGACTCATTGAATTCAATGGATAATACAACTGAATTTACATCGATACGTACGTCAGACATGTAACACATTATTTTGAATATCTCTTCACAAATACCTCACAAAATATTTAATATTTTTTATACTATTATTTGATTTTTACTATACTATAAAAGCATAGTTTGCTATGTGATTATAGTGTAATAATATAGCATACGACAATGGGTGGTCTTAATTTGTAGGATTACTAACTTTAAATATACATACATATATATATATATATGATTATTTATGTTCCATGGCATTTACTATTATTATTTCCTCCTACAATAATTTTATTATGTCATTACACTTCAATTAAAAGTTTAAATAAATAATCTCTTATATTTATACAATGACAGTTAAAAAAAAAAAAACTTATTTTTAAAATGAGTCAGATATTAGATTTAGATCTTGCAAGATTAAATCTTATTAATTTTGGATTTGCACTAAATCCATTATTATTGAATTTTGATTGGGTATAATCCAAACCTAACCTATTAATAGATCTAATTAGAATAGTGTGACAATAACATTTTTAAATATGAAAATTGTTAGTAGACTAAATTTTTTAGAGTGATTGATTCATAATATAACTCCATTTTAACACTAAATTCTAGGATAGTAGCATTTGTAAATAACATTAACAATTAATCTACCATATATGTATACACATGCATGTGTATTTAATCACCGCCGTCCTCTTTCATTTTATTTTATTTTTATGTTATATAATATATATTTATATTTTTTTTAACAGATGACCAATGCTAACCAGGCATCCGGCAACCCTGGCCAAGGCCAAGGCTTCCTTCACAAGGTAATTAACAAGGATTCTAAAGGGAATGGGGAGGGGGGAACTCTTTGGAAATAATATTCTACAAAATAAATAAATAAATATAATAAAATTATACGGCAATACTATTTTTAAAATAATTGAACAAATTATTTAAACCTCGCCTGGGGTACGGCATTAATACATTGGAGCTTTGTTTGACTATAAAAAATCTTTTACACTTTTTTCTTTCTAACATTTTTTTATATGGTTTTTTCATCAAAATTTAAATTTTTTTAGAAGTTATAACTTTTAGGTGTATTAATTGAATTTAAAAAAAAAAAATTAAAAACTTTATGTTTGTTTAAGTAAAAGTTGAAAAAATAAAAAAAAAATTAACTTTTTTTGTGGTCTTTTAGTTAAATGAATAATATTTTTACTCAAACATATTTGAATTTTTTTTTATTTTTTTCTTTTATGAATATGATTAATACTCTTAAAAGTTAAAATTTTTAGACAAAATAAAATCAAATTTTAGTAAAAGAAAAATCTATACAAAAAAAAAAAAAAAAAAATTACAAAAAAATCAAAAACTAATTTTTGTCTAACCAAACCAAGCCTAAGTCTGTCAAGTTTTGTCTATTACACACCACCCACATTTTAAGAACTTATCAAAAGACTGTTTTTACCCTTCATTCAGATATATTAAATAAAATTCAAAATACAAGTCCGTCAAATTATTCTAGTTAACTTTAGGATTGTTGAGTCAATACATCTTTCACAATTAAAGATTGTAATACTGGGGATGAGTTGGTTGTGTATAACAAACATTAATGCATTGTAGTGCATATACATACATACATATATATATATGTATTGCACATATATATATATAATTGATTAATAATAATGCAGGCGGGAGAAGGTGTCATGGGAATGGCACAAGGTGCAACTACAATGGCACAAGGAGTAGTGCAAGGAGCGGCAGACTTGGCACATGGAGCAGCAACCGGAGTGTCTAACATTACACAGGGGGCTGCTTCTGCATTCACCAATGCCACTGGGGGCTCCAACAACAACACACCTCCCAATACTACCCAGCCAACGAACCCAAATGCTAGTACTTGAAGAAGAACTAGCGCTTCATTTTGTTTGCTGCCTCTGTGTGCGTGTGTGTGTTGGGGGGGTGGGTTTTAATTTCCTTTTCCTTGTCACATTAATTATTGTGTGACAAGGAGTGTTGTGGGCATTAGGTACACAATGCCATTTTTATTTCTTGTTATTTTGAGAAGTTTTGCTAAGCTATTGTTCAATTGTTGTCGTCTTCTATGATTAATTCGATAACTATTTGAGAGATTCCATTTCCTAGTTATATGATGTGGCTGTTCAGTTATGTATGAAACAAATTGGAATAGAAATTAACCACATAAATTAAAGGCAAAGCACCGACTCATAACTAGAATTCGATGCCTATTAATTCTGTGGAATGGAAATGTATTGATACAAGTACACATAATTGGATGCATTACATAAATTTTTCCGGCAATAAAAAAAAATTGCATTCCTCAAGTTTAATGGACAAAGTTTAATTTGGTGTATTTAAATATTTATGTGGTACTACAAAATGTCATTAGAATCTAATTATTATAAGAAAAACACCTTAATTATTGTTAAGCATTTTTATTTGTATTTTTTAATTTTATTCCATTTTTTGTTTGTGTTTTTTTTTTTTTTTGATTTAGAACCTATTGTATTTGAAATAGGTAAATTTTACAATTATAATGAATTTATAAGAAAGTGGTCATTTTTAGGAATGCATGAGTTCATTTGCATCAATTAAAATTATGTATCACAACTTTAGTGGTTTTATATGCAAAAGAAATAGTGAAGTTATAATATTTTAACGATGTGAGACATAAAAAAATAAACTTTGTGAATGAAAAAATAGAAAAAAATATAAGGAAATAAAGGAGAACAGAGCGCCATGCTAATAAATAGTGACATTCTCTAATTAATAAAGTTTCATTAAATAATTAGACATTTTTTGAAAGTATCATAATTATTACTTACTAAATAATCATATTCTTTACAAAGTGTCATTAAATTGTTACAATCTATCTGTTATTCAATGATATTTCTTAAAAATATCATAATTAATAGGTAAAAGAACGATATTCTCTCATAAAATGTCATGACATCAGTAATGCAAGGATTGTTTTTAAAAAATGTCATAACTATTTAATAAATAGTGATATTTTTTTTTTATAATAAAGTACCATTACAATTTATTTTTAATTTGATGACATTATTAAAAAAAATACTACAACTACTAGGTGAAGGGTGATATTCTCGTACAAAATACCATCAAAACACTTTAATTTACTTATACTTCAATAACACTATTTTAAAAAAAGCCATTATATCATTTATTCACAAAATATTGTTAAATTATTTCTCACTAGATCTGTTTTTTGTTGTAGTGGAGCCTGATTGATATATTAACGAGTACTATCACATGGCAAGATTTGTAGATTCGTATAGTGATAATATCGTACTTCTTCCATGCATGTGATTGAAGATTGCTCAACACAGTGACCTTCAGGCCAAGGCAAGGATGACGAAGAGAGCATGTCAGTGGGATTTCGTAATGTTTGGCATGTGTTTGTATTCAAGTGTAGAATATTTTTTAAATACAATATATATTAATGCGATCATGCGATCAACCTTTGGCATGAAACAATATTCGCATTTTGAAACAAAATGGATATGAAGTGCGATTCTACTGACTATTCAATTGAGGCCGATCGAGAATTTTGTAACTTTTGGTATTCTTTGTGTTTTTCTTCATCAGATTTGGTATTTTACCTTTTTGTTTTAGTCTTATTAATTAAGTGTCTTTCAAGCTTCTAAACCCCATTAATCAGGTGCATTAATCTTGATTAGTGTTGGTTAGTATTTCCTAAGTGTTTGAAAGTTGTGTTGCATTCTTAGCTGGAGGTTGTTCCATGTCTATATAACGTGCCCATAGCCATGTTATCAAATCAAAATAGGAATGGATGATATTTTAGCCTTTGGCTTTTGAGAATAAGCATTTTTTTTTTTCTTGTTATCTTTATTCTTATCTCTCTTGGTGGATCTCTGATTGAATAGTGAGTTTGTTACCGAAGTATTCCCTTAGGTTTCTTTGTATCTTCTCCAAATTTCTGACATTAGATTTGGTATTAGAGTTTTGGTTTCAATGGCTAGTTATAGCAGTGAAGAAACCCATGTTTGTATGCGACATTTTCGTGATATTGAGATGGACGATTTGAGGAGACATGAAACTACTTCAGCAACGTTTACAACACTACGAACTTTCTAGAATGTGGTGATTCACATCACGGTTCAGAGCATGGAAGTTCTAATGCAGTAGGTGTCAAATTTTTTCCACCACGATCATAATCGGAGCAAGAAGTGACGAGGAAATTCCTTGTCATTAAAAACAAAGAAATAATGATTTCCATCGAGGCATTGATGTCAAAGTTGATATACCAGATTTTGAAGGTAGAATGCAATCCGAAGAATTCAAGGGGTGGTTACACACCATTGAAAGAATTTTTGATTTCAAAGAAATTGCTGAAGATCACAAGGTGAAATTTGTTGCCATTTAACTAAAGAAACATGCTTTAATTTCGTGGAAACATCTCAAGAAGCAATGCGCACATAAAGGAAGGAGTCGTGTTGTTACTTGGGAAAAGATGAAAAAAGAGCTTGTGAGAAAATTCTTACTAAAGAACTATCGCTAAGATGTCTTCCTCAAATTTCATAATTTGAAACAAAAGGAGTTTTCCGTGGAATAATATACTTTGAGTTTGATCACCTCATGATGAGTTATGATATTATTGCATCGGAATAGCAAATCACAGGCTGTTATCTGGGAGGGCTTTGATTTGAAATCGCAAATGTTGTCCAATTGCAACCTTATTAGACCTATAATGATGTTTTCAAGTTAGCATTCAAGGTGAAAAGACAAGTTAAAGAAGCACGTGAGTATAACTCTCGTCCATGGAGCAAAGACAAATCCATCAAATGAAGCATCTCAACTCCCAAGACTTCAATAAATAAAACCACTCTTTTAAGATTATTACCCAAACAAGATGAAGCCACAAGTTCAAGATGTCCTGGTACCTTAAATCCTAACACTTGCTACTGTTTTAAGTGCCAATGATTAGGTCACATTACCTCCAATTGTCCTAACTGCAAAATAGTCTCTTTTGTAGAAGACATTGGAGAGAATTCAGAGAAAGAGGATGCTTCAATTGAAGGTGAGTGATATGATAGAGAAATCACTTATGGGGATGAAGCTCAAAGCTTAGTTGCTAGGAGTCTTAATGTAATACTTGATGATGAAAATCATTAGCTTCGTAACAATATTTTTTATACAAGGTGTACTTTTTATGAAAAAGTTTGCAATGTCATTGTTAATGGAGGAAGTTGTAAGAGTATGGTGGTTACAACAATGGTGGAGAAATTGCATCTCAAGATTGTGGATAATTTATATCTTTACAAACTTTCATGGCTTTGCAAGGAAAATAAGGTGACGGTAACTAAAAGATGTCTAGTTTTCTTTTCCATTGGGAAGAATTATAAAAATAAAGTTTGATGTGATGTTGTGCCTATGGACATTTGTCACTTCCTTCTTGGGCATCCTTGGTAATATGATAGAAAAATTATGTATAATGGCTTCAAGAATACCTAATGTTTTGTGAAGGATGGAGTGAAAGTCATATTAGGTCCTTCCAAACTCTAGAATACTCCTTAACCTTTCATAGGGGAGGAAGTAATTTACTCTCTAGGTCCCAATTTGATAAAGCTTTGGATAATTCTAATGAAGCTTATGCTTCTGTGTTCATGGAAGAAAATGATGAAAAGATGGAAACTCCCTTCCATTATGCAATCAATACTTAAAGAATTTCAAGAGTTTGTTCCCGAAGTGATTCCATTCGGTCTACCACCCTTGAGAGATATACAACATTGCATTGATTTCATTCCTTGGGTCATCCTTCCAAATAAAGCCACCTATAGAATGAATCCAAAAGAGCATGAGGAGTTAAAAAAAGGAAAGTTGAAGAGCTCTTGGCCAAAGGGTTATTGAAGGAAAGTATAAGTATTTGTATTGTCCCTATCCTTCTTGTGCTAAAGAAAGATCAAACTTTGCATATGTGTATTGATGGTAGAATGGTGAATAAGATCATTATCAAATACCACTTTCCTATTCTTCATATTGATGATCTTCTTAACCAAATCCATGGTGTTTATATCTTCTTTAAAATTGATCTTTAGAGTGGGTATCATCAAATTCGAATGAGACTTAGTGATGAATGGAAAACTGCTTTCAAGACAAAATATGGTCTTTATGAGTGGATGGTTATGCTCTTTGGACTATCCAATGCTCCTAGTAATATAAATCATGCCTTTAGATCTTAGATTGGAAAGCTTCTTGTTGTTTATTTTGATGGTATTCTAGTATACAAAAGGGATGAAAAATAATATTTGGAGCATCTTCAACGATTGTTCAAAACTCTTCGAGATCAAAAGTTGTATGCCAACTTGAAATAGTGCCACTTCTTTTCAACAAGCCTTGTTTTCTTGGGATATGTCATATCCATAGAAGACATTAAAATAGATCCAAGCAAGATGGAAGCAATAATTAGCTATCCTATTCTAAAAAAAATTTGTGACATTCAAAGTTTCCATAGTTTAGCTCTCTTTTATTGCTATTTCATAAGAAGATTCAACACTATTTTCACTCTTATTATTGAATGCTTAAAAGGAAGTACATTCAAATATCTAATCAACTTGTCCAACAAAACATAATAAAAAAACAAAATATCATCAAATTATAAGTTGTTCTACTTAGGAGTACATTGGTTTGAGTAGAGCATAGCATTGACTATGAATGTTCTTCTCGAAAATCCTAAATTGAATGTCCCCCAATAAAGAACACGTGCCATGGTAATGTTTTTTTTTTTTATATATATCTATTAGAAAATCCCAAATAATCAATTTGACTGTTAGTTACATTGAGTTACATATTAATATACAACATTACATGACTCAATTTTTTATTAATTTCTGGGTCAATTAAAAAAACAAATACTACAAAATGGCCTCAACATTCATAAAAAAATATATAAAAATTTTATCTTCGACATATCAATAGTTAATTTCAACATTGTGGGTAGGGCTCTACCACTAACCTAAGCTTCTATATCAACATTTAAAATGCCCAACCTTGTCATCTAGAAAACATAGGAATCCAAAAATGAATAAAAAATAAATATTGAAGAAAGACCTAAGAAAAATAATCTCCACAACAATCCAAAACTAAATTAATTAATTACCTGTCGATGTGATCCTTGAGCTTCAACAAAAACTTCTCGTTCGTCATCAAGGAAAAAGGGTTGTGGACAAGGTAGTGGAAGACAATGATGCTGTTGAGCTAGAGTGAAGACCCTATGGTGTGAAAAGGGTTGTGGTGTTGGAGGAGGGTTTTGGAGACCAGTTTAGCATTATTTGAGGGTCAGAAGAAAGAAAGAGAGTATTTAAGGGTTTGTGGGAGGATGAGTTTTGTTGTTGACCTCGATATTAGGATCAATGTAGGAAGAGAAGGTTCAAAGATAGAAAGGAATTGCAGGAACTAAATATGGGACTTGCTCTCTACGCTAGGGTCGCCATTGACCCAATCTAAACAGTTTCCAATTTTACAGGATCCAACATAAAAATAAAGTGGAAAAAATAAGCTTTCCCACAAATTCATGAACCCATAAAACTATTTTTGAGTGAGTATTCACCAATATATACCTATTACGAGTAGTTCACCCAAAACTCATAAGATAACTGAAAGATAGTTCCCCTTTATCACTAATAAGTACCATAAAAGAAGTTGAAGTTGGTTTATGGGCATCTTGAATCACACTACTAGTCCATAAGATCCAAATCACTGAAAAGTTCTAGATAAGTAGTATTTTCAAATTCTTGATTTCATTCACCAATTCCTCCAACATCTGTTATATTCTTTCACAATATGGATTGGAGCGATCTTCTACATTAAATGCATAAACCTCATTCTTCACTTCTATCTAGCTCCAACCGGGCACATTTCTTACCCCTTTCTCCCTTATCAACCTTTTTACAATAGTTTTTTCATTCCACTTCTTGAGGTGTCTGTATATGTTTGAGAAAAGAACATAAGCAGAGTGATCTTCGGGCTCTAATTCCAGCAAATGACTTGCTACTTGAATTGTTAGCTTGATATCATCGATCAATAGAGTTTTCAACACCATTACATTTGGTTCAAATGACATTATGTTGATTAACACTTTTGATTTCTTTAGGGCATCTAGCACGGCCAAAAAGATCAATCCTACAAGCATAGTGCTCCATTCTGAGTGCAATCCCAAAATCAAATTGCATTGATTTTAGATACTGCAACCTTCTTTAACCAGAACAATGTAGCTACAAACAATTAGAATTTCAACAAAAGTTATGTGGTCCAGTTCTATGTTGCTTTCTTTCGTTAGCAAGGATAAGTAATGTGCAGTTTTATCGTCGCCATGTTGTGTATACCCAAAAAATAATTGAGTTCCAAGTGATTAAGCTATCTTTATGGGTCACTTTGAAGGATTTTCTAGCATCCTCAATGATTCTACACTTAGAATACATAAATATTAAGGAGCTTGCCACAGAATTATTCGACTCAAAGCCTGATTTTAATGCTAAGGAGTAAATCTGTAATACCCTAGATTCTTGAGGGGGATGAAAATATCATTTTGAATTGAACTTGGGTAAGCTTAAGTGTTTAGGAGGTGACATGAACCCCTAACTCGGTTTTGTCCAAGTTCGCGATGTTATGTCTCAGGTAGAACCAAGCCTCGGCGGGCGCACGAGCTTAAAAACAGGCGGGCACCTGAGCTGTCGTGCGCCCGAGGGCTTCATCGCGTGCGCCCAAGCTAGCCTGCAACTACAAAGTTTGAACCTTGCTCTCGGTGGGCGCCCAAGCTGACCACTGTCGGGCACCCAAGACTAACACTGGTTCATTTTTTTGAATTCTTATCTTATTTTTTTTTTTTTCGTTAGGTTGATTTCCTCCCATTAACCTGTGGAGCACTCAAACACCAAACAACCTTAACCCTCTAACTTGGCTTAAAGGCTTGGAATTAATTTTAAAGATGAAAAGAAGTGAATAATGTTAAGTATACATTCAAGTGAAGATAGTGTTTTGTTTTTAAGTGAAAGAGGGACATAAAGGGAATAAGTACAAAATGTGGATTTGTCTTCCAAAGTGGCTGGCCATGTAAGTGACAATTAGTTTAACTTGGTCCAATTTTTGACTGATAAGTGAAGGCAAAGGAAGATGTTAGGGGAAGAAGAGGATTCGGCCACCTAAGAGCAAAATAGCTCAATTTTGACCACTTTGGTGCCTTAATTTTGAATAACCTCTGCATATATGTTAGACATAAAGTTGGTGTTGACATGTTGACCAAATAAGAAGATGATACAAGGGACTAGTTCAGTTAGAACCCACTTGGCCGAATGGATGGTTGATTAGTTTCCTTGGTTTGACACTTAGTTCATTAGAAAGTCTTCTTACCATTTAATGAGGTGGGACCCTTTAATTAATTTGGAAGACAAGGTTGTCTTCTTTTTATATATATATATGTATTGTCTTGATGAGAAGCCAAATGGAAGGCCAAGATTTGGCCGCATGATCAAATTAGAATGAGAGAAAGGCCACTTGGCCGAATAGTGAGCATGTATTCAGCTACTTGAAACAAAAACAAAAATTGTACT
Organism: Pouteria glomerata; assembly: GCA_035590655.1. Taxonomy (NCBI): domain Eukaryota; kingdom Viridiplantae; phylum Streptophyta; class Magnoliopsida; order Ericales; family Sapotaceae; genus Pouteria; species Pouteria glomerata. Next base: position 17,041,860 of record JAVXUM010000021.1, on the reverse strand, counting down.
TATATATGTTATACGTATAGAACCACTCGACCATAGGAGAGAAGCAAGGAAAACTTAAGTCTAGAACAAGGAGAAAGCTGAGTGGAGAAGAAGAAAAAGGAAAAAAAGAAGAAGGAAAAAGAAGAAAAAGAAGAAGAAGAAGGAAAGTAGCTCAATTTCTTGGTCTTGTGAAGAAGGTGAAGGAGAAAGTAGAAGAAAGAGCACGAAATTTTACCAAATTAGGAGCTTGAGAGCAACTTATCCTCTCCTTGAATTCTTTGGAAAATTTGGCTAAGAAGAGGTAGGGAAACGTGTCTACTCTCCTTAATATGTATTTTGTTGTATGAGATGCAAAAGTTATGAATTTGAGCTTGTTGGAGTCAAACCTTGCTAACTTAGGTTTGTTGGAGTTGTTGGTATAAATTATGGTTGTTTTGATGAATTATGAGGATTTTATGATGCTTGGGTGAATTATGATAATTTGGAGTTATTTTGATGCTTGGTGATGGTTTGATGTGAATTTGGGATGAATTAGAATTTTTAGGGTGAGTTGAAATTAAGCTTTGTAAATTGTTGGTTTAGATACCCTAAAAACCCAAAATTGCACCACTTTATGACTTATGCAAAAATCTGAAATTTTTGAGTTTAGGAAACAGTGTTGAAGGTCATTTTACCCTTAGAAAGTTTGTGGACATGTGTATGAAATTTGGCTACTCGTTGAACTCAAATTTTCGAAGTTTATGGCACTTTTAAGTAAACATAAAAATCTATTTCAAATCTAAAATTCTTGCACTTTATCCCTCCTAAAAATCAGTGTTTTAGTATGCTTAAAATGATGTATTGAAGGTGAAATTGGCTTGGCTAGAGTGGTGTCACCTTGAATTATTGTTTAAGTGTTGTACTCACTTGAAATGCACAAAAGAGGATCCGAAATGTCAAAACAAAATTTTTCCAATTTCTTGCCTTATCAAATCTGCAATTTTAAGTGCTTAACATGAATTATATGAATAGAAGAATGTGTGGTTGAATAGATATAATGCTATGAGTTTACCCGATATACTTTTGGGGTATTTTCGGAGCAATATGGTTGATAGAGGCTTAAATGTAACCCAATTTCAAGAACTTAACGGAAAAGAAGTGAATATAGTGATTGTGTGGCCGGGGGTCCTGGGGTGCGGAAAATAGGAAGGGTCTTGAGATACCCTCGGGTTGAGAGTCCCAGAACCTCCGCAGGGTTGGTGTTCATACTAGTGGGTTAGTAGCCCACGAAATGATTTGTGTACTATGGCGTATCATCGCCCTGGACCGCGATCCTAAAGAACGATTCAGTGATATAATCGAAATTCTTATAGCATATCATCGCCCTGAGCTGAGATCTTAAAGTATGATTAAATTGTATCCAATCCTTGATGAATGTGTGAAAGTGTGGTAAAAGGGAAATTGGTTAAGACGTGGAAGTGTATAAAGTAAAAACCTTGAACTCTTGTCAGGTATTGATATTTGGTAACTTCTCCACTTTCCATGGTCTTTGTTACTTGCTGTTAACATACTTGAAATGTTCGTTACTCTACCTGTCCATTGTTTTCCAATGTGAGCATTATGCATATATCATATACATATTATTGTGAAGTGTCATGAGCATACGCCGTTAGTGTTCACGCCCTTATAGCTGCCATTGTAGGACCCACACAGGGAGGATTTGACATGCAGGACATATGTTGATGGATGTACAGTTGAAAGGCGAATGGAAGATTTATGTCAATTTGGTTAATGTAAATGTATGTTGGTTATAGGATTGTAATGGCCCTAAGGCCATGTGATGTATATTTATTTTGATTGAATGATGTATATTCTTCTTAGACTTTTGCGAATGCTATGGCCTTAAGGCCCGTTTATGTAATTTATGCTCTTTTTTTTCACTTTAAGCCCTCGGTTATTAGCTTACATTAGCTAGAGTTGGTATGAATGTATGGTTTTGTGGATGTTAGTTAGGCAGTGTGAAGATTATGGGTAGGTTTAATTGTTACAGGTCCAGGTTTTAAAACATTTAGGCCTTTATATAATAGGAGAGGTTTTGTGGGTCCATTTCGTATGTCACGCCCCAGGCCCGAGGACCCCGGGGGTGATTGAAAGACATATATAACATGAAAACTGGTTTAACGACATCAGAGCAACACTGCGGTTACACAATGGACCCACAAAACCTCCCCTCCTATACAAAGGACTAATGGGCTTATACCTAGACCTGTCATATGTAAACCTGTGCATAACATTTAATCTCCCATTCCAACATCCACCAAAATCAT